>JBBPDJ010000026.1:276470-288770 GCA_037974625.1 Cucumis cinereus
AGGATAAACAGCCCACTTCCACACGGCACTATCAATGGAAAACCAAGCCCCAAAAAACCCACTATTTTCTAATCACCGTCGGCAGCGGCGGGAAATGGCGCTCGGGCAACGAAGGAGACCTGTGCACAAGTGAGGAAGAAATTGAGAGGGAGAAAATATGAGGAAAAAAGAGGGAGGAAGAGAGAGAGAGAGAAAACACCAACTCACCGGGCGTGACTTGCAGTAGCAGGCGGAGATGGGCAGAGCCGGGGCGAATTGAAACAAAGAGGAGGAGGGCGGGGATCGGAGATGGGGCGTGAGAAAGAGATGGAGACCCGGGCGCGTGATGGGAAAAGAAAACCTGAGAGTGAGGGAGAAGACGAGGCGCGAAGGGTTAACTAAAAAGAAAAATTATAGAAATTATTTTGAAAATATTTATAAATATAATAAAATTTTAAAATTCTTATAAATATTTTTTATTTAATATAAAAACAGCCTTTTATACTAATTATAATTTGGTTGAAAATTATGTAAATTAAATATTATGTTTTTTCTAATATCATTCATCTTTTTCCTCTCTATTTCAAATAATAATATTATTTTTTTAAAAAAAAATACTACTCTCGTCGGTATACAATTGTTTTTGTTTTAAATTTATCATTTTATTTTTAACTTTTTTCCTTTTAACTATATATATAAAATATATATATATAGCTATACTTATGGTCATAAATCTACATAAATCCTTTGAAATATACATAAATTTGTACCCCTAATTACTTATTGTCAGATTGGAGATTGATAGCAATATGCATGCATGCACAGATACCTACGCATTATTACATTTTCATGATTGTACATAAGTTTTAAATTTGGTTTCAATTTTGTGTCGTTTTAAAATGTTACAATTTCATTCTTAACCATTTGAGTGTATTTAGTGAAAAAACAAGTTGAACTTAAAAGAGACCAAATTGAAATGAAACCAAAACTCAATTCTTATTGCTAAACTTGTAACATCTCAAACTTAAAAACTAGGTTGAAATCAAACTAAAAAAAAAACCAAAATGCATGTCATTTTGTAATCGAAGGACCCAAAAGCTAAGAAACCAACAAAGTTAGTTTTTTCAAGTATATAAATAATTACAGTTACAGTTACTTTTAAATTTAAAAGTTGAACTCGGTCCACGACGATAAAAGCCTATTTGCAAGGTTTGATCAAATTTGTAGGGTTTAGGGTTTGTTGGTTTTACATGTAATTTTGGTAGGAAACCTAACATAAAATCAATAAATTAAAATATTTTTTTTAAAATAATAATAATAATAATAAAGGCAAAGAGTGGCAATAATTAAGTAAATGGAAATGCAATTGCAGGGAGATGAAAAGAATTCTCCACTGTTTCCAAACAGATCTCTCATCTTCTTCTTCTTTTTTGGTTCTCCAATGAGGCATTAATGGAATTGGAAGAGACCCTTTTATTCCAGTGCCTCTTCCTCTCTATCTATTTAATATCTAACCCTTCACTTCACAAACCTCAGGACATTAACCCAAATTCCAAAATTGCAACAAAATGGAAGATTTGATGATGAAGAAGTTGGCGGAGGAGATGAAATGGAAGAGATGTCCAAACTGCAAGAATTATGTGGAGAAACTTTCTGGTTGCTCTCATATTACATGCATATGTGGATCTCAATTTTGCTATACTTGTGGAACTAACTGGAAATGGACTGATGTCCACCATTCATGCCCCATATAAACCCTAAACTTCTAATCTGTAAATTACTTTCATTTTCACTATATATATATATATATATATATATATCTTTCTTTCTAATTAAAACTCCATAATTCTCATCCTCTAATTTTGTTTAATTTGTTATTTGTGTGCAGGACTGAATCAGTAATTAGACACCACACAAGAATCATGAAGGATCCTTGGGGCCTTTTCACTCTTTGCAGACACAACCTTCAACAACCCTTTTATATATATAATATTATTGCTTAAGGGTATTATATATGTTGTATTTTTTACAACTTTAAATATATTATTAGTCTCATCTTATTTTATTTGATTATTTGTATACAATGTTTATTGGAATTAACATCTTATGGTTTCATTATAAAATATGGAAAAGATGAAAGAAACGTTTTTATTACAGATTTAAATGATAGTTTTTTTTTTTTTTTTACAAAATAAAATTGTTACAAAAGATGTTCATCAACATTCCTTTAGCAACGTTTTAGACAACATTCATTTGTGTTTAAGTGTTTTTAAAATGGCTTTTTGAGTTTATTGACGTTTTAATTTCGTCATGCTATTTTTTTATAGCAAAGGTATGTATATGATAAATAGTAAAAAAAAATATATATATTTTTTAATGAAATATTAGTATAATTATCATTTTGTAATACCACATGATTTAAAATATATACTATACAATAAAATAATTTTAAATGATTTAAGGCAAAGATATCTAGGCTTTAGCATATCTCTTTGGATGTGAATCTCAAAGAAATTAAATAAAATAGTCTTCATTGTTTTTGTCAATATACAAAGTGTGAGAACAGAAGAATTAAAAAAATAAATATAAAGGTCCTACCGGGAGTCGAACCCAGGTCGCTGGATTCAAAGTCCAGAGTGCTAACCACTACACCATAGAACCACTAATTGACGTTAAATTCATATGGAAAACAAATTAATATTTATAAAACAAACACTAGGAAATTATCACAACTACCCTTTTGCAAGTTTTCATTTTTCTAAACTATCACCAATATTTTTCAGATAAGATTTACGATCTGAGATTTATATAAAAGTGGCTTTCTAGTTTCTAGGCACAAGTTTCTACATGTAATTATTGTAATTGATGTAAATAAAATACTATTTTTAAAATAATATAAAATCTTACCTCATATTCGTATGGTTCGAATCCCTTCACTACTAATTGTAGTAAAAAGAAAGAAAAAATAAAGTCGTCAACAAACATCCATTCGAAAAAGCTTAGTTACCTTTTTGTTATAGTTTGGTTTACTTGTTCTATAAAAACTAGAGAAGTTTGACAGTTGGCCAAAAAACTTAAACGGATGGAGGAAGAGAAACTTAATATCACCGATCACAATCACAAGTAACCTCAATACATCTGATGAAGAGCAATGGTAGTTTTAAAGATTCCCGCAGGACAAGTGAGAAACTTACAAACAAATCGAGCAATGACGAAAAGAAGAAGGAAGATAAGTACAAGAATGGCAAAACACTTGAATACAAAAGACATAAATTTCTTCATCTTCATTCTCCAACAGTTACTATAGAATTTGTTGATCTCCTCAGCCATACGCCCCAATCCCAGTTCATAGTTCCTCTTACAATCTTGAATGAACTTACCAGCTCCACTATCAAAAATAAAACCACCTTTGAGATGATAACTCAAAACACTCTCTTTTCTCAAGCTACTAGTTGAATTCTCAACCCTGTTAAACAACTCCACAGCTTCTTTACTGTTCAAATGGTTACGAACAATATCTGCTTTCTCCAAAATCTTCAAGTCTTTTGAATTCCTCAATAACCCATTCATCAGCGAAACGTAACTAACCAAACAAGGCGGATTCAGCTCTGCCATTGCTTCAAACGCCACTAGATTCTTGAGCAGAACTTGAGTGAATCCATCGAGATTAATACAAGGCAATGTTAAAGTGCGGGTCCCTTTATCAAAACGAGACTTGAGAACGCCAGCTCTGGTGGATTCCAAAGTGATTCCAGCAGATTTCAAGTCGGATGCAGAAGGGATAACCAAAGGAGGGTTTTTCTCAGACAGATTTGATTTATTTATAAAACCCAGAAGTTTAAACACACGTTGAATCAAACCAAGTGTGTCTTTGATTTGTTGAATGAAGGCTATGTTAATAACAGAGCCCAAAATTTCCAAGCTCTCGCTAAGAAATTCAACAGAAGAAGAAGAAGAAGAAGAAGAAGAAGAAGAACAACGAGAACTCTCCCTACTCATTCCAATACGAGACGACGCAGGTATCTCGCTGGGAATAAGCAAAATCAGAGAATAGAGAAAATGTAACAAATGGTGAGACAAATGGAAGATTTCAGGAAAAGAAGAAGAAGATCCAAAAATTTCCAATTTAGAGTTAAAAAAAGGCAATTGAAATGGAGAAACAGAGGGAAAAAAATTGTAGAGAAGAGGAGCCAAGAATTTGATGGGCTCTTCGGGGCAAATTTCATTAAGAACAAACAATGGAATCTGATTCTCAAGCTTCACCATATCATTAACAATCTGAACCTCAGACCATAACTGCCTATAAAATATATTTGAAGGGAATTTAAAGGGACGATAGTTAAATTTATTTTCAAGCAGTAGATGAATTAGAAACAAACCATCAACTAGGAGTAGCCATGATAAGGTATCGCCATTGATTTCAAGGGGTTGATCGTAACAAGCTCGGATTTTGAGGTCCAATGCCTTAAGCTGATCTGCCAGCTGATGAAGTTGTGGACTCCACTTCAGATTCTTGGCTTTCCCAAGTTTGAACAACTCCATCTTGTAAAGCTCTGGGTGGAAATGGTGGTAGGGTCCGAAGGCGACGCGGCAGGGGAGGTACGCCGCCGGGTCGCTGTCGTAGGCGGAATCCGGCAGACGGAAGATGGAAATGAGGGTCTGAGTGGCGGGGAGGAGGGCATCTTGGTCAATAAGGTCGTTGATTTGAAGGACCCAGTGAGATTTATCGAGGGTGGCGTTGAGAATAGAGAATCCGGAAGCCATTTTAGGAATGGTTGAAGAATCTTGGAGCTGAAGGAGCGGTAGTTTTTAGATTTGGATCAATGATTGATGAAGAAAGTGAACAAAGAGTTTTGTCAACCTCCCTTCAGTCCCTTGTTTCTTTCGTGATCTAATGGAGTTGCTTGAAAAGAAAATGATTTTTTAAAAATATATTATTTATATATATATTATATATATATATGTGTGTGTATGCGCGCGCTAACGACAAAAACTATTAAAAAATATTTTATAAAATAATTGCTGGTGCAGGTTATGTTGTTATTATTAAATCTCCACCATTGATCTTTTGTCCGAATTGAATCCAAAATTTTATCAAACTTCAGATAAGCTGTGGATCCACTTAGGAGCCAGGGTGTCACCTTAAATTAAATGATGAGTTTTTTTTATTTTTAATATAAATCTAAATTAATAGTTAATATTATTGGTTAAAAAATGCACTACAATATATGCATGGTGTATTGGTGAAAGGGCACACTTCGGGGCACGCGACCAGCGTTTGTATCATAAAAATTAACATTTCCATAAATTTTCAATCTCATCCTCAACAGCATTTTATTGAATAGGTTGCACTTACTTTTTCTTTTTATATGTAATTTTTATTTTCACATTATACATACGTACGTTAGTTTTAGAGTTAGATCACGAGATAATTTATTTGTTACTTATCAGGTTATACATATCATATCATCGACAAGTAAATTTCAAATTCTCGAACATTTTAGTTATTATATTTTTAGTTATATGTATAGATTTTCATATTTTTATTGTAAATACTTTTCGTAGAATTAACTCTAGTTCACCTGAAACGATATTTTAAAAGAAAAGCAACCAAGAGATAGAAACTACGTTCAAATTATGATATAACTACCTACATATCTGAATCTAAGAACTAAACTTTTTTATTATAATTGTAATATTCAATGATTAAGTTTAGATCTTTTTTTAAACTCATCTCATTCTCCAAGATTAGCAACATATTTTTTAATTTTCAATACACCATTAAACACAAAACAATCTCTCCAAATTTTAATATTGGTTCTTTTTCATCTTATTCTTTTAGAAAATATTATGTATGTTGTTATTGATTTTCTTTCTGCTTAAAATTTGTAAATCCACCATTTTAGAAAGTCTACTGTATGTATTTTTAAAATTTTCTAAACTTTTGCTCTTTGAATTTGTAAATGATTTGATCATAATCGATGGGTATGAAATGATTTCAACAAAATGGCTGGTGGAATGATTTGTTCATAAGGAATGGAAATGATTGAGTTTGCTCTCGAACTTGTGGAAGAAGTTCGGTACAACGGTTATACTTTAATTCGTGAAAAGTTAGTGAAATTTTAAGATCATATTTATGAAATTTTATATTTTTTGTAATCCATGGCAACATGATAAATTCACTCATCAACCATGTCAATAGAATATGCTTAGATTAACGGTGAATAACTATAGATTTGAGATTTAGGTGACTTTAACAATGATTACTATACAAATCAACTATTATAGACAATAAGCACAGTAGAACATCAAACTGTAAAAGAACATACACACATAAATGAGTAACTCCGTTTGGTGTAACTATACCTATGTTAGGAGCACTGAGTGCTTGATAAAAAAAAAACTTCATGATTAAAAGTTAAAACGATTACAAAGTAGTACTTATCTGATACTATATCTCTCGAAGAACTTACTTCTAGTAAAGAGTTTAGGCTCCTTGTATTGAGACTCTCTTTCTTGATGCACAAAACGTTCGCCTAAAACTTGATACTTGAATCTCTTGATGTAACATCACTTCTTTTCATCTATTGATTGAAACCCCCTTCAACCAAGTTTGCTTAGACTCGCCCTAGTTGTGATATCTTCTCACGTTACTTGACTTAGACTCCTTAGCTTCAAGTAAGAATCAATACAGTGACTTCACGACAGAATCACACCAACCAGAATATGACTTTTAATTTTAGTCGTACTCTTTTATCTTTTCACACACCACATTGTTTTCTCTACAAAATATTAAATGGGCTAATCTTAAAACACAATTACAAATATATACACGAGAGACGAAAGAAAATAAATTTGTAAGGTAAAGAATCTCCATGATGACAAAAACAAAAAGTTATCATTGGCAACAAATAAAGAAAAATGATTGTAGACATAACATTGTAGAAGTTTGAACATAAAATCTCTTAGACCTACTACAGCAGTGCCATACTGCTTAATTAACCTATTACATAAAAAGTTACTTATAGGCGAAGGTAATTTGAATATTATACTAATGGTAATTAATTAACCTCAGTACATTTGGTGGAGAGTAGTGCTAGTTTTAAACGTTCCCAAAGGGCAGGTCGTGAAATTGCAGACAAATCCAGCAATGACAACAACAATGAGGAAGACAACGACAAGAACAGCAAAACACTTGAATACAACAGACACAAACTTCTTCATCTTCATTCTCCAGCAATTACCATAGCAATTGTTGATCCTCTCAACCATATCTCCCAATCCCATTTCATAGCTCCTTTCGACATCTTCAATGAACTTACTTCCACTCTCAAAATTAAAACCACTCTCGAGATGGATTTTCAAAAGGCTTTCTTTCTTCAATCTGCTGGTTGAGTTCTCAACCCCATTAAACAACTCCACAGCCTCTTCTTCACTGTTCAAATGGTTATGAACAATCTCTGCTTTCTCCAAAACCTTCAAGTCTTTGGAATTTCTCAACAACCCATTCATCACCGCATTGTACTTAGCCAAACAAGGCGGATTCAGCTCTGCCATTGCTTCAAATGCCACTAGATTCTTAAGCAAGACTTGAGTGAAACCATCAAGATGAATACAAGGCAATGTTAAAGTGAGTGTTGTCTCATTAAAATAACTCTTCAGGATCCCATTTTTGGTGGATTTGAAAGTGAATCCAGCAGATTTCAAGTCTGATGCAGAAGGGATAATTAAAAGGGGGGTTTTCTCAGCCAAATTTGGTTTAGTTATAGAGCTCAAAAGTCTAAACAAGCGTTGGATTAATCCAATGGTGTCTTTGATTTGTTGAATGAAGGCTATGTTAATAACAGAGCCCAAAATGTCCAAGGTCTCGCTAAGAAATTCAACCGAAGAAGAAGAAGAAAAAGAAGAAGAATTATCTAATCGAAACCGATAAGGCCCAAACACAACTCTCTCATCGGGAATAAGCAAAATCAGAGAATAGAGAAAATGTAGTAAATGATGAGACAAATCGAAGATTTCAGGAAAATGAGAAGAGAATCCAAAACATTCCAGTTGAGGGTTAAAGCGGGGGACTTCAAATGGGGAAACAGATACACAAAATTGGTACAGAAAAGGAGCCAAGAAGTTGATGGGTTCTTTGGGGCAGATTTCATTAAGAACAAACAATGGAATCTGATTCTCAAGCTTCACCATATCACAAACAATCTCAAACTCAGACCATAACTTCCCATAAAATATCTCTGAAGGGAACTGAAGGGGACGATTCATATACTTATTTTGAAGTAGATGAACTAGGAACAAACCATCAATTAGGAGTACCCATGATAAGGTTTCACCATTAATTTCAAGGGCTTGATCAAAACAAGCTCGGACTTTGAGCTCCAATGGCGTAAGCCGATCTGCGAGCTTATGGATTTGGGGACCCCATTTCAGATTCTTGGCTTTGCCAAGTTTGAACAACTCCAACTTGTAAAGCTCTGGCTGGAAATGGTGGAACGGTCCGAACGCAACATGGCGGGGGAGGTACGCCGTGGGGTCGCCATCGTGGACGGATTCAGGCAGTCGGAAGACGGAAATGGGGGTCTGAGAGGCGGCGAGGAGGGCATTTTGGTCTACTAGGTTGTTGATTTGGAGAACCCACTGAGATTTGTCGAAGGTTCCGGTGAGAATGGAGAATCCGGAAGCCATTTCCGAGAAAGTGAAGTACGAGGTATGGACGTATTGGGGAAGCTGAAGCCACGGCAAATCTCTGATTGGATTATTGAATAAAGTGGATAAGATTCTCCCTCTCTCAAGGAGATTTTGTCACGTGCTTTTTTAGTATTTAATTTATTTAGAGAAAAATATCTTTTGTTACTTAAGTTTAGTATTTATTTATGATACAAATTTTGTAATTAGTCTTAAAATGATATAAATTTTAATAAATTTATTCAATAAATTTCAAAATGTTAGGGACTATTTTTAGGCTAAAAGTAGAAGCAACATAATGGAGAAGAAAAGTTATTGGACTAAGAAAACAATTATAATAAACAAGCAGTAGAGTCGATTAGATGAAATAATCGGTTATGAGCCAAAATACCTTGATCGATTGAGGCTGAGACAACGATGAGCCTGAGGCTAACCTTCTCCGTTTGGAACATAGTATGACCTATTTTCGTTTGGAGAAGATGATAGTTTAGGTCAAAAGCCCAAACCATCATCCTCAACCTCGACCTAGTTCCAAGGATAATGAGGATGAGGCTAACCTTTTTTGTCTGGAAATAGAATGTATTATGGCCTATTTAGGACTTAAAAAGAGGATGGTTTGGGTCAAAAGCCCAAAACAATTAACCTCCTCACCCTAGGCCCAGGGCAAGAATGAGGTCGAGGTCGAGACTAAGAATTTGATAAACATGAAATTTCAATGCATGTCCTGACCCATTTAGCCTTGAGATGATAACCTAGATTATTTACTATGATTAAGAAACTCATATCCTAATTCTAGCTAGTTGAACTAAGTTAAACCCTAGATTTAATCACCTATAAATAAACCATTATGCTTTTATATCGGGTATCCAAGAACAACTTCTTCTCTATTATTAAGTTCTTTTATTCACAACAAGAAACTCATATCCTATCCTAAGATAAACTCTAGATCACATCCACTGTAAACACACATTACAACTCTATATGAGGTACTCAATAACTTCCAACTTCTTCTCTATTATTGAGTTTCCTAATATCAAATAAGCTTAGATTATGTCTCTTTTTAAGTCATAATGGTGTGTTCTTAAGGAGTACATATTTTCATTTTCCATTTTGTAATTGTAGATTTTGTGTTTTAAAAAGGACATCTTTTCATAATCATACCTATTTAATTCTCAGTCTATTTTAATAGAAGCAAACAGTATCTTGATATTTCTAATTACGATTTCAAGTCATTCTCGATTAAATTAATTAAAACATCCTTATGATTTTGTATAGTTCATCTCAATTTCCAAAGTGACTGACCTCAGTGGTTTCCACCTTGATGAAGTTCACGCCTTCGTTGACCTCTAAAACATACAGCCAATAATAATAATGGATTCCATTACATGAAAGCCTCTCTCTAATTTATAAGGTCAGAGAGTTGGATAACGTGGTGCCTCAAAACCAGATTGCTTTTTATTCAACTGCTACTACCTGACTGCAATCAATACATCATTGTTTATATGTTTATGCCTATAGTCAATACTGATGTTATTTAAGAGGATGGAGTCAAAGACGAAGATCTTGTTGTAGAAGAAGAATGGGATATAGTTAATAGATGATGAGTTGACTTGTTGTGGATTGGGAACTTCAAAAGCCATGCACCTGCTAAATAATAATAATATTGCTAACCCTTCTTGCCACATCCTTAACTTTATTCAATTTGGCATCCATATTTTAAATTCTCTGTCTATCATAATAAATACTTTCACATTTCCCCATGTTTTATCATCATCTAATTTACTCTAAAAATTAAATTTATCCTCGCTTTAATTAGCGTCCTATAAGAATAAGAGATTTCAGCAAAATATGATGAATGGGTGATTTTACCCTTTTAAAATTAGTTATATATAGAGGTAATTGTTGACCTAAATGTCAAAACTTCGTCATAGATTCTTTAAAATATGGATTTTTGAAATGTGGAGTGTCAACAAAATAGGGCAAATGATAAGGAAGAATTAAATTAGTAGGATGCACATCGGCAAGGGACAGATGAGTTCATTTATTACTTCTCTGCAACCCACCGCCTTGTTGATCCTATAAATACCAATTCCTTTGTATGTATCAGTTAAAGTCACGATCATAAAATTGGAAAAAAGAAATATCATAATAATAATAATAATAAATCTATCATCCATGGGTGAGTTGAGGTTGTTTAGGGTATCTTCATTAATGTTGTTGAGTGGTGTTTTGGTAGCAGTGATTACGGCGGCGGCAGTTTCCGGCCAAAATGGTAGTACATACGAGGGAAGGAGGGCGGCAATGGTGCCAGCCATGTTCATATTTGGAGACTCTCTAATTGATAATGGGAATAATAACAATCTTCCGACGTTTGCAAGAGCAGACTATTTCCCTTATGGTATTGATTTTCACCAAGGTCCAACTGGTCGTTTCTCCAATGGTTACACCATTGTTGATGAAATAGGTATGTGCCTTTTCTTTTTTTCTTTTAATGGGAAGTAATTCTAAGATATTTAAAATAAAATCACTCTAAACAAAACATGCTCTTAGTTATTCAAAATTAATTAATTTGGTTGATAGGAAAATTACATTTAAAAGGTACAAAATTAGATATAAAAATAATTTTAAACGATTGAATGCATGTTTTCTAAGTGATTTTTATGATTTTAAAATCACTTCTTTCTAAATATGTAATGCACTAAATTAAACCATTTAAAAAAAAAAAAAAAATCTAAATGTTGACCTTTGTATACATAAAAGCACTCAGAAAATTCCAATTTTTTATAAACTGTATGAGTGTTCGAGCGTCGTGAACTCAAATACTAATTTTAAGGTTAATTTTAAAAGTAATAAGCAACAAGAGGAGAGGAGTAATGTATGAATTATATATAAAGATGGTGAGAACATATTCAACAAGTCCAAAAAATTATTGTATAATTGTTGGTGTATAATCTTTTAAATTTATCAAATTATTGCTTAATCTCGCAAAAATTGCTTTTTCATTGGCTAATTATGGAAAGATTACATTAATTGATGGCTTTAATTATACTCCCAAATAAAATAAAAGGTTTAGCTTAGTATTTAATCTTCGTAATTATTATTATTTTTAATAAAAGAACAAAGATAATTCTATTATTTAAAATTGAAAATAGTATAATTTGAATATCAAAAGGGTCTATAGCTCAGTGGTAGAGCATTTGACTGCAGATCAAGAGGTCACCGGTTCGAACCCGGTTGGGCCCTTAAATTAATTTATTTTTGCTAAAAAAAGTTTATAGCTTTTCCCATTGTATCGGTCATTGCATATTATTCGTTTGATTACAATTTTTTTCAATAATAATTGAAAAAAGAAAATGATCTAAACATGTTTAGCATTAACATTGAACGAAAATCATTTATTAATTAAGTTGTAAAAAAGTTTATATAGAATGAAATTTAGATAATAATGATTAAAGATGATAATTGGGTTTGGTGTGAATAATTTGTGTAGCGGAGTTGCTAGGGCTTCCTTTGATTCCTCCAAGCACATCTCCAGCAACCGGAGCGATGCGTGGACTAAATTATGCCTCCGCAGCTTCTGGAATCCTTGATATCACTGGAAGAAACTTCGTAAGCCACACACAAATATATATA
>JBBPDJ010000026.1:288870-317500 GCA_037974625.1 Cucumis cinereus
TATATATATTAGGGGGAGAAAATTATAGTGATTAATTATTTAATTGAATGTTGTGATTAATAATGGCGAAACATGCAGATGGGCCGCATACCCTTCAACCAACAGATAAGGAACTTCGAGAACACGCTGGATCAAATAACTGGCAATCTTGGCGCTGCCATGGTGGCTCCATTGGTGGCTCGGTGCATATTCTTCGTCGGAATGGGTAGTAACGACTACCTTAACAACTATTTAATGCCTAATTATCCCACTAGGAGCCAGTACAATAGCCGCCAATTTGCTGATCTTTTGATCCAACAGTATACTCAGCAGCTTACCGTAAGTCGAATTTTAGTCCTTTAATTTTAATAAATTAATATTAGATTAAAATACAATTTTGGTCGTGGTAGAGGCTTTACAACCTTGGAGGTCGGAAGTTCATAATCCCAGGGATTGGAACAATGGGGTGCATTCCCAACATATTAGCTAGGAGTTCCGATGGAAGATGCTCAGAAGAAGTGAACCAACTGAGCCGAGATTTCAATGCAAACCTTAGAACCATGATTGCAAACCTTAATGCCAATCTTCCTGGTTCAAGATTCACTTACCTCAATATTGCTCGCATGAACCAAGATATCCTTGCAAACCCCACAGCTTATGGTACTGCTTTTAGAGACTAAATTAAATTAATAGATCAGATGGTCTAAAAAAAAAAAGAAAGCCTAAAAGTTAATTTAAACTTGTATTTGTAGGATTCAGAGTGGTAGATCGTGGGTGCTGTGGGATAGGGAGGAACAGAGGACAAATAACATGTCTTCCATTTCAAATGCCATGTCTAAATAGAGAAGAGTATGTGTTTTGGGATGCATTCCATCCAACTCAAAGAGTGAATATCATCATGGCAAGAAGGGCTTTCAATGGTGACTTATCTGTTGCTTACCCTTTCAACATACAACAGCTTGCCACTCTTGATCTCTAATTAACTTCAACCCTTCATTATAAATAAATAAATAAATATATATATATATATGTGTGTGCAATTAGATTGTGAAGAGGAAATAGAGATTAGAGGCTTGAATAATTTTAGCTCTTGTGTGTGTTGGTTTAGTTGCAATATATCCTACTACTTGTTTGGCTGTTTTTTCCTTTTTAGTGTTAAATGTACAAACATATATGTATAGATTATGTTATTTGAATGCTACTTTTGTTTTTTTTTTTTTTTTGGGGAAATATGTTCATCTATATGCAATGTGCTAACTAAAGTTTAGGTGTTTGATTGGGTGGGAGTTATATGAAAATCCTTTTTGGAGGAGAGATGAATTAAAATGAGAAACCACATACGACTCGACACCAAACATCAATACTCTCTAGAGAATAAGACATATATCAAAAAGAGGAAAGACTTCTTTTCAAGACCCAGACAATCCAAAAGAAGATGTCGAAGCTGCTAGAGTATGGACACATTTGTTCTCCTTTTTAAGCTAGAATTTTACAAAAAGAAGAAATATGAACAAGTTTGGCTAGAAAAATAGTTTTGTCCACATAAAGTAATTGAGCGAAAAGACACTGTTTTGGTCCTTGAGTTTTAAAAAATAGGTATCGTTGGTCTCCTCGTAATTCAAATTTAGTTATTTATTCTTTGAGTTTTTAAGTATAAGTTTTGAAGGTTCATGTATAAATAAATTCATTGAATTTATTGAGCAAAAGTTAGGTGCTTGACTGTTTCCATCTTTTGCTCCCCAACCACGTGTCACAATAAGTTTTATAATTATTGAAATAAAAAAATAATAAATATTATTAAACACCTCCCTTTTTAAATGATTTTTTTTGCTAATTCTACTTCATTTGTTTTAAAAAATGGAATATTTCCATTTCTACTTCTTTTTATTTTAAATAAACTAATTTTCTTATTCTTTTTCTCTTTTTCAATTATGTGTTTTTAAGGACTTCTCGACGTTCTCATCCACACTTTCTTAGTTTTTTTTCTTTTTTTGCAGGAAACATTATAGTTAATAATTTAGATTTGTAAAAAAAATATATATAATTATATGAATTTATATGTATAATTGATAATATTAAAGTAGAAGATAATCGAAAAAAACGCATAATTGGATAAGAGAAAAAAAATTGGAGGAGCAAGTCAAACACGTTGAAAATTTTATTAAGCAAAAAAATGACAAAGTTTTATTTTAGAAAAAAAAAAGTAGAAATGACAAATTTTATTTAAGGAAAAAAAATGAAAATGGCAAAGTGAAAGAAAAAAAGAAGAAAAGAAATAAGATGTGAAGAAGTAAACAAAAATGGATGTCTTGAAAAACGAAAAGTTTCAAAAATTTAAAAATTAATTAAAAAACAATATTTATTATTTTTTTATTTCAATAATTATATAACTTAAAACTAATAGGATTGTGACAGACTACAAAAGATGGAAACAGCCCAGCAAGTACTTAGATTTTGCTCAAATTTAAATGAAAAAAAATTATTAGATGGCTTACGTCCCAAAATGACTTGAAAAGCAAAAATATATGTTTAATATTTACTTCCTCTCTCTTCTCTCTCCCCTCTCACCTCTCCATTACCAAGAATTTTTTTTTTTTTTTTTTAAAAAAAACCCAACTTGGAGAAGTTGCGATGGAGTTTTTCCTGGTCCATTTGGATCTGTTATGTTATGGGGTTCCATTGAAGAAGCTTGAGGTGTTTCGTTTCAATATCTTAAGTGAGTCAAAAGATGAACATTTGTGGATCCCTACAACCTATTGGAGCCTTGCCAGGTCGCTCAAATACACCACCTTGACAAGAACCATACATATAGCTCATATTTAGTTAACAAAGTTTGCCAAAATATGCAACAACCTGAAATGAAACGCACAAAACAAATACTTTTTTATATTTAAACATACTACAAAATATATATGGTATGACCTTTCAGAATAGTTATCTCAATTTATATGCATTTTGTGATGGAGATTAAGCTGGTTGTACGACTATGAGACGAAGTACGCCAGGATAGTGTGCGTTCATAGGTTCAAACATAATCTCATGGTCACAGAAAAACAACCAATAGTATCACATGTTTGAGTGGAGGAGTCGAATATCGAGCTATGACGACAAATACCATTGTAGAACTCACTTGGACATGTCATCTACTCAGAGACCCTAGGAATGGAACCAAACTACATAAATTCTCATGAGTTGTGTTTTGTGACAATATGACTGCACTACATATGTCTACTGATTCAATCTTTGATTACCATTTTATTAGAGAGAATGTGGCGTACTTGGTTCCTTAATTAGTCATACATATATAGTTCCTTCCTCTCGATAACTGGTAAACATTTTCACCCAAACCCATTACCAAAAACCTCATATCATGATTTAACTTGGAAACTAGACGGTCCGGGTGCACCTCTTCCACACCAATCTGATGATAAAAATAATCAGCATACACAAAAATGACAACACAATATATATAAAATTGTAGCACAAATTAATAATTAGAGTTATATGTCACGACATATTCAAGCTTCTTCCTTCCATTTGGCACCAATTATAGTATATGATTCAGACTTGAGAGGAAGTCCATAGCTTATGTAAGTACAACAAATAATTTATTTAATAATATATTCCTTCTTTTGGCATATTTTATTCTTTATTTATCATGATTGAGTATTTTTTTTTTCTTTTTTATATCCCTTTCTTCTTGGTGCAGTATTTGAGAGAGAGAAAGAATGTTCTATAGATCAATTCAATGATAAACATAAAAATGTTGTATCAGTAAAAACATAATAATGGTCTACATCTGCTAAACATGTACATACATTGTTGTAATTGGTACACAAAAACAGTCTACCAATAAATTAAAAGGAAAAAAAAAAAGTCACCAAAGGACACATTAATGGGGTTTATCGATAATATACATAAAATTAAATTTGAATTAAAGAAGTCATCAGAAGCAAACTCAGATCCATGATCTCCAAGTAGCCAAATATATATCACGAGAAACACTTCAACCACCGCTGGTTTTAAGTAATTTGAACGAACCCCAAAAACACTTTTTTGTGAGAGAAACATGAGAGCTCCATTAATGCGTAATGTATATGCCAGTACCCATCCAGCTCATGATGAACTAACTAAACACAGGGCTATAAATGCAAAGCATTTTGAGAAGAGCAATTTTGTGAGTTATTGAAAATTTGAAAGATCATATTGGGGATGAACATGAGGAGATCATCTGAGCCCTTGATTTTGGCTTCAATGATTTTGACAATTTGTTTGTGTATGAGTACTACTCCAAAGGCTTGTTCTTCACAGGGGCCGGATCCACCCGGGAGTGGATCAGTTCCTGGTTTCTTCATATTTGGAGATTCTTTAGTTGATAATGGGAATAACAATGGGTTGCTTACGCTTGCCAGAGCCAATTATAGGCCTTATGGTGTTGATTTTCCCCAGGGTACCACTGGCCGCTTCACCAATGGTCGAACCTTTGTTGATGTCTTAGGTATATATGTTTCCTTAATTACCTTCACTTCTTGATTGTTTCTTTTTCTAGGTTATCTTGAACTTCTGACTTTTTGGTCATTAGTTGAAACATTATATCGGATGAACTATGTTGATTTTATTTTAATTTTAACAAATCCCTGAAAGGAGAAAAAGAGATTTCAGTGGCCCACCGTGACAACTCAACTAGACTGATGTTTAGTAATAGCTAGCTAGGTTTTTACATAATTTGTTGATGTGGACATGTGCGGTAGTGAGTTTGGTTTTGGACTTGCAAATATGTCAATAAAGCTCTTTCATTAAGAAGAATTGATGGCCAAATGAAATATTCTATACATTATTGCAGCCCAACTACTGGGGTTTAGGACATTTATCCCTCCATACAGTAGAACTCGAGGAAGAGCCCTTCTAAGAGGAGCTAACTTTGCATCTGGTGCAGCTGGAATTAGAGATGAGACTGGAAACAATTTGGTATATACATACATAATTTTAATTTTTCATACATATAATAAATTATTATTCTTTTAAATTGACATTGTTGGTTTGAATTAATTTCAAGGGTGCTCATTTATCAATGAACAACCAAGTGGAGAATTTTGGGAGAGCAGTGGAAGAAATGAGTAGGTTTTTCAGAGGAGACACTGAAGCATTGAGTTGCTATTTAAGCAAATGCATTTTCTATTCAGGAATGGGAAGCAATGACTATCTCAACAATTACTTCATGACTGATTTTTACAATACCAAATCTCAATTCACACCTCAAGCTTATGCCTCTGCCCTTCTTCAAGATTACGATCGCCAACTTAGGGTATGTATAGTTGAAAGGCTCATACGCTAATCGCTTTCAACCCTAATTAGTTAATTCCGAAACTTTTGATTTCATGTGTCATGCCATTTTGATGGCTTTAGTTTGATTTTGAAGGTTAAAAAGGATTTGCATTTTTTATTGTAGCAATTGTATCAACTTGGAGCTCGAAAAGTAGTTGTGACCGGGGTGGGACAGATTGGTTGCATTCCTTACGAGCTTGCTAGATACCAAGGTAATAGCAGTCGTTGCAACGAAGAGATCAATGGTGCCATTTCCCTTTTCAACTCCGGCCTCCGCAAGCTTGTTGATCGTTACAACAGTGGTCGTGTTCTTCCTGGTGCTAAGTTTGTGTACCTTGATACCTACAAGAGCAACATTGACTTGATTGAAAATGCCTCCAATTATGGTATGTGAACTGAATCCAAAATTATTTTGATAAATTAATTTAAAGTTTTATATTTAAGTATGTAGCTACATATTGTACAATGAAGGTAAATTAAAGAGGAATTGAAAAGAAAGTGTGTGTGTGTTTATGAATATTGAACAACAGGGTTTACAGTAGTAGACAAGGGATGCTGTGGAGTGGGGAAAAACAATGGACAAATAACATGTTTACCACTTCAGCAACCATGCCAAGATCGAAGAGGCTATTTGTTTTGGGATGCATTTCATCCAACTGAGGATGCCAATATCGTGTTGGCTAAGATGGCATTCACATCCCCTTCAAGAGCCTATGCATATCCCATAAACATTCAACAATTAGCAATGTTGTAAAATTTACCCAATCACCTATGTCATTGTCAATGTTTGGGATTAATTACATATTGTTGCTTTCTATAATTATATATGTCAAATAATCCATCTAAAGTTTCTTCCTTTTAAAGTCTTTGTATTAATTATGCATGAATGAAATCCATTTCTTTTGCTTGTACTTTTTTTTATTTCAAATGTAATAAAAAGATTGAGACTTTTGTGTTTAAGGACACCCTATAATTATTGTCTTTTTATGTATGTGAAAGAAAAAGGAGAGGAAGAATAACAATCTTATGATTTGGCTCTTTGGGTCAAATTATAATATATAACTAACCTAGATTTTAGGGTTTCAAAATGTTATAATTTTACCTTTGAAATTTAAGATTTGCATCAATATGGTCCAAAAATGTTTATCATCAAAACTATGGCATAAATTAATAACTAAAAATTATTATCATTATCATCACCCACATGGTTCTTTTTGTTCTTGGCCATAATGCCATTACAAGTAGTAGCTAGTAGCAGTCTCATGCATCCTTGTTCATATAGAAGAAACAGTAATATATATATGGTGTGCATCTTCTTACAACTTTAATTTATTTATTTGAAGTAGAATCATTAGAAGAAACGATTGTTGATGGCAGCAGCACCAAAGGGGTTCGTAAATTTGAGCATGATCATGAATAATTGCAGCATTACTGGGAACTTTGACATCAGGAACTCCTGCTTTTAATTGGGAATCATGACCACTACACATATATATGGAACAATTAATACCATACAAGACTACAGAACAACGACATACATGCAACGTAACATTAATATTATCAGACTCAGTTTTGTGTAGGTAATTATGAAACACAAAATTCTCATTCTCTCTCTAACATGCATGCCAAAGGCTAAACCTAATTTTCTCTTCCTTTCTCTGTCTTACATGCAAATTAAAAGATGACCTAATTAACTCATTCCTCCTTTCTCTTCTTTCTCTAACTTACAAACTCCTTCTCTCTCTTACATGCAACACCAATCTCCACTTCTTCACTTCTAAGAATTTTACAAAAAAAGTTGCAGCAGTACTATTATAATTCAACATAAACAGAAATACAAAACACAAACTTTAGTTTCTTTGACTAAAAGATCATAGTGGGGGATTCATACCAAGAATTGAAAGTCACACAAATTCATATAATGATTGTCATAATACTTTGGATATAATTAATAACATTATTATTTTACATGTTTATTTGTAAATTTATTTAAAATGGAATATTATTATAAGAGATGGAAAATAAAATAAAAAATTAAAATCTGGGTTTGCTATTTTCTTTCACACTCTTCTTACGGCAAAGAGATGTTGCTACTGCTATTTATAGAGTTTTACTTTAAATGCTATTTTGTTATCTATCTACACACTTTTTTAACCATCTTTTAAATGGAAGTTTTATTGTTTTTTTGAATTAATACATCACTTTTGGATTTGGTACATGATGAGAGAACGTATACTTTGTTAAAAGTATGTCAACCTAAGCACTTCTATTTTTTTTTGGCAGTGATATACTAATGGTAGGACATCCCTCCCTTTTATAATAGCTGACATCCCCAAATTTGTGGTTACAATTTTACCAACACATTCTTGATCTAATGATTGCAAATGTCTCTCTAGAATAATATTCTTTAGAATTACACTTCTTTCTCATAGTTTATACTTCAATCTACTCTAAAAATGTCCTACAGTCAAATTCTCTAAAATATTATAGTAAATCAATATTTATGGGAACTCCGCTTTCGTTTGGGGTAGACCCAAATATTATTTCTGAGATTCAAGTTTATATTTGAACACAATAGTTTGACGATAATTTGTCGACCACTGTCCGGTGTTTGTAGAGGCAGTCGACACTTAGAGCACGAAAGGAGAGGATGAAATTTATGCATTCACGACAATTTAACTCATTATTTTGTTAGGTTAAAATTATGTCGAGAGGGACTATTAATAATTTAGAATCATTTTGCAAACTAAGAAGAGTAAAACACCTATTTTAAAATTTTCAAGACTAAAATAAACCTCTCGTCAACTTTATTAAACCTCAAGAACTAAAACAACATATTATCCTAAGGAGGTGTAAGAGAAAGAAAACAATCTTACCCAAAATTTGAAAATTTTAAGAAAGTAAAGCAACGGTAAGAAATCCCAATGATATGAATACGTTATGGAATGATTACAAATATATTTGCTGTCTCTCCCGATCTGGGAGTTACCATATCTATTCATTCAAATCATCATATTTTGTTTCCATTTATACAACCCATCAAAACTAATATATATATACCAATTAACATCAACACCTTTGGATAATCACAACCACAACCACAACTACAAACAAAATATCATAGCGACAACTGATATTATTAAAGCAGTGACTATGGAGAAGAAGACACTCATTTCCCTTTCTCTCTTATCTTTTCTTCTCCTCTGCCTTTTTTCCATTTCTCATTCTCAAGGTAAGCTTTTCTAATTTCCAATGAATATTGCTTTGAATCTGTTATCTGGTGTGTGTTAAGAATGACCATGCATGGAATGTTATCTAAATATAATGATAGTGAAGCACAGAAATGTATGTAGTGTCGATTTTTGGTGCCTTCTCGATAATAACATGTGTGTTGAAATTTGATGTATGGCATTCAGGTTTTGAGGATCAATCAAAAACATGCCCAGTGAAATTTGCATCAACAGGGACATGTTCAGGGCCATTTGGAATCTCAGAATGTTACCATGAAGCAATGGCAAGATATGGAAATATCCCACCAAAGGGTTGTCAATGCATTCCTAGTGGCGTTAACTCTCGGTTTTGCCTCTGTAATATTGTTTGTTAATTAACACAATGTGGCAGTGACACAATCCAATAAATAATGAGTGCTTGTAATACCAAGCCCAATCAAATAAGTGATAAATGTTTGAAATTATATGTTTCACATTCTACCCCTTCATCTTCTCTCTCTCTCTCTCTCTCTTTGTTCATGCTTTTCTTAATTATTCAAAACATTTTATTTTATACATCCATCAATTACTAACCAACATACACATATATACCAAGACAATCCACGTTCTGTTAGACTACAAAATAATCAAAGGATTAGTAGGTATTTAGTCCTTGGATTCCAAATAAATAAATAATAAGAGCATGAAATTTAATATATTTTGTTCAAATGCAATTATATATATATATATGTGTGTGTGTGTGTGTGTGTGTGTTCTCTTATTAGTTATAATTATCAACGGTTGCCCGTTTTAATATATATAAATTATGTAATTGATAAAGCTAATATTTTGTCTGTACATTTATATACAGTTGATAGCCTACAAATTTGGTATATCAATTATATACTTGATATAAACTTTGATTTAAAAATAGAAAGAATCGTCCAAATCTAAAAATGAATTATTAAATCCAACACAATAACATCAAAACAAAACATAATGATCATTAAATTAAATAAAAGGACATTAAAACGTAAAATGAAGATCTTGCATAGTCAAACAAAAACAAATCAAAATAATAAATAAATAAATTTTTATTTGAAAAGGACATGGTATTTTATTTTTTTAATGAAAAAGTGATGAATATTGGATTTAACGAGAGAGAAAATGTGAAAGGCCAATTTTCAACGGTTTGTGTAATGGAAGTGAAGGTGAGTCAGAGAAATAGAGCGCACCGTTTTTCTCTTCTTCCACACCCAACTCTCCCTTCTCTAACACTCAGTCTCAGGTATTTCGCTATTCCCTTAAAATCTCTCTTTTTAACAGACCCATTACTCATAAACATACTCATCAAACTTTGCTTTTGTGCTTTTTCCCCTCCAATTTCTACCCCAGAAATTGGGCCAACACCAAAAAATCATTCAACAACCAATTCAGACCCATTGCTCTGGTATGTTTGCTCTCCATTCAAACTTGGCCTCTGTATTCCTTTGTTTTATCGCATACCCAGACATTCAATAGTCATTTTTTGTTTGAATTTCTTTTGAATCCACCTTTTTTAGGACGTTTTGGGATTATAAAGAATGAGTTTGTGATTAATGACTAATCTGTGTTCATTTTGGCAGAGATGGAGGTTTCAACTTCAGGATATATCCAAACATCAACTCTCCACCAAACACCACTTTGTTCATATTTTAGAAGGGTAACAGGAAAAATAAAATTAGTTACTCTGCTTTACTCTTTAAAGAACTTGATAGTATCTGAACTGAAATGTGTTTTTTCCAGCCTCAATTACTTTGCTTTTCTAGGGTGAAAAATGAGTTTTTTGGGCTACTTGCTTTAAAAGAAACTCTCTTTTGTCAAGAACTTGAGCTTTTGTGCTCGATTTTCAGTTTAACCACTCAGGTTCGATTTTACACTTTTATATGCAATTTTCATACAATCAAAATTATTACGGATAGATTTGTTTCTATTTCCACAGTGGAGTTACCAATTGAAGTGATTGCTGGTACTTGGATTCTACACTCCTTACGGGATTCTACTAAGTTGCAAAAGTGGAGTCCTATCAATAAATATAAAAACTTCAATCGTGAACATTGTTGAAGTTGGTGAAGTTGAGTTATTTAGCACCGACTGACTTGTGAAATTGGTGGATCAAACAATGAGTTGGTTATTTTAATCAACTTAAGTCAAATTGGTGGACCAAACACCCACTTTAGTTGTTAATGTAATGATATGTTGTTCACTGTTCAAGATATGAAAGTATTTAAGTTTCAAATCAGGAATCACATAGTTAAAATGAGTTAGTACTTCAGGAAATTCGGTTGAATTTCATTTCTGAATTATTACAGTTTCATCTAAGTGTTCAGATGTCAATTGGTAGGAACGAGAGCTTGACTTCAATGTCAAACCAGAATGGAGATCCTCCACATTCCATTGTCATAGCTAACAAGAAGAAAACGGACACGGATCTAGAACAAAAGGGGCAAAATATCAAGATTCAAAACCCTCAAGCAGTAAGCAAGATTGCACTTTTTTCCCACTTTTAAGCCATATTCTAAACTCCTCTGCAGGTTTTGTTTTGTAACTTTCCTTTTTGAGGTTTCTACTTCTAGCTTCTTGCTGAATTACTTCAAAAAGAAATTGATAGCTCAAAACTTTTTTATAGGAGTCATTTTCCTAACTTTGATATCATGGTTGGTTATGTAGTTTAAATGTTGATTACTTAAGGAATTTAGTTTATCTTTTTTGCAACGTATTCACTAATCATGGGTGCTATAGGATAAATTATAAGATAGCTGCAAACTAATTACTGAATGTTCAGATCTTCCCACTGATGTAAAGAGACAAATCCCATGTGTCTTTAACAACCAAATTTTCTTGAGTTGGGTTCATAATTTCAAAAACTTTGTTATACTTGAAGAATTCACAAAAGCACTTGAGCCATACTGAACTGCACTTTATGGCCGTATCCGGAGTAGTTAACGGCATTGTTGTCAGTTATTCTTGTTCTTGGCTGCTTTCTTATGTTCTACATAATCACTGCAGATTAGAGATGCATTTCATTTAGAAGAAAAGCTCCAAAGTGCTTTGAGTGGCGTTCGAAACTATAAGAAGCTTTTCGCGCTAGCCTCCTCTCGTCTACCTCCTGTAAATTTCCTTTTCTCACCAGAAGTAGTTATATCCTTTCATTAAGACTTATTAGTCTAAACTAAACATATCATATCTGCATACTTATTTGGATACTTCTTTGACTTTTATCTAGAGAAGTGATAATTCAACAAACTTATTTGTTCTCTTTTTTCAATTTTTTCCCTGTCAGGCTAGAACCACTAGTTTTATAGTTTTGGTTCCTCTTGTAGTATTGTGTGCCAGATGCATAATTGGTGCTTCTTATGCTAGAGTTTTTGGAACATTGAAGCTTAAAACCATTGATAAACAAGAAGGAGAACGTCACAAGTTTAGAAGCGGGCATTGGAGATCTGCTCTTCGTGATATAAGGGAATTGGATGGTTTGGATTGTGAGTCCCCCATAGATTCTACTGTAAGTAATGTAACTTAATTCTCCTACTTTTCTCCAATTCACCCACCCTTATATGAAGTTTTTCTTTAGAGTGTTTTCTTGAGCATGATGTAATTAGATTCATTTTAAATCGGGCAGAGGTAATACTTGCAATAAGTAATGGGAGAAAAATTGACTACTACTAAAGTTGTTGAATTGTTGCTTTCATTTGTTTGAGCACCCATCTCACCATGCCTTTCCAGCTTATCATTCAATTTTGTCTATTCCTAATGGAGTTCTCTGGCCATCCACTTCCCTTTCTTCTGGTTAGCCTCATCTTTTTGTTTCAACCAGATGATAATACTGCCAAAATGGTAAACTATCTTCAGATACCAACATTGGATTTCCACATGGGAGGGGTGACCACTGACCACTAAACTAAGAAGGGAGCAGGGCAGAAACATGTTACTGAGAGTGGGTTTAAAATGGCAACCAATACCATAAAATGGCCAGAAAAACGTGGCACAACCTTATTTGAATCGAATCTCTTCTATAGGTTGGACAATTGTGTTCTTGGAACCAAAATTTGGTGGAACCACTGCCTTGTGGCTAGAGCCTGATTAATGGTTTAATGGACCTTGGTTCTGCGGCTATAGAGGATCGTTAACTAGGCTATCTAATCTTGCTCCTTTGTTCCAGATTGGAGAGAGAGAGATGCACCTATTAGCTTGATTCAAGCTTTTGAGAGTAATCATTTGTCTTCTAGTCTCCATTCCAGCCAAAAGTTCACAATTTGGTAACAGTTTATGGTTTTTGTTTTGCAGAGTCCTTCAGAAGATGAGCAGATCTCAGTTGAAGATTTATCACATGCTTACAAGAAACTAGACCAGGATTACGAGAAATTTCTATCAGAATGTGGACTAAGTAAATGGGGCTACTGGCGTGGGGGTACCCAAAGACCTGAGCAGGAATAGACAATATTTATAGAACTTTTCTGGGTTTCCTTGCCAGCCAACAGGGGCTAGGCTATGAGATGTGAGTTCTCTAGGAGAAAGAAGCACAGCAACAGTTTTTCTTGTGTATTCTGATAGAGTAAATTTTCAACAACCCAACTGATGTAATTAAACTTGAAGTTGAACCAAATTTATGCATAATGCAGTATCCCATTTACAACTCTTCACAATGTTTGAATCCAAATACACTTGATTACAGAAATTCATCAAATTTCCAGCCATTTCCCTTCTCCAATTAACGAACACGTCGAGCTTTCTCTTCCTGCCCCAGTCCAAGTGATTTCTGAGCATTTGCAATACCTTCAGGGTCTGGTAAAGGATCAAATGTGTTAGTGAACAAAACATTGAATAATGGCACCAGATGATTTCATTACAATGGAAATGGAAATAAAGCATGCATGCCATGATAAACAGGAGCATAAACAGGAGCATCAACAGGTTTGACACTTCTGATGATTCACATTGAAGAAGCTTCTGATATCAAATCATACGTTAAAAGGAAGGTGCTCTCCTTTGAATCTATAAATATCAAATCATACGTTAAAAGGAAGGTGCTCTCTCCTTTGACACTTCTGATGATTCACATTGGAGAAGCAATCTCCACAAGACAAACTACGAACGTGTAATCATTATTTTTCTCATTTTAACCAAAGCCAGAATCACTATACACCTAACCAAGCAATCATATCCTTTGGTAACAATTTGTCATTCCAACTCATCTATATAGGTATCCAGACAAAAAACAGTGACATAATGAACTTTTGGGATGTGACTGAGTGTAAATGCAATAGAAAATTATTTGCAAGGAACATACCGAAGAACTGTGTAAAAATTCGAGTGAAGAAACTCAAATTTCGGGAGGCACTGTAAGCCATGGCTGGTGGAAGAGGTTTGACAATCGTGTCAATGCTAAATACTCGTTGAAGAAACTGCACCACAAAATTTTAAGAACTTGCAATTTGTTAGAAACAGTTTCATAACTTAATACGAAAATATTTCCAAGGTTATTTACTTCCTAATGAATATGGAAAGCGCTCTAAGTACAGTCAAAATCTATAATTTGGTGTGCTCATGATTGTCTAAACTAGAGGACATCATGCCCTCATACTCCTTTTAAATTAAAGAAGATAAAAGTACAGCAAAATAGAAGTAGACGTTTTTTCTAAAGCATTTCCATGTTTGACATTTAAACAGAAAAATGAAAACCGATGTTCCTCCATCTGAGGTTCAGGGAGAACGGAAGTTTTTTTTTTATAGAAAGTCGGAGTTTGCATCCCTCTGGAGCATTTGGGGAAGAGAAATAACAGCATTTTTAGAGGGATTGAGAGGGAGGTTGTTATCAACCCAATTTCCGAAATAAAGAAAAAAGAAAATAGAAGGAAAGATATTGAAAATAAAAGGGATGATAGACTCATTCCAGGGAGTCTAAACCTCCTTTCAAGATTTTTTCCCAATCTAAGAGATCAGCTAACGTCAAAATTCTCCCCTCCCTTCTCACCATTTTTTTCCTATTTAACTAAAAAGTCCAAAACTACCCACTTCCATAAATTTCCCTAAAACTAAGTCACTATTTGAGTTCAATTATTATAGGAATCCACTAACCAAGTAGTTGAATGACAAAAAAAAAAAAAAAAAAAAAAAAGAAGAAAATATTCAAAGTTTCAAACAAAATCTAAATAACAGTAACCAAAATTAAACAAAGATACAAAATCATGGACTGTAACAGAGGCCGTTGTCATTTGGTCCTTCAAGATATTTAATTCCCCTCGGTAGTCATTAAACAAAATAACAAAATAAAAAAATATATATCCATAAACTAAGTCTTATTTATCAATTCATAACTAAAATTCTGATAAAATTAAATAGTACTCCAATCGTCAAAGACTATATTTTGATTTGAAAAGGCTCCATAAGAATTGATGTTGATGCCAATATGTGGGTTAAACAGCATATAAACGTAATTGTCCCAAGTGGAGTAAGGTCAGTAATAGCATTGGTCATGTTGGGTTGGGTTCCAGACAAAAATAGTGTGTGAATCACTGCCATTGTCTCGGTAAAGTTGGTTTCTGGTAGAGGACATTGCAGTTTAAAAGTACCTTCCAGAAAACTCTTGCTTAAATAGCCACCAGGCAGACCCACACTTCACTTTTGGGTTCACAACGCTAAAGTGCATGCCTAACCTTCTTGCATATTCAACAGCATGTAAGTACTCAACGTTGTTTCATGTAAACCCATTGGGGACTCCGAATTTGTGCCCGTCGCTTGGAAAGTATGGGACAACCTTTAACCTAATACGAAAGTCATCAACGTCCACACATCCCAATTGTTGAATAGAAAAGGCAAAGGGACAACCTTGTACTAGCTGTTTCTTGTGAAAATTTCCATGGGCACTCCAATTATGATGAATAAGAGGCTTAGTATGCTTGTCAGCATGAACTTGGAAGTCAGTAATCAAAGAGCAGATTAATTCTAGACAACCCTACAATCTAACTAGTGACTCTATGACAGAAGGAAGGTTATCTTTGAAAAATTAGAAAACATGTGCAGATGAAAAGAAGAAATGAATACAACACATACAACAGCTACGAACGTACGAAAAAAGATGAATTGTGTGACTAAAAACGCACAATAATCCACATGAGAACTCCATTGAAACACTTACAATAGTCTCAGCAACAAAACACAGTCAACATTAAGAGAATTAAACCTGGTAATTGCGTTGGAAACTGTAGCGAAGCTCAGGGTCAATCTCAAGGGAATCATCCTCTTCTTTTGTGCTCTTGGACTTGACGCTCTTCTTCCCAGGAACGTGCATTACCGATGTCTTGCCAGGATTCTTAGTCACTTTAAGCTTTGCTCCAGCGAACTCATCCACTTCCTCCTCCCCCCGCCATGGAGCTGAAGCTGCCAACTGCTTTTTCTTCGCCATTTTCGCCCAACCCAAAATTCTAAAGACAGTCGTGCAAAGCAAAGAACTTGTACAAGATACGATAGAGACCTCGTTTGGATACATGGATAGTACGCCCCTTATCAGGATAGTTCATTTCTACGCCAGTTTTGGTACGTTTAAGGAGTGTTTGGACACAACTTTACGGCCCAGGCCCATTTAAAAAATTTACAAAATTTCCCTCCTGTCTCTCCGGCGAGGTTCAATCGGTGACTGAGAAATGAGAGGGCTGTCGCCGTCTACGATCATAAGATCGTTATCGGTGTTGAAGTCTACAAAACGGCGAGATTTTCCAAATTCAATTCTATGTTGTTCTTTCTGTACTGGTGATGATAATTATGACGGTAGAATCGGTGATGGAATGCATAGCTCAAAGGTTAAGGTTTTTGATCGTGATCTTAAGCGTAAACAGGTAAGCCAAATTGAACACCTTTTTCTTTATTTAGAATTATTTTTATTCTTCTTTGATCTATTTGTGTCAACCGGAACAGGTTTCTATAGGAGTTCTTTTTTTTTTTAAAATGTATATTTGGAGAAAACATGGTGATATTGTGTAGCTAATTCGCAATGGTCGTCTGTATAGAGGGCAATTCTGGGAGTATTACTTGTGTTTCTGTGATGGGGTTTTTCAATTCATTGGTTCATATGTTCGTATTCTGCTTTGGTTATGTTTATTCTGAGCAAATCACTTTTAACAAGTAAAATTAAATGGCAAGAGCGTTTGTACTACATGGAGCATTTTAGCTACTCCTCCATAAGCTTTCTGATATATGTTGCCTTCGAGTTTATTTATTTATTTATTTTGGAGGGTTTCTATTTCTTGCTGAAATGGTTGTTTCTTGGTAACAGCGGGACCGAGCTGCTTGGTTGATGCGCCCAAAGGATTCTCTTGTTGATACGGTTGCAGAAAACTTATTGGATCGTTTGGAGGTATTAGCTTGTGATGTTCTGAAGTTGTGTTCATTTTAACTTGTAAATTCCAGTCATTGATCTCTGAGTTATCCGTTTCTTAAGAAAATGTTGCGCTTGCACCTTTTAGTGAAATTTTTGTGACAGTGTTGAATATGAAATCATAACCCAAATGGATACTTTACAGAGATTGAAAAACCGTTACTTTTCTTGGTGGTAATAACAAGATGAAAGCTCATAGTTGTAAATGAAACATTTTGGAACTAATATCTTATAAATATTACTCTTTTGTTTGTAGTAATTGTTGGTTCTTTGAAACAAAAGTTTTATGCTTATGAATGTAGCTTACCAAGCTATTCCTTTTTTTCAAAACTTAAGAATGAAAATGAAATATTTAACCTGGATTTTATCTTATCATGGGTTTCAACTTTCAACACACAAATCTGGGTCATGTTGACTACAAAATCTCAACTAATTTGACCGAAGTCAGTTCTTAATCGGGCAATTATTGTAAATGTCAAAACTGTTAGAAAATATTTACAAAATATAGCAAAAGTTTAGATTCTTTCAATGATACACATTGATAGACACTCAATGTCATTGATAGTGATAGATTTGCAATTTTGCTATATTTTGTAAATATTTTGGTCCATTTTGCTATATTTGAAAGTGCCACTTTTTAATATTTTGCATGTCTCATGTTGTGCGTTTTGAAGGATTGCAAGAAGACATTCCCTACAGCGTTATGTTTGGGGGGTTCACTGGAAGCTATCAGGAGGTTATTGCGTGGCCGTGGTAATAAACTTCTTCAATTGTTAGAAAGAAGAAGATCCAACTTTGAGAGAACAGGGGGCAATCATTCATATATTAAGTGCATCATATAAGTTTCTCATAATTATGCTGACTTACCTTGAATTATGATGAATGTTTCATTTGACCTTTTTGCAACGGTGTGAATCTGTATGTAGTAAAAAATGCAGTTTTAGATGGCAAACTGAATCAAAGTAATTTGCTATTGCTAAATACTTTTTCTAGCCTACAACTTTTAAAATTCCAATTTTTTTGCCTTTATATTTTTTTCTTCTTTTAAGCCCTTAGGATTCAGGTTCAAAGTCTTGTCACTTTTATTTTTTAACAAATACATCATTCCTCATTTTGGATGTGAGTTGTTCCTATGTTAGCCTGTGACCTTCTACTGAATATTGACAATGAAACCTTTTGTTTCTTACAAAAAATCAAAAATCAAAAATCAAAAATAAAAATAAAAACTTCTACTGAAAATATTTAGGGAATTCATTTTCTGAGTTTAAAGGTTGAGCTCATTCATAATATCTTATCCAAAAAAAAAAAAAAAAGGTTGAGAACATTCATTTTGTCACATTGGATAAATGATGTCTTAATGATCTTTAATTTCTCTGATCGAGCATAGTCATGATTTCTGACCTTATTTTTTCTATGTTCAAGTTTCTTTGAAATATAATCTTCTGTTTTTTTTAAAAAAAAAAATTAAAATGTATAACTACTGTAGTACAATTGTTATGATAGTTGGATTTTGTAATGTACATGTTTAGTTATGAATTGTGGCATTGATCAGTTGGAGCTTGGAAGATTGGACAGTTGGGTTATAGTTGCCACAGTGATACGTTTGGTTTTTGAGTTTTGTCCTTGTCGTTATATTGTATATTGCTCAAGTTCATTAAGAGGTTGCTATTGGCTTTAGTTTAAGAGAATTAGTGAATTTGTAAGCACTGGCATCAATAAAATCTAGATAGGTCATCTTGTTGATTTTATGTTGTATTAAATTGTTAAAACAAAATTTTACCCATTTGCCAGGTTCGGTTGAAAAACTGATCATGATGGATGCATCACATGACATGATAAAGTTATGCAAAGATGATACAGGTGCACATGATCAGGACGTTGAAACATCGTTTGTTGTAGGTGATGAAGAGTTTCTACCAATAAAAGAAAGGTGTTCTTAAAGCTTGTTTCTTTCTCAATAATGTACTGTCATTGGTTGAATGAAACTAATGCTTTATCATTCTTCCATGTACTTCTGGTGTGAAGTTCAGTAGATCTAGTTATAAGTTGCTTGGGTCTTCACTGGACAAATGATCTTCCTGGAGCCATGATTCAGGTTTGTCCCACCGCCCCCTGCCAAAGAAAATGGTGCTGCATGGATTCTCATCTTCAGTTCTGAACCTAACATACTTTAGATAGGCTCAGTGTCTTATGTAATAATTGGAACCTGTGATGAGTGTTAAAGAAGGAAAAGTGATATCTCAAATTCAACCTTTGTACTAGAGAGAGTTCTTACAGGAGTTGTTAGTGTGAAGCATGACTGTTGGATAACATTCCCAAGTGTATTGCAAACTTGTTATGGGTTGGTGTCTTGTTGGTGTCTTCTTGTGTTATTCTTTTCTGCATGTTCTTTTTAATTAACTTTAAATTTTTGCTTGGTCGTTATATGCATCATGTCATGTCTGGGAGCTAGTATGTTTAGTCGCCTTTCTGCATTTTTTTCTTGACAGAGTAGATTGGCAATGAAGCCAGATGGGCTATTTCTAGCAGCGATCTTTGGAGGAGAAACCTTAAGGTGTGTCATCTTTCTTCTGGTTTGAATTTTTAGGTCATTGACTAAAAATCCCAGCATGCTTCTTTTGCATATACTTGCGATTAGAGAACTGAGAATAGCATGTACTCTTGCACACATGGAGCGTGAAGGAGGCATCAGTCCACGGGTATCACCATTGGCACAAGTATGATATTTCAAACTTTCATGCTTTTTTTAATTGTAAAAGACTCAAAACACCCCTCTTTTCTCAAAGAATTCTTAATTGCATCAAGAAATATGAAAGTTATTTTTGTGGCTCTGAATTGTATCAAGGAATTTCTATTTCTGAATCTAATTATGGTGGTTAGATTCTGAAAGAGAAACAGCACATTCAGACGTGTATCTTGTATCTGACTGAAGGAACTACATGTCGGTTTACTTCTCTAGGTGAGAGATGCAGGCAATCTTTTGACTAGAGCTGGTTTTACCTTGTCTAGTGTAGATGTCGATGAGTACGTAGTTCGCTATCCAAGTGGTGAGCATGCTTATCTCACTATTTATTGTTTAGTTCCATAAATTTTGCCAATTAGAATGTCTGTCTTGTGTACATAATAAGTAGTAGTTTATTAAGCCTCCGTCTCATTTTGACTTGTTGCGTTGCCTGCCGCGAGTGACTAATTGAAAGATTACACATTTAAGCTTAAAAAAGAACATTGTGAAGATGATCCAATTCGAAATATTGTCTCTACAAAGTCTTGTACACTGTGTTTCATGATCTTTTTGTTTTTTTTCTTTTGCTCCGTCAACCTAATATTAAGCACTAGAGCTGGTGGAACACTTGCGTGCAATGGGTGAAACAAATGCACTTTTACAAAGGAACCCTGTAAGATTTCTTTCTTGCTCGTCTTTAAGAAGAGTATCATCGACTTTATGTTCACCTTTAATATTATCTTGTGTTCATCAACTGGCTTGAGCATAGCTCAACCGTAATTTGCATAACTCCTTCCCTTCTTTGAAAAAAAAAAAAAGATACAATAGAAATTAAGAATCGACAAGTTTATGTTGTTTATCCCATATCCATATATGATTGATGTTTAATTAATGGAACTCAGATCCTGAAGAGAGATACAGCCCTTGCAACAGCAGCTATTTATGATTCCATGTTTGCTGCAGAAGATGGGACCATTCCTGCAACCTTCCAGGTCAGTTTAGTAGAATGGACCTAGTTAAATTATTTTAGTCTGTTTCCTCTTGGTTGTTGATTATAAGCCTTTCCTAGGGTTTGAGCACGTTAGTTCTGTTCAATGTTAAGCCTAATTGACTTAGACATAACCAATGAACATTTCTGAAAAATTGAACCTAACTGTTTGTCCAAAACTAATTGAACCGAAATCAAAACTGATTGAGATTAGATCAAAAGATTTATCAAAATTGAACTGACTTTTTCTTAATTTTTGTATTTTATTGAACCAAACTGACCAGACATACCCGGAAGTTACTCAAACAAACCAAATTGACAGAATTAGTGATGTTGGATTTTCCAATTTTGACTTGCACCCTTTGGTTTTACCCACCTCTGCCTCCTACACTGTCTCAAATGTAGAATTGATTAGTGATTAGTGATTAGTTAATTAAATGATGACTGATGATGGCATGAGGTATTTTGAAGGAAGTAACTGAGTTTTAGTTTAGAGTTGACAAATTGTTCTGATTTCAATTACAGGTGATTTACATGACAGGATGGAAGGAACATCCTTCCCAACAGAAGGCCAAAAGTAGGGGATCTGCAACCATATCCTTCAACGACATCCGAAAACAATTTGGAAATGAGAATTGATGTTTTTCTATATTTCTCTCCCTTTTTGTCTGCCTTGTTTTTAGTACAACAAAACATTTGAGTGGGAGCTTGAGATTTGAACCTCCTTACTTGAGGAATCAATCAATCTTTTCCTAAATAATTTGTAGTCCTAAAAGAATGTTCCAATTGGGAAAACAATGATTAGGTGGTTTAAGGAGGAGATAAGATTAATGGCTATCTCTTGTAAACCCCGTAATTAATGGTTATAGGAAACCATTGTAACACACCACACCAACACATTTTCTCCCTCTGTTTCAACTACTACTGGATTACTATTTCAAATTTTTTACACTGTTTATAATTTTCTACTCTTTTTCGCTTTCTTTGTTACCATGTTTATTATTTTCCTGCCTAGACTAAATAAAATAGTTTCACATCAAACATAAACTATTATAATCCTAAACTAAAATAGTTTGCTACGCAAACACAAGTTATTATAACTCATTAACTGTGATACTCTCTGGCTATACAATTGATTGAGTGCAGTCAAATACTCCTTTATTAAGGATACTATTTTGGTTCATATGTTTACAAACTATTCAATTTTGTTCCTTTTACTTTTGTATATCTATGTTTAGTCTTTGTATTTAAATTTTAAAATTAGTCCCTCGTGATATTTTTTGATCAGCTTCTCAAAAAACAAAATAACTCTATTAGTCTTCCTTCTATAAATTTTGGAGACTTACATGTCACTTTTAAATGGAATTAGTTGCTATGAGTTTACTATTTGATAGAAGATTAACTTCAAATAAATAAACAACTGAAGGCTAATTTTAAGATTTATTGAAAAAGGACTAAAATTGGGTATTTACAAGGACTAAATACATGAAAGAAATTAAATAACGCTGATCAAATGATCATCAAATGTGTAGTTTCAGATGATAACAGCTAAACTAACATTAACTGTACTCAACATTGTTTGAGCATGCACCCTGGTTAATAGATACCAATGTCTAATATTTTATAGATTGCTTGAAGTAGGTATTAAAAGAAAGAAGAGAAACGTAAACTTACGTATTATTTTAATGATGTTATCTTATGAAGCCCTTTCTTCTCTCTATACAACAAACCAATTCTCCATTCTAAGTATTTTGGCAACAACTACACAACAATTCCTCTATCCCTGTGGTCTTATCAACAATTAGAAGCTGTTCTGTTCTACTTTGGAGGAAAATTAAAAAAAAAAAAAAAAAGTTTAAGAAAGGCTGTAAAATCCCTGGGGTAGATTTAATTATCAATCCTTATTGTTGCTTTATATACAACACTAATATCAATATTATATTGGTCTAAGGTTTTTATGGTTCTTAGCAGACAGTGGCAGCATTCAGTTTGAGAGCAGAAGAACCATCTTCTACCTTTATTGTTACCAAAGTTAGTCTTCAATTCCGAGAATTGTCGAATTTGTTCAAGTCTGATCGCCGTAACTCTTGTTCGTCTTTGCTTTGTCGAGTCGTGCCTTTCGAAAAGCCTGCTGTATTTGTCTCTCGTGCTCCTTCAGCATGTCTTCAATGGTTCCCCCTGTAGGCACCAATGGTCCTGAATAGTGTATTCTGTTCTTCTTTTGAACATAACCCTACAACGCAAATGTTTAAAGTCAGATTCAGTGTTAACAAAAACTGAATGATACATAAAGAAGATTGCACTTCAATTGTACCAAATGATTTTAAAAAATAAAAATAGACAAACTATTTCTTCTCTAAACTTGTTCTATCTTGCCATTGATTTTCTGTTAATCATGTGTACCAAGAATGTTGAACTTTCTCAAAATTCGAAACTCTACCAGTAGCATACATATGACTCAAATACAAGCCCTATGTAAATTCTGTACTCCTCATGCAAATAAACAACAAACAAATTTATGAGAGATTTCCTCATACCATTCCAGAATCTTTGTTAGACACCGAATCTTCCTTCTTGAGAGAAGAGGTTGATAAATCTCCCACTGACTGATGCATCTGAGATTTCTGTGTCTTCAACTCTGGATGATTTCTCGAGGCTCCGGTAGGCTTACCCCATGAACCTACAATGCTTGGGTGTACCATAGATGTTGAATGGTTGTACCGATTCTTCCCAACTCTCGGAGGCTCACCATCCTCTTGAGGGTTGTATTTTCCACTCGTTTTTTTTGAAATTGGGTGTGCCTACAGTTTTAGTCCATGAGAAAGATATGTTAGCAGATGAATAGTGCTGTTTTCAATGACATGTTTGATTCCATGAGTCTGCACAACTAAAAGCATTTTTCACAATTCTTTTCAGTACTTGTCGATAAACTAATGTGCTTAAAAAAGACGATGCTTTCAAAAGTCAACAGACTCATAAACAAAAAGTTTCCAATTATTGGCATATACCTTTATAGTAATATCTCCTTGAGTATTGAATTCGGGAGTAGGAACTGCCTTGGTATCTCTTGAGCCCCTTCTTACTGATTCAGGATGACGCCCCTTCACAGCTTCTGCCTTTTTCCTGAAATTAAGAGATCTGAATGTATAATGACATCTCCAAAAGGTAGTTTACTAACCTCAATTTCATTTTTTTCTTCAATCTTCATAAATATTTGGCTAGAAAATACTATTTTTATATAAGATGGATTGTGAAATATACAAAAAACAAACTAATCAAAAACAAAACTTATACAAGGACCACTAGAGAAACAAGTTTGGGACCATACTTTCTTTCTTCTTCATTCCGCAGCTTGGCATCGAATTCTTTGCTCGGAGGATATTTTGGTAAGCTTGACGGGTCACAAGGGAGAGGTTCTGTTCTGAAAAACTGCAGAACCAGACACAATTAAATTATTATAGTATACCAAGCAACATCATACGAAACAATACGTCCAACAAGAAGCACTTTTATTTCAACTCTAGGTAGGAAAAAGAAAAGAATAGTGTATTGAGATAGCACATGATTACACATACAAAAGGAAACTGAAAATACCTCACTTCTGAGGGCTAAAGTAGCCGATCCCCTGTGCTCTGGTTCAATAGCAAGTAGTTTATTCACAAGAGCCAGAGCTGAAGGAGGGAAACTTTTAAATGTCTCAGAAAGGTTGCTTTTATAACGGTGTTGAGGTTTGAAGCTGGTTGCATGTGGCAACTTCGTTCTCTGCCAGAACTCCTCAGATGGTGAACCACAGAGCTTAAAAATCTTGTGCATTTGTTCCACCTGATAAAAAAAAAAAAAAAAAAAAAACAATTCAAACAACCAAATGAATTTTATGGTGATTTCTAGAGCATGTATGAGATGCCAGGAACAGAAAATTAACAACTACATACACAATTCCTGAAAACTAACAACCTATTGTTTTCTCTCATTTTCTTAAAGATTACAAGAAACTGAATAGGCAACGAGTAGATGATAAAACCTCTGTTCTTCCAGGCATAATAGGTTTTCCAGCAAATAGTTCAGCAACGATACAACCACAGCTCCAGAGATCTATGCCAGGTCCATATTGGGTAGCACCAAGCAAAAGCTCGGGTGCTCTGTACCACAATGTCACAACCCGACTCGTCAATGGCTGCTGTTGATCAGGCTGAAAAAAGGTAGCAAGACCAAAGTCTCCAATCTTGAGCACACCATTATTGTCAACTAGAAGATTTGAACCTTTGATATCCCGGTGTAGAATTCCCCGACTATGACAGTGTTCGAGTCCATGCAGCAATTGTTGCACATAACATTTAATCTGTAAGCACAAAATGCCATACCTTAATTACAATTATTTTAGTTCCTTCAAATGTAAAATCTTTTTATTAGTTCCTTGTTTTCACTACTTTAGACGGCTCAGTTTGAATAAGCATTCATTTTCAAAATGATTCTAGTTCAAGACAAAAAAATTGGTATGCTCAAGAGAAGCCAAGAAGATACCTGAGCCTCCGTAAATTTATGTCCAGGAGCTGCTGCAAGGCCAGCAAGGTCATGCTCCATGTACTCGAAAACAAGGTACAAGCTGCCTGACATTCTGGAAGTGACTAGACTCTCGAGCTTCATAACATTTGGATGATCAAGTTTGCGCAAAATATAGATTTCCCTAGCCATAAAACGGACACTTTCGGGATCCATATTTACAAATCTTACTTTTTTCAGTGCCACAATTTTACCAGTTTCAAGGTCACGGGCTTTATATACACTGCTGTAAGTTCCCTGTCCAATCTGCATACAGGAAAGGATACAATGGGATAATTAGCACATATCGAAGCAAAATGAGAAAGAGAGACATTCACGGCAGATGTTATAAGATACTTGGAATATTTTGATGAAAAAGAGCAAATTTTATGACTAGGACAATATAAAATACAAACAAGGGAAACTCGAAGATAAAAGAAGCCAACAACCTATAACAAAAACCTAACAGCAAAGAAAATTTCCGAAAAGAGCTCTTTTTCAAAATAATGAAATTAAAGAGAAATCACAACATTTCTTAGTAATCGAGAGACAAATGGAGACATTGAACCTAACCAAGGCCCAAATCTCCACCCAAATGTCAAAAGCTCTTCACATTTCTGAAAAACATCCTATTTTTCTTGAGTCAAGTATTGCATACGATTGCTAAGAAAACAGCATGTGAAAAAATTCTCCCTCTATTTCAAAAGGGAGGAAAATATACAACCTCCACTCCATCATAGACCAATCTGTTGAGAGCCTTCGAGACACCAAAAGTCTCAAAGAATCTATCCTAAATCCCAGGAAATATCGTACTCAGAATAGACTAGTTTTTAACTTGGAATTCCTATATACATACTCGTGCCGGGGCTATCATGGGGTTTCGTATAATATAAGCTGTCTATAGCTCACTCCACCCTTCTTTTTCACGGGGCCAATATTGTCCACGTAACACGTTATTCTAAGGATAGCTCAACTGGTAAAAGCTTTATATCCTTGATCTTTCCATAGGCTAAAATCCCCACCCCACATGTTGTTATACTAAAAGCAAAACCTCTGACCCATTGGTGAGAAATTCATGTGAAGGAAAAAAACATGCTATTCAGAACACTAACTAGATTGCAATTCATTGTTGTTCAATATATACAAATAAGACGCATTAGAGTCGTACGATTCTAAAGACATGAAGTAAAAGAGAACATAATGAATGAAACTAACTTTATCCAACTTTTCAAAGGAGTCAGCCCGCCGAGGCACCCACCCTTTGATGGCTTCTCCAGCAACAGACGCTAACCATGAAGGCCATCCAGCCATGACAAGTTCAGTTTCAGCCCCTTTAGACAAGCTAGCTAACCTAAAAAATTCAGGCTGCTTTCCACCTACTGAAGCATTATCATTATTTGCTTTTGCAGCCTTTAAAGATTTGTTCTCAGATTCATCATCCTCCTTTGCTCGATGAACAGAACCTCCATTGGCCTTTGCTTTATGAACAGAACCCCCATTTGGTTTAGATGCCTGCCTTGACACAGCAATCTCTAACAACATATCCTCTCTTTTTGAGGGAGAAGGGGCAACCAACTGGACTGATGATTTGTTCAATTCTTTTTCAGACTCTTTGTGAGTGCTATCCTCTGATTCTGAGGAATCTCTTGAGCAAATACAGCCCATAATCCCTCAAATTTTCCACTCTATTTCCTCACGTTTATTCAACAACGTTTTCTACCATTGATAAACCTGCATTCTCCTGGGAAACCCCAAAGTTTCCCCTCTCTGTCAAAACATTTACACCCTTTTCATCAATCTCCTGTTTCTTCAACCCTCAAATATTCTCAATACCTTGGCATCAATTCTAACAAATTCCAGATTGAACCAAACACAAATTCAAGAATTCCCAACAAATATTTCTAGAAATTCAAAATGCCAAGCGTCTGGGAAGAGAAAATCGCACCCTGAATGCGCATGAAACAACAATGATCCCACCGATTGCAGAGATAACACAAGAAAACAAAAACCCAGATCAGAAATCCTCTTCCCTGATCAGAAAAACCCAGAAAAAGATTTTGGGTCAAGAACTTTTCATGTTTCCCCTCGAAAAAAAAAAGAAAGAAAAATAAGATAACTAGACAAGAATTAATAACCCAGTGGTTGAGGAAACAAGAGAAAGAGAAGGGAAATGCAGGAGGGAAAATAGAAAGAGAAACAAAAAGAGAAAAATGGAAAGGGAAAGGAGAATATTGAAACTGAATGTGATTTGGCAAAGGGGGGAGAGAGAGTTGAAGTGGGTAGTGATGAGGTCCTTGAAATGCGAAGGACCAACCATGTTTGAGGGTTGACAGAGTGGATAGGTTGCCAGAGCTTTTCTTTCCTTCTGTTGTGAAAGATGAAAACAGAAATTGAATCTGAGCAGTTGAGAAGGAGGTGTAGATTTTGCAAATAATACAATAGAAAAAGATTGTTCAACCCTTCCATTGACAGTGAGGAACAAGAACAGAAGAATTTTTTCCCTCTTGTTTCTTCTCTTTGCGTGCGATTCCGCAAGACGTGCATTCCAGTACTGTCGTGCTCAAAATTCAAATCCTTTCTCTTTCCCATTTGGCGATTCAACTAACTTTTATGGCTGCTCTGTTCTTATAAAAATCATTTCTTTAAAGAAAATCTTAGAAAAATCATTTTTTTTTTTTTTATGGATGGATAAATCAGCTTAAGCAAAGGTTTAAAATGCTCATATGAAAGGGTGGATGTGAATGGAGATATATGAAAAAGATTAATAAAATTAACATTCTAACCTTTTTAACCTAGCTAAAATGTTTATTAAGACATTTTATTATTTTTTTTAAAATCTTTATCAAATTACTCTAATGTCGAATATTGATGACGATGACAAGGTCAATCAAATTGTTGTACTTTAGTTCAAACTTCTAATTGAACATTAAATATGACATGCTACAAATTTGCAAGTTTACCAAATTTTCAATTTTTATATTTCTTTAAGAAAAAATTGAAGTTTTATGACTTCAATGCTAAATTTTGTATAGGAAAAACAAATTTCAACTTGATGTTTAAGTTGTATCTTTATAACAAATTTCAACTTGAACAGTTATCAACTTGATGATTGAGTATTATAGGGTCCGTTTGGTAACGTTCTCGTTTCTTGTTCTTTGTTTCTCGTTTCCCGTTTTCTGTTTCTTGTTTCTTGTTTATTCCATTTTGAGAACAAGAAACGAGACTACGTTTGATAACTGTTCTTGTTTTCTTGTTTCTTGTTTCTTGAAAAAAAGAAACAGAAACATAAATGTGTTTGATATTATTTCTTGTTTCTCGATTTTTTTTCTTGTTTTTTTTTTTGCAACAATATATATATACATCTATGTGCATGTGTCATACATTATTAATAAACATAAAAAAAATATTTTATCGAAAGATTATGTCATCTAATACAAGAAAGTCTTGATGACAAC
>JBBPDJ010000026.1:318043-390669 GCA_037974625.1 Cucumis cinereus
ATATAAGAAAATTTTAAATTTTAAAAATAAAATATAAATATCGAAGAATTTTTTAATTAAAAAATTAATAAAGAAAAGAGAAAAATAAAGAAATGTTGAAAAAAAATCTTAAAAAAAAAATATTAAAAAAATTGCATAAAGTAAAATTCGAACACATAAGTTTTGTAAGAGGAAAAACATCATTATGAGTACTTAAAAGTAATAAGAAGATTTGAAGGAAAAAAATTACTTGTATATTCTAGGTTAAGAGGAAAAAAGATAGGAAGAGGAAGAAATATTTTGAGGGATATTTGTTGAGGGAGAAGAGGAAGAAAAAAGATAAACGGATCCGGAAAAACCTTTTTTTTTTGTTCTCACAAATTTCTAACAGTTATAGATATGTTTCTCAAATCTAATTTAAGAAACAAGAAACATGAAACGTTATCAAACACTTATGTTTCTTAAAAAAATTAGAAACAAAAACAACAAACAGAAACAGAAATGTTATCCATAATTGACTTCTTTTTTCTTAAAGATATCATGGTATAACCGAGGGTCCCTAGGTTGAAACGAGAAGCATATGCACTCTATTTGTGTTTTGTTTTTGCTTGAGGTCGATTATGCTCTTTGATTCAAAATCAAATCACCAATGAGTATTTTACATCTCTAAATTTGTCAAAAAAAAAAAAAAAAGAAAAGAAAAAAGAAAAAAAATTGAATATCAGATGATGATATCGGCACACAAGAGATCCATATCCTTAGATATCTGGAAACCACAAATCAGTCTCTTCTGAATTATTTTAGATAGAACTCCATAAAAAAAAGAAGTGATCAGTTTGCAGGCATTCATGGTTGTCTCTCCAAGTGTCCCCCACCTCTCTCATGCATCTCACCACCTGTTTTTACTCTCAACTTTTTGACTTAATTCGTAAAACTATATTGGTTTTCACTTTTCACAAGAATATTAACACAATCATTCATATATTTAAACAAATTAAGTCAAAACAACAATATCAGTTGCTTATAGACTAAGCTCTCAAATAACACAACCAACCAGTAGACAATAGGCCAACTGATATGAACAAAATTAATAAACAGAACAAAAAACCATCTGAAATACATTAGATAATCCTCCTACTCTAAGTTAGACATTGCTAATTTTTGTACATCAAACATAATAATATGCACATCATCATCCTAATATAACAAAACAAGGAAAAGACACATATTGTTTGTTGTATTAGCAGGGATTGCATAAACGCTGGCTCAAATACACAAGATGCCAAGTAAGAGCCATCAGAGTGAGCAAGTTTAACAATGACGAATATGAATTCAACTTCTTTAGCCTCTTATTCAACCCCACCATTCTGGACTTCACCACCTCTCGGTCTACAACTTGTGTGGGTGTGCTACTTGTTATTGCTGGAGAATTATCAATCACATTCCCACTTTCTCCCGTGGCTATGTCCTCAATTCCTCTTCCTTCTTCCTTCTCCATTTTTAATCTCTCAAACATTACCTGCACCACAGTGACAAATATAATACTTATACACAACAACAGGACATTAGTTGAACCCAAACATAAGGAGTTAGAAGATACCTTAGTGGCTCGAGGCTCCATGTAGAGAGAATTGGCGAAAATCATCAAAAGTGCAGCCACAAGAACATATCCTTGAACCACTTCAGCATTTTTTGGAATTGGAAACTTCCATTCTGTGCGGTTGAATAGATGCCCCAACAGAGCCATCCCAATGCAAGAAGCCATGGCCTTAAAGTACACAGGATATATCTTGCTCTGTACCACACCCAACTGTTGTCTTGGCAGCACACTCGCCAACACATAACTAGAAATGAAGGTAACCCACACACCCATTCCTAAAGCCATTGAAAATCCCAACAAACCCATCGCATCCATTCCAAAACCCAAGTGCCTAAATAAATAATTCATTACCTTAAGTCCTCTATCAACTAAACCCATCAAGTTCTCCTTCAGCTTGTTTTCCCCTGTTTTTATCTTCTCCCCTGTTTCCTTTGCCAGCCGTTCAGCACCTTCCACAACCTTTTCTTCTCCTGATTTGGCCTTTTCCAATGTTTCCTTCGCACCCTCTTTCAATTTATGTTTGGTTTCATCAAATGCATCGGCGACAGACTCTCCAACGTCGTGGGCTTCTTGCGCGGTCTCCGTAACCATGCCTTTAGCTTTCTCCACAGCGCTGGCTACTTTATGCTTACATTTTCCGTAGACATCGCAAATAAGATCTTTGGTGCGGTGTCTTTCGGAATTTTTGGCATCTTGGTCGGGTTCGGAAGAGATGGAAACTTTAGTATTGTGTTGACCTTGGTCGTCGTACTCGACCACAACCACTCGATGGCCTTCTTTAACGATAACATTTTGCGGAGGAGGAGGAGAAGACCAGAGTCCGGCGGCAGTTAAAGTAGTGATGATGAGAAACATAGCGAATAGGTTGGTCATGTTGAAGCCAAGTGTTGAAGAGATTTGGAGGAAGAACAAAATACAGTTCTTTATGAAGTAATAGGAAGAAGATTTATGGTGAGAGCGATGGAGGTGTTATGTAAGAGATACAGATGTTGGTACCATAGACTTCAACGTGGTGAAGTAAAGAAGAACAAGTCATAGGTGTCTCAATAAAGCTGTAACACGTGTTGGCCATTCCCCATTTCGACTAATGTGAAATGGGTCAACCAACTGAAACTGACCAAACTTTTGTCGGAGTGACGACGGTGAAGTACTTCCGGCGAAAGAAAAGGTGAGAAACGGAGGAGCGGACAAAGAAAAAAAAGAGAATGAAAGAATGATACTTCATACGATAATCTTGTTTACATTCAACTCGGGTTTTCGATAATCTTGTTTACATTCTAATCGTTTTATGGTATTTACACCCATTGATTAGTCGGTGTGACATTTTTTTTTTTTTTAATTTTCAAAAGATAAACTCTTTCAATCTTCCCAAGGAATTAGAGGCAACCTTATTGCTTTTAAACTAAGCGACCAAGGTGGATTGGGTGGGTTTTGGAGGGTTAGATAGATCTATTTACGAACCTCATTTAGACACCCCTAGATGACATGCATCATACAGGTGGGTGACACGTGGTGGGACTGCCACAAATGGCTGAAAACAATCACTCATTTCGACTTTTGTTGCATTTTTTTTTTTTTTTTGGTTCGATCTAAAGGATTGTAAAGAAAGAGTTTTATCATAAACCCCAAACATATTTCTTTCTTTCTTTATAATCTTTTAAGATAAAATTTAAAAAAAAATAAATTATTGAAATATTGAACGATTGTTTAAAGGCATTTGTAGTAGTCCCTCCACGTGTCTCCCAGCTCTCTCATGCATGTCACCACCTGTTCTCTTCAAACTAATCGCCATTCCATTTTCACACAGTACCCACTGATCTTTAGTTTCTTCCGTTTTTGGTATTGGAATTGGAATTGGAACGATATTATTTCTCAGCTGCTTTGTTGTTTATGTAAAAAAAAAAAAAAAAAGATGGAGTTGATAAACTCGTTTTTGAATGTGGTGGTGCCACCGGCGAGTTTGGTGATGCTGGCTTTCTCGTGGCCGGCATTGTCATTCATCAATGCTTGTGAATGGATTTATAATTCCTTCAATACTGAAGATATGGAAGATAAAGTCGTCATTATCACTGGAGCTTCCTCTGGCATTGGAGAGGTACACTACCAACACTCGCTCATTCCTAATTTTCATTTTTTTTTTTTTCTGAATTCTCTTTTCCCATTAAGATTTAGATCTAGAAAAATAGGAGATTGGAGAAAAAGTAATTCCTTCCGCTAGAAGGAGGGCTTGAACCTCCGACCTTGTGGTTAACAGCCACACGCTCTAACCAACTGAGCTATTCCAGCATCCATTGATTCTTAAATTCGATTAAAATATTGAAAAAATAAAATACTCAATTTTGTCCTATGATCATCTTTGTAGTAATTAATTGGTAAATCAATTTGGTTCTCCATCAGCATTCAATCAAAATGTTCAAAAGAAATTTCATTGAGTCATACTCCTATTCTTCACCATAGGAACGAACTACACTAAATCATTACTTATTAAACTAACGACACTAAATCATTGAAGTTTAGGGAAATTTTTTTTCTTGAAGTATCAATTTTCTGTGAATCCATGTCAATTATAGGTGATACAGATCAAAAATCTTCTTGTTTGAACTTTTTGTTTCGTGTCCTGTTAAGAAAATGGATGCATTAGTTTATGTTAAATGAAATGTGAAAATGCAGCAAATAGCTTATGAATATGCGAAGAGGAAGGCGAATCTGATGCTGGTGGCGAGGAGGGAGAATAGACTACGAATGATAAGTGAGAATGCTAGGATTATGGGAGCTAAACGAGTTTTGATTATGGCTGCTGATGTTGTTAAAGAAGATGACTGTCGACGATTTGTTTCCGAAACTGTTCAGTCCTTTGGTCGAGGTTGTATTCTATCTCCCTTCTTCCCTTCTTCTTCTTCTTGTTATTATTATTATTATTGATCTTTTTGTAACTCTTCTTCTTGTTCAGTGGATCATCTTGTAAATACTGCAAGTTTGGGGCATACATTCTACTTTGAGGAAGCTACCGATACATCGATATTTCCTCATTTGATGGTATGACATTATGGCCCTATAAATGAAAGTTTGGGTCTTGAGAGTGAAGATTATGAAATGTTCATAAAATCTTTGCTTTGCCATGTAACTAGTACTTGGCTAATAGTATTTCATCATGCAGGATATAAACTTTTGGGGAAATGTTTATCCAACTCTGGTGGCTCTTCCTTACCTTCGTCAAAGTAATGGTCGAGTCATTGTTAACGCATCAGTCGAGACCTGGTTGCCTCTGCCACGAATGAGTCTGTACTCTGTGAGTTCACATTTATTCACCATAAATAGCCTCTCTCGCAACAAGCAAACAAAACATATAAATTTTCGAATGAATAAGTCCCTATTAGATTTTTCGGTTCATGATCATTTGATGTTAAAGTTCAAACTGTCTCAATTTTGATTATAAACAGGCTGCAAAGGCGGCACTGGTGAACTTCTACGAGACATTGAGGTTTGAAGTGAAAGATGATGTTGGGATAACAATTGCTACACATGGTTGGATTGGAAGTGAAATGACCCGAGGCAAGTTCATGGTAGAAGAAGGTGCAGAAATGCAACGAAAGGAAGAAAGAGAGGTAAAACAAAACAGATCTTTAGGTTGGCCAATCTTCGAATGTTGGATCAATGGTGTTCATTTTCCCATTCAGGTACATGTGAGTGGGGGCCCAGTCGAGGAGTTTGCAAAGTTGATCGTGTCAGGGGCATGTCGGGGAAATATATACGTGAAGTATCCAAGCTGGTATGACGTCTTCCTGCTATACAGGATGTTTGCACCTAATGTCCTGAACTGGACATTCAGGTTGCTACTTTCTGCTAACGGTTCGAGGAGGACGTCCCTCATCGGGACAGGAATGCCGGTATATGAAGGCAGTGGGAGTGGGAGGCCTCTTTTGGAGGGAGCATCGCCTAGACGACTACTTCTTCCTGCTAATTCGCCACAAAGTAGCCTACAGGCCCAGAAGCTAGAATGAAAACCTTTCTTGCATAGAGAATCATAAGTGGTTACTGCTGATTTTGCTATAAAATCTTGTCTATAAATGTTTTGATTTTATCTGATTACCAGTTTAATAAACAGTATGCTTTTGAGGTCATCTGTAAACTTCAATAAAAGAATGGAACATTTTTTTTTCTTTTTGCTTCAACAAGAGCCATCTAATTTCTTGTTTCTTGCTGTGTATATGTATAGTATACAAGAACAGATAATGATCTTTCCCAACCAGAACAAAAAGAAAAAATAGAACTTACATCTATTTGAAAGCATCTGAAACAGAATAAATGAAGTCCAAGAAACCAGTTCCCTTGAGAAGACCCTTACCAGTTAGGAGCTCAAAATCCAACAATAACAAGAAGCCAATCACTGCTGCCTTTCCATTTATCACTTCATTCTTTCCAGTGAAGCCAAACCCTTCAAGACCTTCATCAACCACCATTTTCACCTTGAACAAAACAAAAGACAGAAGTTCAAGAACTGAAGAAAAGTATGGAGAAGGAAAAAAAAGAACAGATTTGATTTTTCTTAAGGTTCAATATTCTCTAGTTACCTCGTCCACATTGACATCAGTTGCAGTTACACCTGGTTGAGCTTTTCCACTGAAGACAATCTCAGCAGATGAATCTGATATTACATTTCCTCTCATGTTGATATAGATGTTATTTTCATCAGTTTTAACAGAGTATATGAAAAGCTTCCTCAAGGCTGGTGTGAGGACTCTGAGGACTGGGTTTTTTGGATACCATTCCTTGATATCTCCAGTTTGGAGGTCAAATGTGCTATCTGTCGTTGGACAGACAATACAGCCATCCTGAGTAGGGAAAGAGTATGATCATTCAATGTAGTGTTCTAAATTGCAAGCATACATTAGAACTTATTACTGTTTGAAAAACTGAAAGAAAAACTGAATGGTGATAAACATTAAGAACATTGGAGTCCTAGAATTTAAATGAGTAAAAAACACACACTTTTCGGAGAAACCCATTTGACAAATACACATAAGTTGGTTCAATCACTTATATTCAGATCACTAAATAATAGACTTAAAATGTACTTATCAAGGAAAAGAACATGTAAAAGTTAACTTTCACCGTGCAGTATCAAAATTTTGAGAAGTATTTAGAATCAACTAATTGATAAGTTAATGGTCTATGGTATACATCTCTACTGTAGGAGGTCTACTGGGTGAAGTCAAGATTGATCCACACTATATACATACAAGAATAAAATTTGCATTATACGAGGCTTTTAGATGAAATCGAGCTTGACGCAATTGACAGTATCAAACCATTGCAAGCAAAAGGGAGGGATCTAATGTCCAAACTCGACTAAAGCAGCAGTGGCTTTCTGAAACTTAGTTGCTTGCAAAAGGGGTATTGACATACTTCGTTGAATCCAATAATGAACATAATCTTCTCTGAATCAAGAACATATGTTTTCTCCAATTGGGAGCTCATCATCCTTATTATCGAGTTCAAGTGTGTGCAACTAACATACCCAAGTCCGGAAAAAACACAGATTGCAAATAAGGAGGTCTTAGTTCTCAATAAAAACGAGGGAATTCTACAATTTTTGTTGACAGTGAAAAGAAATCAACCTTAGTGAGCTTAGCATTGAGGAGACCTTCAGTGTAAGCACCTTCAGCAGGGGAGCGATTCTCAATAGCAAAAATCTGATCTTTATACCAAAGAAGCAAAATAGTCTCACCGCCCTGAATAATCACGCGCCGCTCCCCTCTGGGCAGCGCCGACAACGGAACCACCGGCACCCAGTTACCAGAGGCGGAAGATTCCTCGGCCACCGAGATCTCGGAGGCTTTACAGGAGATTTTCCGGGCAGGAGGCGGAGGAGAAGCGAAAAGGGAGCAGTGAAGGGCGGGTTTGAGAAGGGGCAGTGCGGCGGTGCATGGAGCGGAGATGGGGTGGGTCCGGCAGAATGTGGGGGCAAAATGGGAAGTGAAATTAGTGGAATTGAGGGCCATTGGAAGGTGGAAGTGGAAGAAAAATGGAGAGGGAGAGTGATGGTGAGAGAAGAAGCAGGGGAGGAGAGAGAGAGAGAGAAAATGTAGGATTTTCCATTGACGACCACATGAAATGGATAACAAAAGGGTCAATGAAAAAGGAGGGCCAGTAATGAGAAGAATGGCGATGTGAATATCAATCAATATGTGCACCAAATTCTTATACGTATTGTAATTGGTTTCACATGGGCCCTCAAGTTTTGTTGTTCATTCGAGATTTTGAGTTCCACGTCTACCTTAAAACTATCATATTTAGTCATCCTCGGTTCTAAACTTTCCAACGTCAAAATTTAATCAAGGCTCGGTTTTTACACTTTCTCTTCATACCAAAAATCACAATGGTAAATTTTTATGACAGGGAGGACCATCCAAGTGCCTGCAATACAAAAAAGGTTATGGGTGTGGTTAGAGAATGTAGCTTTGAACAATGATTTTGATCCGTTATAGAGAGCAACGTACACTTTGGCTCATAACTTTCAATCTTGAATGTTTGCAAGAGTCTGAATTAATGCTTTAAAGTTTAAGGTTAATCATCTAAGTATAGAAATTACGATTTAAATATTTCTACTTTTAGTCCTTTAAAAACTATTTCTTAGACACATTTTCCCACAATGGCCTTGATTATTAACCCTATAACTTCATCTTATTGCTATGATCAAGTTTAAACTTTAAACCGCACCCACCCACCACCTGCACAGCTCCATTAATTACCTCCGTCACTTCCATAACTCCAAATTACTGAACTATGACCCAAGCAAAAGAAGGGAAGATGGAAGAAGACAGGATTAGCCTCTTACCAAATGACATTCTCCATCAAATTCTTTCCTCTATGGATACTCAAACTCTCATCAAAACTACTTTACTCTTATCAAAAAGATGGTCAAAGCTCTGGACTTCAATCCCAACTTTACTCTTCGACTTTCCCTCCTTCTCATGCCCTCATTTGAATCGTCAACGGGAAAGATGCTTCCACCGTTTCATCAAACGGGTTTTATCCTTTCGCCGTATGCATCTTACTTCACTCTCTAAGGTCAACAAAATAACTCTGTTTTTCGCCACCCAACCCATGGGTTGTCGTGCTAGGGGCGAAGAATTGACGGAGACGCAAAGATTAGCAAAGGAAGACCAACTAGTTTTCAAACTCTTGTTTCATTTCGCAGCATTGAACAATGTCGAAGAGCTCTCCATCGACGGCGGAGATTTGGATTTTTCAAATTGGTGTCGCCATTTTACGACATGTCGTTCCCTAAAGCTCTCAGGGTATTACGAGGGCATATGGGTTCCTCATAGTTTCGAATTCCTGAAGTCTCTTGAGATTGAAAATTTGTATACAGATTTTTTTTTCGATGAATTTGAAGACGGCATGTTACCCGATTACCCACTTCTCGAACGTTTGATTCTACGAGGTTCTTGTTTCGAACATCTAGACATCTGTGCTCCAAAACTTGAATACTTGGAATTGGGAATTCTATCTTGTCGTGAATATAGATGCGGCATAGAGATTTTTTTGTGTACTCCCAATTTGAGATTTGTCAAATTAGATAATATTGTGCCTTATTTGGACTCTACTGATGATTTTCTGTCTTTACAAAAAGTTGAATTTTCTCTGGATTATAAAATACCAATGCTTGACATGTATGAGATGGAGAAGGAAATTGTAGAACATCTAAGAAGTGTGTTTTATCTACTTCAAAAGGGAAATTCAATAGTGATTAATACTGTTGCTGTGGAGGTATTTATTCATATATACATCTGGTTTGGTTATAAATTTGTTTTTGTAACAATGTTGTTCAATTTTGAACTTTTCTTGGTTTCAGGATCTTCCTGAGTTTGTTATCATTCCTTCTACACTGAAAGATGAAAGCTTCATGTTTGAAAAACTGAGGGAGTTGAGGGTGAGGGAGGGAGGCTTTATCAAAATATAGTTGCGACAAGCTCTAGCTCTAGCTCTAGCTCCACCACTCTCTTCTTTTTCTCACTCACAAGTCACTATGCTATCTCTATATCTTTCCCTCTCACTTGGTCGGGCTCTCTCTTCCTTTTCTTGCTCGTAAATCATTATTCCTCTCTATATCTCTCACTCTTCCTTTTCTTACTCATAAATCACTCTTCTTTCTTTATATCTCTCGCTCTCATCCTCTCTTGGAAGAGCGCATTGCTTATTAAATCTTTAACACGATCGCTCTCTTCCTCCTAGGCACCCAATTCTCTTCATTTCACATTCTTCACCCAATATTAAAAAATATATATTTAGTTAGGAATCTTACGAAAACTTAAAAAAAAATGTACCTCTTTTGATTTTGTTTTTTTTGAAGAAAACACTATTTAGTGCAACGAGAATGTACCTCTTTTCTACTACTTTTTTAACAAACAGCAAGTAAACCTAGAAATAAAGTATTATGAGCACAAAGGAAGAGGGATTTTGAAGATGAGGAAAGACAGTAATGAACTGGTTAAAGTGTGAAGTGAAGGCAGTTGGGAAATTTGTGTAGTGGAAGTGTAGTTAGATAGATGGGCGAGTCTTGAAGACTCGACCCTCTTCCTTGAAAAGACCTCCCCTACAGCTACTGTGTGGCCTTCGTTGGCCTGAATTAATTTTGCTTGGCGTGGGAATTTAAATTTGCAGGTGGCTGCAGGTGGCGTGGGAATCTTGTTGACCGCCACAGTGAAGCGTAGGTCGAGTTTCTGAAAACCGGTCTAAAACAACCACATCTTTCTAATAAGTTTCTTCAACCCCAACATTTAAATAAAACTTCCAAATAAAATCACCATAATTGAATACCAATAGCAGCTTTAATCAATTTCAGTATCTGAACCACTGTCCATGGCTGTTCGTGACCTCTCCCAATTCCCATCAATCCCATCAACTTCCTGATATCAAGAAAATTTCAAATGTAAACTGTACACTCACCCATCACCAATCTCACATTTCTTCAATACCTCCATCTCCTCCAAAATCCCAAAATTACCAAAACAGAGAAGCCAAGGAAAATGGAAGAAGACAGAATTAGCTTCTTACCAAATACCATTCTCTATCACATTCTTTCCTTCATAGATACTCAAATGCTCATCAAAACCACTCCCTTTTTGTCCAAAAGATGGATAAATCTTTGGACTTCAATCCCATCTTTACTCTTCGACTTCCCCTCTTTCTCATGTCGTCATTCAGATCAACGCGAAAAATGCTTCCGCCGTTTCATCAAACGGGTTTTATCCCATCGCCTTAACCATTTAACTCCACTCTCTAAAGTCAAGAAAATAACGGTATGGTTCGTAAGCGAGCCCTTAGGTTCTGGTTGTAACTCTGAAGAATTGGAATATTCCCACGCATACAAGAAAGAAGACAGACTCCTTTTCAAACGCTTGTTTGACTTCGCCGCACAAAACCATGTCGAACACCTCTCCATCAATGGTGGATTTGTGGATTTTTCTAAATGGTGTGACGGCTTTACGACGTGTCAGTCGTTGAAGCTGTCTGGATACTTTGATTCAATATGGGTTCCTTGTAGTTTTGAATTCTTGAAGTCTCTTGAGGTTGAGAATTTTCATGCTCCTTTTTATTTTGAACTTGAAAATGGCATGTTACCCAATTACCCACATCTGGAACGTTTGATTCTTCGAGGTTCTTGTTTCGAAAATGTGTATATCTCAGCTCCAAAACTCCAATACTTGGAATTAGGATCGTTGTCCAGTTATGAGGATTTGTTCAGTACAGAGATTTTCTTGTGTACACCTAAGCTGGAATGTGTCATCATAGATACCATTGTACCGATTTTGGTGTTTACTGATATGGATGATCTTCCATCTTTACAGAAAGTTGAATTTAATCTCAGCTATGAAATGTCAGTTCCTTTTGAAGATGATGTGCAGGAAGAAGTTGTATATAATGTAAAGAGCGTGTTGAATTTGCTTCAAAAGGCAGAGTCTATAACGCTTGATTCAGCTGCTGTGGAGGTATGTAATTGGATATATATAATTTGAGTTCATCTTTATATATATATACTAATGATCATGTTGTTTGTTACATATAGATGCTTGCGGGGTATATTGATCCTAGTTCAATGGAAAATGGTGGAGTTACGTTTCGGAATTTGAGGCATTTGAGATTGAATGGAAAGGTTAAGAACCCAAATCATATATTGAGCTGTTTGCGGAATAGTCCTTCTCTGGAGGAGACATGGCACCATGATGATAGTTGGTAGAGGTTTTTGAATTCTCATGACTTAAGCTTTGTTTGAGATTGTTGTGGCTTTTGAACTGTTGATTCTAAGTATGTATATTGGTGCTTGTTTGAATTTTAGGGTTTAGACTTTGAACAACTTGGTTATATTGTGTTTGTTGCTAATACTAATTATTTGTGTTCTTAGATATAATATTTCCTAATTAATTCTACTGTAATTTTAAAGTTAGTATAAATTGTTGTTTCAAAGTGGGAAGCCCATTTATTTGAAAGGAAATTAGGCGAGTGTTCAATGCTGGCCTAAGTGTTGGAAGAGAATGGGCGAGAGAACGAAGTTTAAGAGATGGCGAAACACTAGCTCATAACACACACAATGTTCTATGCAAGAAAAATTGGATTAATATTGTTTTTTTTTTTTAAAAAAAAAAAACTTATTATACAAATATTATTATTTTTTCTAAGTTATTATACAAATATTGTTGTTTTGGATCTCTCTCGGTTAAGAGTTGGTCCTTTCTTTTTTCTTTTTAGTATGGTGGTGTGTTTGGTCCTTTCCTTTTCTTTTTAATATGTTCTAGTGTTCAACACCCGATCATTTTGGCTTTTTTTTTTTTTTTTTTTATGTATGGTCGAGTGTTGAACATTCGACCATTTGGTTTGGTTTCTTTTTTTCATTTGCCTTGTTTTTTTTTTTTTTAAAATACACCACTTTTTTTTTTTTTTTTTTGTGATTTTGTGTTTTGTTTCATTTTGTATTGTTTCATTTGTAAAATTATAAAAACTCGGTCATTTATTTCAAAATTAAAAAAAAACTAAATATATTAATATAATAATTTAACAATTTTATTCATTTGAAAAGAAAAAATAAAGAATAATTAATGTGTCTCACTAGCCAAACGTTGTTTTTGAACTCTCTGATAATTTAGTCCCTTATTATTGTGTCGTTGTTCTTGGTCTTTTGGTTGATTAGGTACATGTATTCGCTATGTTATTTGCGATCCGACCATGTCTATGCCTGTACCAAGATGTTTAGGAGGTCTTTAAATCATAATATTTTGGTTCAAAGTTTAATAACGAATTCAGAGTCGAAAAGTTCAGAGTCGACGACAACTACGAAGCACCAAACCAAATGGTGCTAGATTATCATTATGGACGACCAACAACAACCAGATAATCATGAGGGACTAGATTATTAAAGAGTTTAGAGTCGACGACAACAACTAGTTTGAAATCGACGATGTTCAGGCTGTGGGATAGATTAATTTTTTTTTCTTTTTAAATGAATGAAATTGTGTGTGTATTTTAACACTCGGACGTATTGTGTTTTTTTTTTTTTTTTTAAAGAAAAACCAACGAAGTGTACTAAAAAACACCAAACCAAATAGTTTGAGAGTTCAACACTTGACCATATTAAAAAAAAAAAACAATATTTGTATAATAAATTTTGAAAATAACAATGATTGTATAGTAAGTTTTAAAAACAAGCATGTTAATCCAATTGTTCCTTGGAGGAGGGTTGTATTTAAATGATTTGTTTTAAGTTTGAGGGAATAAAGTTGAAAATGTGTATTATCTAGCATTGAATACTAGTAATCTAGTAAGGTTGCACAACATATTTGAAACGTGTTGATATCTAGGTTAATTAATTGAAACTTGATGTCAATTGTGGTAGATGATTGATTAATTTGGCATACCACTTGGTTGAGAGAGAGAGAGTTGACAAATATTGATTAGGGTGTATGGCTTTGGTGTGGTTTGTGAAGAAGATAAGGTCTTGAGATTGTGCATTGAGCACACAAAGTTGAACAAAAATAGTGGGGGTACTATTCTTTGCCTCAATATAATGGATGAGTGATTTGATGATTTTAAGGTTACCTTAGAGTTTACCATTAGGCACTACCCATTCTTACTTGTATCATTTGGGTTGACTAATGCACACTAGTGTGATTGTGTTATTTCATCCATTTTTAGACCCATTTGGTATAGTCGTATTTTTGGGCATGACTTAGGACTACCTCCCATAATTACAAAAACTTCACAATCTACCTACTATGAAGCATCCATGTAGAATCAAAGTAATCCACAAACTCTAATTATGGTGAAAAATCTCACTTCAATTACAAACCCTACTTCCTTTTCACTTAACATATAAGAATGCTTGTTATTTACTTTGTGGGTGGTGAGTAAATTAATTTCATTGGATTAATTTGGAGTCTTTCATTTAAAGAAGAAAACATGAGGCATGTGGTCTTCATCTATCAATCAGAAGAAGATTACAAGAGGCAGCGGACTTCATCTAATAGACAAGTTTGTGGTATCTATCATTGATAGAAAATTTTGTTATGTTTTGTAAATATTTTATTTTATTATACTATATTTGAAAATACCATTCATTCAATTTTGTCTTGATGTACTAAATTCTGTGTTGTTCCGTTGAGGTTGTGCAATGAAGAAGATCTTCAACAGTCTCTTCTGTCTAATTATATATGTTAATGTAAGGGTGTGTGAGTATTTGAATAATGCAGTTCCTTTGTAAGACAATGTACTCAAAGATGAAGTTTTGGACAAAATTGAAATGGCTTTGACAGAAACAAGCAAACTTGAAACACTGTCATTTATAGTTGCTCATCCAATCCGCTTGGTATGCAACAACAAACAAAAGCCGCATTGACATTTGTTATCCAACGAGTCCAACCCATGGATAACAAAGGAGGCATTGGTATTTGTCATCCAACGAACGAATGATTGTTGACGCATTGACATTTGTCATCCAACGCACACAACACATAGACAATGAACGAAGGTGGACGCATTGACATTTGTTCTCCAACGCGCTTGATATACAATCACAAACAGGGGCGTGTTGACATTAGTCATCGTCATCAACGTACAAGAGACACTTTAGCATTTGAACAACGAGCGAAGGGCACGTTGACATGTATTATTCAGATTAATACTACTTACTTACTGCCTTTGTATTATAATTCTTTTTTAGTACGTTTTGTATTAGGATTTTGTACCTAATTCAAAACGTTTTTACACCTCTTTGTTTTCATTTGAAATAAAAAAATTCACATATGCAAAAATAATATAAATAAAAATGTAGTTTATTTTATTTTATTTTTAATGTAAAAGCCCTATCACCTCTTGATACTAGTTCAAAAGAGAAATTTTTTATTTTTCTTTTATTTTAAGAATCAATATTTTTCTATATAATAAAATAAATTAAAATATTTTTAAAATATAACAAAGTTTCAAACTTTTAGGTTTATTGCCGACTTGGTAACATTTTCATAGTTTAAATAGTTGTTTGGTAGCATTTTCTTAATTTTATATATTTGTATTTTACATGACTTAACATTCAATCTTCCCCTTTTCCGCACACTCAGCCACAGGCGCGCGACCACCCCACGAAGGCTTTGCCATCGAGTGACACCACGGACAGATCTGTGACGGAGACACGATTCCTACAGCGAGCTTCAATCCACGAGCAGAAGGCTCACCAACCAGCGTCGGTTTGATTTGATAGTGAGCTTTCGATATTGACCCGCGTTTCGTTCGGCCTCAAATTGGTTTACCCGCAACTTATTTAAGATCTGCAAGTTTGGCCATTTTCGAACACCAACCAGCAAGTTTGGGTTAGATTCGGTAAGGATTAATTGAGTTCTAATCTTCGAATTTTGTCTTAATTGTTTAGCCTTCTAGGAAATTGAACTTATAATTGTTCAAGGAAGTAGATTTTCAGATTAAGAACTGTTTTGAATGTTTGAAAGTATGTTTTTATGTTTTCTTAGTACAAAAAAATAATATGTTTTATGTGATTTGAGAACTGACTATAATTGTTTTGTAGTTTTGATGGATTTTGCAAAAAGAAAGTTTTGAATGATTTTTGGAAATGTTTTGATTGATCTTCAATTTGTTACTTTTGAAAATCATCCAAGGTTTGAATGGTTTGATTTGAAGAATTCTTCAACTGAAATTGCTATTTGTAACCACCTGTTTTGTTTGAGATGTTTTTGAATGATTCGATGGGGCTATTTGGATATGCCAAATTCTTGATTTGGGAATAGTATGCTTATTGTTGTAGTAGCCAGAATTGAAAATTGAGGACAATTAATGGACTAAAACTTATTTTTGAGAAGACACATTTTTGTGGTTTGAGGTTCATTTGAAATGACTATTCATGTGTGTGTTGCACTCACATGGCCTTACACTTTAGTAATTGAATGTTCTGGCCAATTTCTAATCTAATGGACATATTTGCATGAATGAATGATTAAATGAAAGTAACCACATTTAATGAATGTATTTCAACCACGCATCTTTACGCTCTGTTAAATGAAAGTATTGTTTGATTATAAGTATAGATTAATTGAAAGTTTGTCTGATCAAAAGTATTTATTGATTTAAAGCTTAATATTCGAAAGTATTGAAAGCTTTGTAATTTTACGGGAAGTGGTTTTGAAAGTTATTCAAGCATCTTGGTCTGTTGAAAGGCTATTTGAAAATTTTAGTTTGAAATGTTTGGGGATTGAAATATTGGATTTTGAATGTATCGTTTGTTACAAATTTTAATTGGAAGAGTTTTGCAATGACTTGTATTTTTGTTTACAAAAGTTTTGTAAGAAAATGAATTTCAAACCTTGATTTGGTCTGAATTTCTATACGTAGGAACAGAGGTTGGAGGGTTTGAATTTTTAAAAGTTCAAGGCTGAAATAAAACAATTACCATAGTTCAGGGGTAGTTTTTGCAATTTGTGTTACATTTTCATTAATACTCTGTTCTTGGCTTTAGTATTTAAATTTTTTATGGTTTTAATAGTAGGGATGATAATGTTGATTTTACATTTCTGACTTTAAAAATATTGATTTTAAATTAAATTCTTTGTTATCATTACCTTGAATTATATTTTGCAGGACTTGCTGCATGTTACCAAGAAATTTAAAATAAACCTTTTGCAAGGTTATACTCTTGATCCTCACAAACTTGAGTAAATTCTGCACAAAAGCCAGTGTCTTGTGGAACTCACTATACAATGGGTGATTACCACTTCGTGTACAAGGATGTCGAAGGAGCCTCCACTCAGTGGGATGACATTCAGAGAAAGCTGGGAAACCTACCTCCGAAGCCTGCTCCATTCAAGCCACCAGCCTTCACACCTGCCCAAGATGAGGCATCCATCCCCAAAGACAAGTCTTGGATTGACCAGAAGAATGAAGAGGAGCTTGAAGACCTTGAGGATAACCTAGAACTTGATGATGACAACTTCCTCCAAGAGTATAGGTAGGTTTTCTATTCATTAGGTATCCTTCATGTTTGGTTGTTGCTTTTCTGTAATTTTATTCATCGCTGGGAAAATAAAGGTAGGTTAAATAAGTAGAACTTAGATCAATTGATGCAGAATTGGTCAATTTGGTGACCAGGTGGAAATAAAATGACATTGATTGATTTATTAATCGAAGGAAATCTTAAATTTTCCTCTCCATTTAACAAGTATGAGATTTTTTCTTTAATTAGGTTTTCACCATCTTGTTTGTTAGTCAATTAACTATCTGATCTTTCCTCTTCGTCCAATTTCTTACTCGTAGCCGTACCCTTTGGGATTCTTTGACAAAATAATTATGAAATCTCTGAATTTGATGCAACCTTATTTTTGAGATAGGAAAAAGAGGTTGATGGAGATTAGAGAAGCAGCTAAAATCTCTAAATTTGGATCAGTAAATCCAATATCAGGATCCGATTTTGTGCGAGAGGTTTCACAGGCTCCATCTGATGTTTGGGTTGTCGTTATTCTCTACAAAGAAGGGTACCATCCATATCCAATGTCCTGAATGTTTTTATGTTCTCTATATTCTGTTGACCTTTACTCTCTGGTGTGTTAATATCAGTGTTATGTTATATTATAATCTCATTGTAGAATTCAAGAATGCGATTTGTTGATGAATTGTTTGCAAGAACTTGCTGCGAGATATCCAGCCACAAAATTTGTTAAAATAATATCCACAGATTGCATTCCCAACTATCCAGATTGTAACCTTCCTACTTTGTTAGTTTACAACAATGGTGCAGTGAAAGCAAATTATGTGGGCCTTCGAAGTTTTGGCAGAAGATGCACGCCAGAAGGTACACAGTTGTATAAAACTAAAAATGCCTCATTTTGCTTTAGTCCTCTGCAGCTTCTTATCTAGGTAGTATAGTAGTGTTAATGTTCAACAGTCTATTCATATTTGGTTGGATATTTGAAGGCATGCTAACATTTTCCACCTTTGTGTGAAGTCAATGATTTTATAATGGTACACTTTGAATTTGAAATTGTGTTAAATGGCTGAGTTCTCAGCCATCAAGTTCCATTGGTTCTGTGACCCTGTTAAGTTGAATTCATGAGGTTCCTTGGTCGTTTGGGTTATGTTTAGCTCGAGGCAGGGTTTGTGGCATTATGACTGAGGAGGTTCATTTTGGGATGAGGGCAGTTGTACTAGGCTTGTTTCTTTGTTTAGTGTGTATAATGTCTTGAGAAAAATGGAAGATTATTTAGGGAGGAGGAGAGATCATGAGAAAAAGGTTTGAGGTTTGGGAGGTTGCTAGTTTTAATGCGTCCATGGGTGTTTGTAACCTAACATTTTTGTAATTATGAGCTCGATTTGATTCTTTTCAATTAGTTTGTGGGTGGATTTCTTTTTTTTGTATGTTCCAATATACTTTCATCCCTCAATGGAAGTGCAGTTTCTTACCAAAGATAAAACAAAACTAAACTTGGGTCGTTGGTTGAGTGAATTGTACAAGGGAGCCTGATAGACCACTGTTCTATCGGAATCTTATTCAATTGAAATAACCAGAATCCAATATCAAAGTAATACGAATCAGTAATGTAGAGATCAAAGTAAAACAGAGACAAACACTAGAACACAGACAAGTAACAATGAACAAGACACCAATCTCCCTATCTCGTCTCACTCTTGAAAGAAAGACCTCACTCTTCACAATGAACATGACATTCTCACCTGCCAATCTTTCCTTATAAACCCCTTACTAACTAAATGCGGTCCCCAGATGTTCCCGCAGCAACCACACTCCCACAAACACTTGCTTTTCCCTTACTACCCCTTCTACTGTATTGCAATATAATTGGTGGCCTAACAAAACCGATACAAACTTTGCTTGTGAAGAAATTAATGACTTAACAACTTGAACTATAATGATCTCTGCTGGTTGGAATTGTCTATTGGGTGCCTCTTTAAATTCTAACCTCTAAAATCCCACCTTCAATACCGTAAGCGTAAAGTATTTTATTTGCCAAATATCAGAGGATACTTCTAGTTGGACAGTTTTTGAAACCATTTATGATTTATCGCATATTTTTGTTTTAAGCCCTTGATATCCTGCAGATGATCGTGTAATTTTTGTTCAACTAAGAACTAACAAGTAATTCTTTGTTGTGGTTCTAGGTGTTGCATTAGTTCTTTGTCAAGCAGATCCAGTGCTTAATGATGGTCAGTCTGGAAATGATGATGGATCGAGAAAATCCGTGCTTGAAGGCGTACGCAGAAAGATAATCGAGAGAGTGGTGAGAGATCATGAAGATGAGAATGACGATGGGTCTTTGAGTGATTAGCTTTTGAATCATTTGCCGCCTTCTTTTCTAACGCCATGTTTTTTAGTTGGAGGTTGAAAAGCAATGTTTGGTTATAATACACTTACAAATTGTGTGCATGTGCATTCCTGTTTCTATCAAACGCTTTGTTATCTAATGAATGGTTATGTGATGTATTGAAGTCTGAGAAGTTTTGGAAGTTCAACGATTTTGGTATGTAGGCAATAGGCATACCTTGTGCGCTTTGCTGGAAATTTTAAAGACCAAACTTGGGAATTTAATGAAAAATAGTTGTGTTTTGTGTTTTTACTATTTTTGAGAAGGTCAATGTCCAAACCTAGTTAGAATTTCGTTTCTAATTTAATTCTACAGTCTAATAAAATGGGTAATTATAATGAGTAGTAATTTTATGAATAATAATAAGTATACAACATTTTTTAAAAATTACAAATATAACAAAATCTATTGGTGATTAACTTCTATGAAAGACTGATAAATTTCATAATATTTACATTATTTAAATTTCATAATATTTACATTATTTTAAGTAATGCTATCTTTACGATATAGTAACTTTTTCTTATAGCTTTAATCTAACGCTACAATAAAGTTGCACATTAAAATTTCGTTATCTATTTTGTTATCTATTTACAATCTCTAACAACTTCAGAGTTTTGGATTTTGATTATTTTTCTTTTCTTTTCAGCTGTTTAAAAAATGAAATCAAACTTGTAGTTTTCAATTTTTATAAACAAGTTATTTGATATTTATTTTATTTAAAAAAAATGACGAGTGCTTATTCAGACAAATGGCACTAGTTTGATGAATCATCATACTCAATTCCTTGTCATGTAAACTTGAAGATTTTTGCTATTCAAGAAAGTTACAAATGGCACGTCATCCAACACATTCAATTAATTGAGGAATGAGAATCAAAACAATATATACATAATAATAATAAAAAAATTATAACCCTGATATTTCCAAAATGTAATTCTAGATTCCGTCATGAAACTTATGAACTAATGGTATCTTTGATGCGAGACAAATACATTAGCGGAATTACAAATACAGAACCATAGTTGTTAGGGCTTGAAAATTTTTAAAAATGAATTACAAGCCAAAAATAACACCCCTACGATTCCAACTCAAAATGGTTACCCAAAATTACAACGCAACGCATCTACACAGCTACAGAAACCAAAGAGCTTGACATTCAATCAACCCTTGAAGTTGATTTTAGGGGATACTTCAAAAATGAGATGCTTTCCTACAAATAAGGTGAGAGAGTCCTAAGTAATATTTATGGGGAAACACTAAGAGCACAGCATGCAACCCCCCCTTCACCACATCTGATCCATTTAAGAGGAATGTGGAACTACTACAGTAATAAATAGAAACGGTGTCATTGTTTCTTGGTTTGATCGACTTTGACGGGAAAATTTTCTTCCACTTGTCGTTTCCAGAAGTAGTTTGATGCTTCTATCCACCGTGGATGAACCAGAAATTTTTTCTCCTTCAAAGCCCAACGTGACTTTTCTGTTCCAGCATCCGTCGAGACCATGTGTGTCACGGATTGGTCGAGTTCGGTTGAGCATGTGCCTCCTAACTGCTCTACCATCTTCCAGAGATGATGGTTCTCAGCCTGAAATTTGGTGGGAAAAACCCGGCTGAAGACGACTTTGCATCCCTCGAGAACTTTACCACGAACTGTCTTTAGTACCTGTTTAGTTGAAGGCAATTTCAATATTAAGTCCATGCTACAATACCATCATGTCATTGAATTTCTATCTCATGCAAATTTTCAATTTTTTTTTCTCTAAGCACTTTGATATATTAAAAAATTTAAATTTAAATTAATTAATCTATTAGACATAGATAAACGTTTCTAATAAATCCAAACTTATAATTTAGTAAAATTATGTTAAATGACAAAACTTCTAAAAATATTTAGAAATGTAACAAATATCACAATCTATCTTGGTCTATTGCGGTCCATTGTAGATAGACTATGATATTTAGCTATATTTTATAAATATTTTGGTTCATTTTGCTATATTTGAAAATAACCCTATAAATTAACTAATGTTTATTTTATGAACAATTACATGATGAAAACGTTTGGAGCTGAGTCAAAGATTAAAATGTAGGAATCAACTAGAAATGATAGTCATCACACGAATCATTATAGATTATCGAAAAGATAAAAATGTAGGAATCGACTAGAAATGATAGTCATCACAAGAAGCATTATAGATTATCGAAAAGATAAAAATGTAGGAATCGACTAGAAACGATAGTCATCACAAGAAGCATTATAGATTATCGAAAAGATAAAAATGTAGGAATCAACTAGAAATGATAGTCATCACAAGAAGCATTAGATATCGAACTTCGAGGGAACAAACTTTTACCTGTCTCACATCTCTATCAACCAAATCACCGGAGACTTCCTACAAAAGAAATCCTAACGGTGAGAATGAGGTAAAAAAGATGGAAAAACAAGAATATAGCAATAGAGAAGGAGAGGGAAATACATTAAAGAATATATGATGGACTTGTTTCAGAACTTTCAGGATGGTTGTCAGTGCCCCATCAGTTTCACTCTCGTCATTCTTCAACTCAGATAGAGATTTACAGTTGAAGCCAAATTGACGACAACTTGAAGCAAAAAAGTGATATCTCTCCATCAATATCAAGTTTTCTTTATGTTTTGCCCATGCCTATCATAAGGATTGATCATGTTTAGCTCCAAATGTGTATAAAGAATAATAGGTAGTTCACCAACCCAAAAATGACAAAATCAATGTTCAAAGACGCAGACAAAAATAACTAAGACTCAATCACAAAGAATAAAAAACAAGGCTTATGAGATGTTTTTCTTGCGGAATTAAGACACTCACAAAGTATTCACAAGCAATCCCTTTACAAGATTCTATTGTTTAATTAGAGGACCATGCTGAATTGAATTAAATAAATCCACAGGAGTAACGGAGGGACTAACTTAAAAAAAATTTAAAAAAAAGAAGGAAAAAAAACACACACACACACACAAAGAAAGAGAAACTAAAGATTACGGAAAACATCCCTAACAATAATCAGTAATAAACTAAGAGTATAATAAAATAAGTTTTGGAATTAGGGAACCAGACTATTGCATTAAATTTAAGAATTACAATCCTTCCTTTGCATAACATAATCTTCTTAATCTTCTTATCCATCAAACGTATTTAGACCTTCCTCTCAAATGTGGAAGAAAACAATTTTCCACTGAGTGACTTACGCAATTTATCGGCCTTTTCTTAATGCATAATGGGAATCTCACGGTTACCATTTAATTATGATAACTAGGTAGCAACAATAGATCAAGTATACAGAAGTATCATTTAATTATTTATTTTTCAAAACTAATACGAGCCTCTTTATTAATTATATTAATATAAGAGACTAATGCTCAAAATACAAAAGAATTGTACTCAGAACGAATTGGACGAACATGACTACAGACAAACGAAAGTAACGGCAAAAAGCAGAAGTATCATCTAATTCTAGATGCACTTACATTTTCAGTATCATCGAGGATCAGTACAGCGCTTTCCTTACCCAGCACCACATCAAGACCTTTCTGATGCTTTTGAGTGCCATCATCCCGAGAAATAACTTTGGAACTGAAGTACTCCTTCTTGGGGTCCAACAACTTTGCCATTTCAAAGGCATATCTTCGCTCCCCCATAGTGTATATATACATCTCAAACAACTTATTAGCTTCTTTCAAAAATGAATGGACAAATGGCCTCAACTTTGTCATTGTATGAACAGAGTTCAATAGGAAAAGGCTTCCTTTCGTGACATCTATTCAAAATTTTTACCACAGCATCAAAAACACAAACGTCAGAAATTTGTAGTAAGCCTTAGATAATTAAGCCAAATTGTCAAGAATAATTACTTGACATCATATAAGAAGGCAAGCAAATTTTAAATTAAACACCACTGAACAGTTAAGACCCAAAAAGGGGTGCAATTCACTTCATGGTCCAACAGAGCGAGGAAAAAAATCGTCAATTGAAAGTAAAAGGGCTTCAGATGCACATTCCAGAATTTATAAAGGAAATCTGGGTCAGAACCCTCATCCCAAAATGGCCCATTCAAACTCAAACTCTTACAGATCTCTCAAGGGGTGTTTGGCCAAGGAGTTGGAGTTGAGGGTGGTGAAGCTAAAAAAACTCAACTCTTTGTTTTGTTTTAAAGAGTTTGTAAGCCCCACAACTAAAAAACATCAAGTTAAAACTAAACTACCCCCAGAATTGAGAACTCCACCCCTTGCCTCAAACCACTCCTCAGAGACATTTGTAAGTCAAGACGTGGAGGGAGTTTCACATGTCATGCTTATAAAGTGCTTATACTGATTGATTCAAATTTCAGTTTTTATCAAACACAACAGAAACCAATAGCAAATAATTGAATAAACTGACAATACTGTTTTTATTTTTCTAAAAAATATATAATAAATTACAAAATAACATTCATTCATATAGTGAAAATACACGGCAAAACCTAGGTTTCTCACCTTCACTAGTTTAGCAAAAGAAATATCCCAACCTTTTTTTTAATGTTTCTTGATATTTGGAAAGTTCCAAAGTAATTCCAATGTTCCAAAAGACTAAATTACTAACAAAGAGCCCCTCCTCAATATACACAAAAAGAAAGTCCAAATTTGAATTAAGTTCACAAAACTATTGAACTCCATGTTTGCAATTTACCCATGCTGAATTTAAAGTATCTAATTTTAAATAAGAGAAGACTGTTTGTGGTAGCTGCTCAAAATGCAAATAATCTAAAGCAGCAAATACAAAAGCTTAGGATTAGGGGAATGACTTATTTGTTTCCTATATATAAAAGAAAAAAGAACACAGCAGACACAAAACAGCAATGGTGAAAGCAAAAACACGATGAGAATGAAATAACAGTAAATAACATATTGAAGTTACTTTAGAAAGTAGAACTATGTACAGATGAGGGACAATGTACCTTCAATAGAATCTGTTTGACTCCTTAAATACTCCTCCTCAAGTGTCAAATACCGTAGCTCAGTTGAGTTTAATAGTGTGTGATCCAGATCAAGAACCAAGATAAGCTTTTTACGCTGCAACAACTCCTTCATTTCTTTGTTACGCATCCGGTTAAGTTCATCGTTATTAAGCCTCAGCTCCTACAAGATTATCAGATGGGCCATATTTATCCCTAGTTCGATACACTAGCAAATTACTAGTTATTGGTACTTCTCCAGGCATGCCATGTTAAAATCCAAAGCTAGTGTAGTGTCTATTTTGTCAACAGTGAACAAATATAACTGAAGGGAAAATATATATGTTAACAAAACGTCTCAAACTACATGGAAATATTTTCACTTTTTCTTTTTTCTTTATTTTTTTAAGAAACTGATAGTATATTAATCAAAGAGGCATATATAAATGAAGATACTTCTCCAGTCATGGTAAGTTAAAATCCATAGCTAGTATCTATTTTACCGTGAATCTAAACCCTAAATATATTAAAAAAATATAAACATGTGATGTCAAACTACATGGGATTATTTCACTTTCTCTCTTTCAAGTTTCTTTCCTCCCACCCATCTTTCTTTTTCCTAGAAATACCCTTTCTTTCGTTTTCCCAGAACCACCCTTTCTTGACCACTGAACGAAACGTAGCTAAAACAGACTGACTGGAAGCCCAATTTCCCATCAATTTGTAAGACTCTAGTAGACTAGTAGTAGAATATCACTGTGGGAATTTTTTTCTTTTCTTTTATACCAGCGAGTGCCCGAGCTAGCTTAGCGCACCTTAACTAATCTCACGGAACAATATGTCTGACCCTACAACATTTGGGTGTCAAGAAAACTCTTAAAATATTAATTCCTAGGTAGGTGGCCACCATGGATTGAACCCATGACCTCTTAATTAGTTATTGTCTTCTTTTTTACCACTCAGTCAACTCATGATTGTTAATATAACTATGGGAATTAGGAGTGGCATATTAGTAATTAGATAGCAAAGGGAGTGGATTGAGAGGAAGGGTGCGAAGAATTTTGTGGGATTTCCTTAATGGGGAATTTGAGAGAGGATTCTCAGCCCTCTAGAATGTGCTAAAGTTTCTCTTTAATATTGCAGTATAATTCTATCTTTTAGTGTTCTTGTTTGTTCTTTGTGTTCTGGAGTCCTTTTGTTATGTGGTATCCTACACTTACCCTAGAGCCTAGGCGCAAGGCGCACAAAAAGGTGCGAACTTTTTTTTTGTCAGGCGCACTACATATAAAATATTACATTAAAAAGAGAGAGCATAGTTGAAGTGGAAATAAGGAAAAAAAGACCTCAAACACAAGAATTTTTGCATTAAGGCTTAGTAAACTTGATTCTTTTAGTTAATAAAGAAGAAAAACCCTTAATTATTACAATTTTTAGAAAAAAATTAAAAAGCCCTAAAGCCCAGGGCTTTGAGCCTTAGGGCTTCACAAAAGGCGCGCGCCTGATGTCACAATCGTAGCTTTTCGAATCCAGGTCGAACGATTGTGCGGCACTTGCTCTACTTGGTCAGCAAGTAAGCCGTGCTAAATCCAAAAATTGCAGTCTAGCTCGAGGGTATGGTGTGACCTCCCTTCCCGTTTATAGAGAAAATGGTTTTATAAAACGGGAGAGAGAAAGCAAATAGTTGAAAACATCGTTACAGCAAGCATTAAAGACTGACAGTTGCAAGAAAATGTTTGATTGCAAAGAGTGCGACAAGGCTTGGTCGGGGATTCACTTAGTGGGTCCCCCCTATAGTACATTTTGAACATTTTCCATTGTGGCAGGCTTGCATATGAAATTTGCGAGCGTTCACTTACAAGCACGTCGACATGGAAACAAAGCACGACGACACAAAAGTAAAGCACAACGACATGAATATGAAAGCACATCCTAAACTAAGGATAAAACATAAACATAAGGTGGTTGAAGAGGGTTTGGGCATGCGGCCATAGGAAGACTCTCTTTGGACAAGCATGCTCAAGACACCTGAGGCGCGCCTTATTTTGTGAGCCTCGCCTTTCCAAGGCGAGGCGCTAGACCTGCGCCTTTCCAAGGCGAGGCGCTAGACCTGCGCCTTGACTCTAGGCGCGTGCCTGAGAGGGCTTTTTAAAACACTGCCCCCACCACAACAAAACATTCTATAAATGGCACAAAGAATAGAAGATAATCAAATATTCATATAAAGAAAACAACCTTATGTATATACCCAAATGTCACGCCTGATTCCTCATCCAACCTCTGCCCACATATGATACACATATTTCCAAATGAACCAGGATGACTGCATAATTGTTGCTTTGATAATGCTTCTGCAACAGATTAATATTTTCAAAACAGAACAATTCAGCAATTAGAGAAAAACCAATGCAAAGATACAAGGAGTCAGATACTAGCTTTAACATGAAGGCTTTTATATTTCAGCAATTAGGTTACATTGGTAGGGGAAGAAAGGAACCAAAATAAAGGTTATATGGTGAGCAGAAGACCGCTAGACTGAAATAGTTCACGAAATCAGATGCCACAAAATTTCAGGTACATATCCCTCTAGCATCCCTATAATTATTAGTTTTCAAGGAAACTAAGAATGACCATATTCATTTAGACCAAAGATCATTCATAAGTATCATATCTAAGAGCAACTCCCGTAATATGTTCTTTACTTTATCTCCACTGGCGTTTCGACCAATTCAAAAATACAGGCAAAGAATATCACTTTTGGTTGTGCAGGGATGTAGTATGCTTCCTTCCCTTCCCTTTGTGATTTCATAGTTTCTAGGGAATATTTTCTTACTCAATAACACTAACAGGGAGGTGTTTACATATAGACAATTTTGGGGCCAATTTGATATGGTTCTTAAAGAAGTTCATATAATTCAAATAAAAGATGGATAAAAAAGGATGCAAACCTCCAATCAGATTCACATATATGCAGGGTACAGGAGGCAACGAGCAAAAACACAATATGTAACACAAGATTAGCAAGAGAAAAGCTCTATGAATAGGCAGAGTGAGTAGAAAAAAAAAGGACAAACACAGCAAGCACGTTGTATAGCTCTCTAAGAAGTAAGAAAGTCGTTCAGTATAGATTGTATAGTACAGCTCACAGCCACAAATTGGCTACATTGAAAGTAAAGGGTAGAGCAAGAGTAAAATATGGACAACAAAAGGGATTAGTACAAACAGTTTAACTTACCTAAACTTTGCTCTTCAACTCCATACATAATATCCTCCTCTGTGTTTTCCAGTTTCTCTACCTTACGACGCTTTATCCTAAAAAATTGAATGAATTAAATAAAAGATATTTCATATGTTAAATTGATAAAACAAGGATGAACTACCAAAATTTAGTTATATGGTTATAACTTATAACCAATCCTACAAACCCTCGCTATTACGTGCAGAAATCATAGTCGCCACTTGCCACAACTCAATGCTGTTATTCATGCAAAAGGAAAAATAATACAAATCACAAACACAGAAATCACAAATGACTCTTATTGGATAGCAGCATCCTGTTTACAATAGTCTTAGACTTTTAATACAATATAATAATTACAATCATGTATCGGATAAAAACTTTCATGAACTAGACCATTTGGAATAGCTATAAAAGAAAATGATTAGATGAAAGTGAAACTTTTTTTTAATAAGAAACATATGTTTTTTTTATAAGAAACATATGTATATAAAAAGAGCCCAATAGGGTAACAGTAAACAACCTACGGGCAAGGGCCAAGGTGGCCCTCCCCAAGAGGAACTAGCACAGAAAAGTCTTCCAATTGTTAAATATCATGGAAAGACTATAATTACAAAAAATTGTCATGAAATTTGTACACCACCATGAAACTGTGTGATGAGCCATAGTCCAAAATAATCAAAAGAATTAAATCTATCCTAAAAAATTCTACTATTTCTCTCTTTCCATATACCCCGTAGAAGAGAGCGGAACACACAACCCCAAATAATGCTCCCTTTAGGACTAGACACTTTGAAATTCAGCCCTTCTAAGAGCCAACAATCAATCTTGGCAGGCAAAAAAAAATCCAAACCAAAGGTGCTAAAAAGAATGGACCAGCCTCTTGCAGCAAAATCAGTGTGTAAAAAGATATGATCTAAGGATTCTTCATTTTTAAAACATAAACAGCACACGAAGGATATAAGGCAGCTTTGGGAAGTTTCCTCTGTTGCTTCTCTTGCGTATTCAAGCTTCTGTATGCAAGTGACCACAAGAAAAATTTAACCTTTTTCAGGACTCGGCATTTCCAAATGCGTCGCACCAAGGGATAAGCTATGGCTGGAGACTTCTTGGTAGAATTTAAAAAGCTAGATGAAAGTGAAACTAAATGACAGAAAAACCCATTACCTGCGAATTAAATAATTATGACTGCTGTAAATGTCTAATTTTCGATTTTATATTAAACTTTGTTTGTGCTACTTTGCAGTTTGCTCTTATTCTTTCATTCATCTTGGAAATTTGGCTTTTCTTACAAAAATCATTTAAAAAGAAATAACTGACAGTTTGACATTAGAAGCTTAGAATCTACAAATTGCTATAAACTATCACAAGAAAGTAAGATGGGGAAATCTGGAATGTTAAACCAATCATGAAATCCTGTTTCAACAAGCATTTCCAAATGTCGTAAAATACCAAACACAATCTATTTTTTAAAAAAAAATACCGTCCAGAAATTGTAAAAGGAACCCATCACTCTCAAATCTTAATCATGATAAAACTTATTTCATATTTTTATCCATAAGAAAATTCAAAAGAGAGCCAACAACTACAAAATACTTTCCATTTAATTCTAAATTACGTAATAAAAACATTAATTTTTTTATGAGAACAGCTTTCATAGAGAAAAAAATGAAAGAATACACGAGCATATAAAAGTCAAGCCCACAAAAAAGGAGAATCCCTTTACAAGGGACTTTATCTAGTACCTATCTAAAAATTACAAAAAAGCTTCGGCATCCAAGCCATGAGAAAACATGAAAGCAAGTAAGGGACCATAACTCCCTACGATCTCTCTCAACACCCCTAAACACCCTACTATTCGATTCGCCCCACAATACCCATAAAACCACACACAAACTAGCAAACAAACAAAACATCCTTTCTCCACAAACGGAGATTTGAGGAGAAACTCCTCAATAATACCCCTGACATCTCTATCACGAGCGCAAATCAACCAAAAGTCTGCACAATAGAATCCCAGACTCCACTCACAAAGCCACAAAGCCAGAGAATATGGTTCAACTCTTCCTCGGCCTTTTGACAAAGAATACAACAAAAATGCCCAACCAGGGAAGGCAACTTCCTAACAAGCCTGTCCAATGTGCTAGCTCAGCTGTGAAGAACCTGCCAAGTAAAGAATCTCACCTTTCTAGGGATCTTAATCCTCGAAAGCACCAAAAATACTGAAACACCTAAAGGAGAAGGATCAACCAAACACTGAAAGAAAGGTTTGCATGAGAACCCTTCCAAAGGATTAGGGCTCCAAACTCTAACTTCCTTTCTCGTGATTCTAAAGGAGTGACTCTCAAGTAAATAAAGAAAGAGCTACCACTACCATCGTTTCTCTATTGGAAAGAAAACGACAAAACCCGAAGGGAAAGAAACAAGAGCTCTCAGACTACACTAAAAAGTTGGCAACAAAATGATTTTTGAGAGATGACAAATAAAATAGCACAACGACATTAGATTAACAAAAAATTAGAACCCAAAACAACTGTGTTTATGCATTACTAGTTTCAAAGAACAACGGAAGTTTATTAATTATAAAAATTAACCGTACCTCTCACTTTCAGCATTATTGTCACCATCGGTCTTTTCATCAGGTGAGGAGTCAGACGAATGGGAATCTAGATCTACAGCAAGAAATGCAGCAAAATCGTCACTGCTTGATGAGTGAGCCGGAGAATTGGTTGCAAGGCTCATCTGAAAAATCCACAAAATAGGAAGGGGAAAAGTAAATAACCTCAGTAGATTGTAGCATTAACATGCAGTACCAAGATTAAAAAGAAAGAGCTAAATTCAGAAGGGAAAAGATCTTACAACAAATATTATGCATGTAGTCTTATGAAACATTTAGATGTGGAAAGAAAAATATAAATTAATACTGTGTATAGCAGATGAACAATGAAAGAAACATTCTAGGATAAGATCAATTTCAACTCTTAAATAAGCTGACTTCAATAAGTAGGTCACGCTTCTTTTTCTTTCTAATCATTTCCAAATAAATTCAGGTGGACTTCAACTAATTTCACATACAAACCACCTACAGCTACAACATTTGGGGTTCAAAAATTCAAAGAATATATAATATACTATAATTGTTCCATTCACTTATAACCTCAAAAGAATCCAAAATTGTTAGTACCAAACTCTCATACCTAAGTAATCCCAGGTTCAACATCAAGACAATTAAAACAAACTAACACTCCAATCTTTGCTCGAAGCAACTAAACAACACTAGAAATTCAACAACACTTAACTTTAAATAGGTCACCTGAAAGAACCAATGTGATCCAAACTTAGCTTATGAAACAATCACTTTGATAAACCACTAAGCACGACTTAAATTCAAAATAACATTAACAACTCCAACACTAAATTTCCAACCCCAAACTTAAGATAAATAATCACCAGATAAATTAACAGCAAGCTCACAACACAAACTAAATATAAAAGGTAAATAAGCTAGACTAAGCACAATAGACGCTTGCATGAAAACATATCATGTAAGCTTTTCTAAAAAACTTTTTGGCAAATCCAAAAACAACATTTTAAACTTACTTCGCCTGGCACAAAAGTGTTCCAGTAGTAATGTAACTTACCTCAAAATTGAGCTGAATAACAAGCAATTTATCTTTTTCTTGTCTTTGAGTAATCTTGGATCAAAGCCCCTGATACAAACCATAATCCAACCTATCTTTAGGGCCTAAGTCCAAACACAAATTTAACTTTTTAAAACTAAAAAAAAAAAAAACTTACCCAATGCGTGGCTTAATCCAAAACCACCTCACAACATCAGCAAAAACTTCAAACCTATGCATAAACCACAAATAAGAATTATAAACCCAGTTTACAGCGATTATTCCTGATCCAAAATGGTTCCAAAATCCGATACTAACCAAAAATCAACCAATACGGTCCTTGACACTTGCTGGACAGCAAGCTAACGTCTTCCAAATTTTGAATCTAAAATCCAAACATTATGGGAAATCAACTTTAGGCCAAAACCTTATTGGGTACTCAAAGAATATATATCCATAAAAAAAAAAAACCATAAAACACCAAATCTTACCCAAAACCAAGAATCCCGTAGAAGACCGATGGCATCGGCAGTTAGAGAGAAAGGGAGAGAACGGAAGAGGCTTACCGCCGTCAGACCATGAGGCGGTGACGTGGCGATCGGAAGGCGACGTGAAAACTGGCCGGAGACCGGAGACGTGAGGTAGCGAGAGAGTTTGAGAGAAGGTGTGAGACGATTTGGGTAATCGTGGGTTTTTCTTTACTCTCTTGGACATAAACTTATGGGATAATCGCGGTAAATCGTAGAAAGGATAGGACACATAATACTAATATTGTATTATATCTAAAATAATATTTCTAAATTTACTGTGAAACATTTTATTGAAAAATTGTCATGATAGTATATTTTTTCTATATATTTTATAATATCTATAAATATTTAATTGATTTTACTATATTTAAAAATAAGTGATTTTTTAAAAAAAACAAAAAAAAAACAAACAAATAATTTAATATTATGTTCATTTTGTCATTTTTTACGATTCGTCGAGGGTTTCAAATATAAAAAATATTGTAAATAACAAAATTGTTGAAAACATTTATAAAATATAATAAAATTTCACATTATATTAATGATAAACTATTATTTGTGCCTATACCATTAACATATATAATAGTCTATCTTGGTTTATTGTATTATACCAAGGATAAATTGTGATATTTAGTTATATTTGTAAATATTTTCAAAAATTTTGGTATTTAAAATAATATCACTAAACAGATTCATCCCCTTGAAGTCAGCTTCCAGCCATCCATTGCCCTACATTCACTATTTTTGCATAGCCTATAAGTAATACATGATGTTGAGTAAGCAATGCAGACAACAAACTGAAGATATCATTAGATTCGAAAATCTAGAGGCAGAAATTACAATTACAAGAACACAATGCAATTTCTATTTGTAATTCCAGACAAGACAACCATGGTTATAGGCTACCACCAACTCCACTGCACAAACTAACCAAATCCATTAATGTTGAATGCAAAACTTCTAGAGATAAATGCCCCAAAAACTTCCTGTATTCAGGTACAACGTCTGAAGTCTCAAAATTAAGTTTCCTGTCCTCCATCAACCCATCGTCCATTACCAACCACCATGAAAGACATCCTTGAGGATCTTCTGGGTCCACATGGGCTACCAGCTGGAGTGTTTCACCTTGTTCTAGCTCAAATGACAGACTTAGGAAGTCGCGGTTGGCCTTTATTCCCCAGGTTAGAGCCTCCTCATGAAGCCAAAGAATAATCTGGCTCGCAACCTGTTACAGAAACACAACGTCACTTTTACTGCTACTTTCCAGTGATAAAGAAGCTCAAAAGCAAGGAAATCTACTTTGAACTCACCTGCAACAGAATTATAACGGGAAGATCGGCCAAGTCGCAGCTGTATCGATTCGTCGAATAGATATCCTTGGAATTTCCGTTGAACAAGCCAACGACATTAGGTGCACCTTCTCCTTCGATGGTAATGCAATCATCATTTACAACAACTTTAGTAAGAAACTGTGTTTTGGTTACATTATTCATTTGATAACTGTCTGATGTACGAGCCTGGATGCTATTAGGATGAAGTATGGACCGAGGAACTTCCATAAAAAATGTCCATGATGATTTTCGAGAATTCCAAGTGGCATGAGATATCAATTGAAGAAATGGGACTTTCCAAACCTGAGAACGAAACCAAAGTTAATGCTGGTAACATCAAATGCATAAAGCATAGTTCTTATGAAGCAGTGTGCTTCCATCGGAAATTGATTAATTGTCAAGAAAACTAGGAGTTTACCACATTTTCAAGCTCCATCAGAACATTGTTTGCGAACATTCTGTGAGCCAGAGACAAACAGAAATGACCAAGAAGTCCAGACCCATCATTAGAAACTTGACCTGATTGCCTGCTTAATGATGAAATGGGTCTATCATTTGATTTTACAAATACTAGTTCATGGAAAATTTGTTGCAGATATATCTCAAAGGTTATATGATTAGGATTCCGCAATTTCTTTTCAAGTGGATCACTTTTATCTGGTAATTCAATCCCATCAAGCAAATCAGAAGGCAAATTTGCATTATCCAAAATCTCGGGATTTGCACCTTCAACTGTTTGGCAACTTTGACCAGATGGCACTAGAGAGATAAAGACCGAGGTACCCTGATCTATACTTAATTGCAAGTAATTTTCTCGTATGCCAGTCACGTTGATACCTACGGATGGATTGAATGCTTCATGATTCACCAAATCAAACACCTGAAACCATGAAAAAAATGGCGTATCATGTGATGGGGAACAAAAGTAGGAAGGACTTCAAATGAGCAAGATCAAAGTATTAAAGAAACTACCTGCTCGCTGAAAATGGCATGGTGAACTTGACGGAGAAGTGAGTTTGTTTCCTTAATGTACTCATCGTCATTTGTAAATTCCTTCTCCCTGTTTATCAAAGACTGATGGGAAGGATTTGTAGACTCATTTTTATCACGTTCCAAAGGATTTTCCACATTAAATCCACTGAGAAATCCAAAACGAAGGGAGTGGCATGAATTTGGAGGTAAATTAATTGCCAGCATTCCAGACGAATCATGATCAACACGAATAGTAGACGAAGATGGTCGAAACACGGATGAAGGATCACATGATGAATTGTCAAATAAATCAATGGTAAAGCCTTCATTTGCAGGAGCTGGAGCAGGCACTCGCTGTCTTTTAACCTTCCAATTTTGCTGCAATCTGATGTACATCATCAGCAAATACTGAAAATATATGAAATTGTAAAGCATTGAGAGCATCAAAAGGTTTCTGATTGCTTCAATATATATTGCACTATAATACATTGATAAAAATTTGTATCTTTTTTAAAAGGAAACAGCCTCTTTATTAATATATTAATAATGAGACAGAAGCTCACAGTACAAGAGGATTATACAATGAGCATATAAACTAAGGATCAGAAGGGTGACATCTAACCTAGGTTGACACCTCCTTAGAACCCTCATCATATCCAAACGAACTAAAATAAACAAGAACAAATATGTATGTCCAAAAGCAAAAGCAAAACTAACAGCCCAAAAGAAGTACAAAGAAATACAAATAAAAAAAAAACTAAACATCCGACCAATTAGGCTTATATCTCCGAGTGATTCTCGAAATCCTTGGAGAGGGAGCACCATGAGGAGCCTAAAATACTTGATTCTCGATATATACTTGTATTTATGTATGGTTCATTTGATTCTAAATAAAGTTAACCCCAAAAGTAAAAACGATGCTAAATCCCAAATGGTGAAATAATCCATTTCTAAATGAAACAATATGAAAGAATTTAAAAACAAGCTCATGATATTAAGAAGGCTAAACCTTAGATAATCCAAAGGTTGTTTTATTTTTGGTAAGGAATGAGGCATTAATACAAAAAGAAAGAGAAAAAAAGAAGGAACCATATTTAAAAAAAAAAAATCAAAGAAAATAATATGAGAAGTGCAACTTTATAAAGTGGCGGGGGGATAGGAAGAAGTTCCATACACAAACTAAGTTAGCAGGCCAAAGAAAAAGCTACACAAAAGAAAAACTGGAGCAACCACTCTTAGGAGTTGTTTCAAGAGCTCGAATGTAATTAAGATTACTAAGAATCAAAGGGTGTTGGAAAGCGTGAATAATCGAATACGGAACAAAAATGAGATTGTGAAGCATAAAGACATTGAGTAAGAGAGTTTGATTGAAAACAATCGGAATAAAATGAGTTTTGTATTACAAATCAAGTCCAAAACGCTTGATCCACACATAGGTTTTGGATTATGATACATTACAAATCCATCCCATTACGGACCACCAAACACTCCCAAACAATTTTATTCTCTAAAGTAGAGCTAGGAATGCACAAAGGCATACAAAAATCAAGCCCACAAAATGGGAATTAAACTTATTCAGCAGACACACATAAAGAACCATTAAACCTCATAACCTCCCACACCTCTTCTGAAGATTTCTCAACCTGTCTAAAAATTCTACTACTCCACTCGAGCCACCATCCCCACAAAATAAAAGGCAAAAAAGTTTCACCATCAAAAAATATGTAACTTAAAAGATCTTCAAACACGATACGACAAGAATCCAACCTTGCCAATGATCTTACTTTCACAATCCCACACCACGTAGAAAACCACCTACTCCAAGGAAGCTATCGATTTAGTGAAAGGTACAATGAGTATCTACAATCTTACCCTTTTGCGTTTGCAAAGAAGCTCAACAACTAAAAGAAGAAGCCTAAGCAATGGCAATGGCCTTGTAGAACTATGATGGGAGACTAATGAAGCCTAGTTACCCAACTAGTGGACCAAACCCAAAATCTAATTTGCGATAATCTTAAGAACTAAAGTAGATTGCTATCAACAGAATCTCAAAAGTCCAAAGCCACTTAATTAGAGCAAGGTCATTGGTCAGCAATTACCGATCCCCAGCCTGCCAATCTCATACAAACATAACATCACATCATGCTCCACTTAGATGAAAAGACTCATTCTCAGTGCTCACTGCTCACACACCCTTCCATGAGAAGTCTCTCATGACCTTTTTGGTTATGGCAAAAGGAACATAGCAAATATTAAAAATCAAAGCATATTTATCTTTTATGAGAAAAATAGTTTAATTTAAGGACACTTCATGGATTCTAAAAAGTATTACTGCGTACATACTGCTAGATTCAACAATGACATACAATTTTGAGCATAGATTCAGTGCATAATCATCGTTGGATAAATGAAGAGAACTGATTACCGAATTAAAGCACCATAAAATCTTGCTTCCCTTGCAACCTGTCGTTCCAAACCTTTAGCTGACTGCTTGAAATATTTACCAAGATGCTGTAGAGGAAGGGGTAAATGATAAAATCAGACACTTTCAAAATTATAGTACAAATAATAACATAAAATTTGAATTGAATAATACTGGCAATTAATCTTTACAACATGGCCGTGCCAGCCCAATCAAAGTAAGGTAATCAAATAAGGAAATAAGGGTGTATGTCAAGCATCACTTCTGAGAAGAAAAGAAGGATAAAAATAGTACTCTAAAGCATTGTAGTTTCGTTGCTACAGAAACTCCAAGATCTGATAGAACTTCATTAGGTAATGGTTTTGGCCTTGTCATCCCAGCCACCGTTACTGCATCATTAGCTTCCACCTACAGTTATATCAAGACAGATAATATTTATAATGGCACAATATTTCAAATCACACAAAGCACGGGCCGTGACTCAGCACTCGGCCTCTTGGTGATGTACAAATCACACAAAGCTTTTTTGTAATTACAACCTTTCCATGATTTTAAACAATTGGAAAGCGTTTTTGTATTAGGTCTCGGTCGGGAGGGCCTCCTTGGCCCTCGCCCTTAGGCTGTTTCTTTTATATTCCTCTTTTATAATATTCTCTGTTTCTTATCAAAAAAAAATATAATGGCACAATATTTCTAAATATAACATTCTCAAGAAACCATTTTATTAAAACTAATCAATTACAGCAAGCAGAGAAAAATAATCACAATTCTAAATCCTGACAATTGGGAGTTTAATCCTATTTCCTCCCTAATGACACTGACAGAACCTGGTTCTCCCAACCAATTCTTGGGAGAGAAAAATGAAAAAAGACATAAAGCATCAAAATCTTCCGCTAGAAGAGATGAAATGGTCATTATTTACAGAGAGCTTAGGATGAGAAAACTCAAGTCAACAATATGATTTTGTCAGACACATTGTTAATGTATATCCATAAAGCTAATAGGAATTAAAGATCAGTTTGTAGGTTTATGAATCCTCTGTACATAGACAGTGTTTAGAAAACTACACCTACATGCACTTCCCAGGAAAGGCACCATTAATAAAGCGCACTTGAGACATGCGCCTCAGTGCCTGAAGCCCAATATTCTTTTTTTATTACTTTTAAAGAAGAAACTAAGAAATATTCTTTTTTTATTACTTTTAAAGAAGAAACTAAAAAATTTTCTTTTATAATGTTTATTTTTTTTCTCGAAGGTCTTCAATAAAATCTCTTTTTTTTTTATACTTCCTGTATAAAAAAATTATTAGCCTTTTCTCAACTGTCTTCAATAAAATCTCTCTCTCTTTTTTTTTTTTTTTTTTTTTTTTTTGCCGTCTTTACTGCACCTTGCACTTAAGTTAAGTTCGAAAGGACTGTTGCACTTTAGTGCCACGCTTTCCACAAAAAGAAAAATATGCCAAGACATATATGTAATGTAAAATCTAAGACAATTTGCCTCTACATTTGCATGCACCTTTTTTCTTTAGAACAAAGAAACATTTGCATGCACATTTATTGATTGAAACTAATACAAGCAACGTTTTACCATTATTTATACAAAGAACATTATGGTAAGAAAAATATAGCAAATTGGAGGCGTTTTATATATAAACTCACAGTGTTGATAAGGTCTATGATAACAGACAGCTCTTGATGAGCCAACTGCAAGTTTTCTATCATGTTCTGCCATTGCCACGGTGTTGAACTCTCCTTGGAGCTCTTCTTCTGCTTCTTTTTGTCATCGTCCTTCTCTATTGCCCAAGCAAAGTCAATTCTTCGAATAAGCGACAACCGTTTCTCTTCATAACCAACATCTCTGTTAACAATATAACACAAATCAATCAATTAATCATGGAAATTGAGCATAAACTTTCACCAGGAAAATAAAAAAATACATTTAAAGATTAGATGCAAGTCAATTTAGCAGAATGGGATCAATTGTGTAGAGTTCATTCTAAGCAATCACCAACATACAGACACAAATGTAAACAAAATTAACAATGTTGAAGCACAAGCAGACATTCATCAACTAAGACATATCTTCTACCGTAACGGACATACGAACTAATTAATGTTTCATAGAATACTCATGAGAAATTACAAAGGAAGCTCCCCAACTCAACTCTGTATCCTTCAATTTGTTGCCTCTGTTTGAAAGATAGGGAAACTCTTGACCACATTTTTTTACACTGTGATTTTACTAGAAGGGCCTGGTCGGCTCTTTTTGATATTTTTAGTTAAAATTTCTGCTTGCCTGATTTGATAGATAATTGGCTTTTAGAGGGCTTGAATCTTAAAGTCTCGAATGCTAAAGGGGATATCATTTGGGGGTGTGCGTTTCGTACTTTTATTTGGGGAATTTGGAGGGAGAAAATAGTCGTATCTTCGAGGATAGATACAATTCTTTTGATTGTTTTTGGACCGTGGTTAAACACACGGCTTCGTGGTGGTGTACAAATTATACTACAGATTTTTGTAATTACAGCCTCTCCACGATATTTAACAACTGGAAGGCGTTCTTGTGATAGTTGGTTGTTTTGGGGAGGGTCGTCTTGACCCTTGCCCTTAGGTTGTCTCCTGTCTCCCTTCGGGGTGCTTTTAATCTATATATATACTTGTCTCTTATCAAAAAAAAAAAAAAATATCAGGAATAAAAAAATGGGGAGAAAACCAGGGAAGAAGGAACATACGATGGAAATCGTTCGAGACCGTTCTCTTCTATGGCCTCCAAGCGCTTGACGGGAAGCTTGTCAAGAGAAACTTTCATGTCTTCATCCATATTCACACCGCACTTCCCCAAAATAATCTTGGGAGGGAACAGGTTTGGAGCAAGCCCTAGAATGGAAGACAAGTCCGTGATCAGGATGAGAGTCCAACAGAGGGCAAATCTGTCTCAGCCGATGACCACAAAAAACGGAAATGACAGAATTGTCCCTGAAATTTTTGGATATACATAAAGGGTGTATATGGGTTGAGTTGAGGAGTTTTTTGGACCCTCGAAATTTTGAGTCATCTACCATGAAGTCCCAAACAAGGTCTCCAACCTAACCCAACGCTTTAGATTTAGGTACCATATCAAAACACAATTGACAATACAAACACAACACTGCATCAAAACCCAGATATATATATATATATATAAAGAAAAAAAATTAAGACTTCCATACCTCACACTAAAGAATGGTTGAGAGTCCTGACTGTGCTGGGAGAGAAATTGAGTTATGAGAAATTTAATCCAACAGTCTGTATTTTCCAATACAACTATTGTGAGTGAAAAAAATGCAAAAAACATAACAGTTAAGAAACATTTACAACTTACACAATTCAGCAGAAGCCACTTATTACAAACAATTTCTAAGTCAAGCTATCAAATCCGAAGAGAAATATCCTTTGATGTCCTGCACTAGAATGACCAACTTCACTTCCTTCAGAACTATCACCTGATTCTTATCTGAAAAGATTTTGGAAAAACAAAAATGAGTGCAAAAGGTAATTCCTATATTAACAAAATGAGTACATACTTTTTAAGATAATAATCGTTGAATACTGAATACAAAGCTTTCAATTGGTCAAAAATTTCATACAGTAGAGCTTTGAGTGAATACAGAGCTTTCAATTGGAGAATACTTTCGTACAACAGAGCTTTGATTCATTAAATACTTTTTTTTTTTTTTTTGAAACGGATTCATTAAATACAATAAAATACAGAATAGAAAGATGCATATTTGCAAGAGCCCAATATATATGGTTACCCGTCGACAAAGCTGGTCATTTATTCAGTCAGTCAGAGATGTCGATTAATAATCAAATCGACCAAAATAACACTCAATTATAATTGTGAGACCATATGAGGGTAACACACACATGAATCTTCATTCCAGAGGAATGCAAACTACTATAAGGTGTCTTCTCATAGGTGTGGCTACAACAAAAATAAGCATACAATTTCCAGAAACAGAGACTTGACATATGAGGATAACTTATCAAATTGTTCATAAACATTTGAAACAAAACATGCAGTCATGTAGTTTCAAATAGCAATTTCAATAAAAGAAATCATCAAATCAACCATTCAAACTTCCAGGAGTTTACCAAAGTAACAAAACCAAAACAGAAACACTTTAAGTTCAAAATCATTGAAACACTTGCATCTATCATTCAAAACAGTCACGTACTTTCATTTGACAAAATGAACTAAAAAACATACAAAACACTTTCAGTCGATCCTCAAACCAAATAGAACATACTTTTAAAAATCCTAAACAAACTTTCAACCATTAGTCCAATCACAATAGGCAAAACCTAACTTTATCAAAAGTTTACATAGTGGAAGAGATGTAGAAACTACAATTCTCAATCCAAAAATTCATTTCCTTGAACAAACATCAACTTTTAGAAACGTAGGCAGTAAACACAATGTTTAAATGTTAAAACTCAGTTCAAAAACCTCAATCCAAACCAGCAGATTTTTCAACAGGAACATTCTTATCCAAAAATTCACCATAAACCTTAATTAGTCATTTCGAATTAGTCCAAAACTACAACCAACAAACTTTCACAAGTAAAAAACTGCTCTAGCATACTTAAGTCGAGTCCCAACTTGTCCAAATGTGTTCAAACTTGCTGAACCTTAATCAATCACTTAAAAATTTACCCAAACATAATATCAGACGAGTTCCAAGAATTCAGGACAACATTTGGACACTTAAATCCAATTCGAAAGGAAATTAAAGCAATGATCCTTACCGAATCTTACTGAAAGGGCTCCAAACCATGCTGGCCATGCTGTTTGGTGTATGAAAGCACCCAAACTTGCAGATTTGAACCTTATAAGTTGTGAGTAAACTGATTAAAGGCCAATCGAAGTGTGGATCAATTCCGAAACACGTCAAAAAGGATAGGAACCTGACGTCTTCGAGAATCGCGCATGAATGAGTGGATGTGATAAGCAACGACAGGTCGTTGGTGAGGTTGTGTAAAAATGATTCACAAAAGCTCACATTCGCGCGTGGTTAGAGGCTGCTAAAGAAAAGGATGCCCACGCTGTCCTCTGCACACCGTCGCCGTCGGAGACTCGTCGGCCCCCTGTTGGAGAAGAACTGCACGGGATGGTTGACGGTAGACAATGGGAGAGTGTATGAGGAAATGACGGTTTTAGGTTTTTTTTTTTTTTTTTTTTTTTTTTAATTGTAAAAATGTTGTTGGTACTTACACTACAGGAGAGGTTTAGTTCAAATCTCTTATCCCTAATTTTCACAAAAAATAATCGTCTATTCTTAGCGTTTTTATAATTTAACCCTCAAACTTAAAAGAATCGCTTTGGTTCATAATTTATTTTTATTTTTACATATTTTAAAATAAAAAAAATAATTAAAACGTGTTTGTGTTTGGTATAAATATTTTTAAAATCTGTCTTTCCAAACTACAAAAATGAATTTTAAATCAATTACCATAGAAAAATATTTATATATTTATAACTTAAGAAGGTATGCAAATAAGAATAATGTAGCTAAGAAGGGCATCTTCAAATTAAAAAGGTCCAGCAAACACAAACTTGCTCTTACTGCAACTGAAACCATGACATCAATCACCCTTGTTCTCAGTGATCACAACGACAACAAGAACACACAGTTGCAACTAATATATCAAACTCAAAACAAAACAAACATCAAAACACCACACCAATGAACCCTATATACACAATCCAATAACCAGCCCCCACCCTAGACATATATGCAATTTCACAACCACAAGTTCCCTAAAGCTCCTGCAAACTCCACTTAAACAGCCAAACCCCACAAACCCAGAAATTGAAAGGGGGAAATAGACTAGACTAACATGTTAGTTTGTCGTTATTCAATCATATATATATGCACGAAGGTAATAGATATCAATGATAAAAAAGGAATTATAAACCTTAAATCTAATTCATTGATTTGATGAGAAGGAATTGATGGTTAGAGTTAGAAATGGTTCTGCTTTGAAAGGGAAACTACTTAGCTTGGATGTTACACTTCTATGTCTATAGTTGACACTGAATCTAAGAGTTAAAAAAATCAATATTCAACTAATCCATTAACAAAGTCATTACCCCTAGGATGAGTTTCTATCTACTTTTGCCTTGCTTTCTTAGGATATATTTGATTAGTTTTTATCACGGAGTTAATCACATAGAAATTAATACGTTTTTTTAGTAGCTAAAAGAATTGAAAACGGACTCTCCATGAGAATGACATGATACTCAGCCAAGGTTACTGTTTTAATTAACTTTATTATTACTCAACGCGAGCACCCTCACATATTACAACGAGTGAGTGAATATGAAGAAGGTGATAATTTTTATAATTTTACGTGAATATGAACGTAAGCAAAAAGTAAAAAGAGAAAAAAAAATCTAAATTTCAAAAAGTTGGTCAACACATTTCATTTTCTCCCTAAATTTCGGGTCATTAGATATGGATCCATGGAAGAATAAGATGTAAGAGAGAGAAGAGAAGAGATGGAAATGAAGGATGGATGACATATATGCATGCAAGAGAGAGAATAGAAGAATGTGTGAGATAAACTTAGATGATGATATAAGAGAGAGTGGTAGAGAATAATATCATAATATGTGTTGGGGCATGGCTGCATGTAAGAGAGAGAACTACACAAGACTTGGCTTTACATGATACTGCAGAAAAACAAGCAAAAGAATAACGTAAAAAGAGAGATCAGTAACCTTTTTATTCAAAATGGTGAGACTCAGTACAGTAAAGTATTACGTGAGCTCAAACTAATTTTGTTTTGAGTATCTGCAAAATTAATGCATATTATTATACGTTACGTACACAAAATTCTATCACTCTACATGAAACAATTAATTGAGCTTACACTAGATCCTCCTCCTCTTTGTTTAATGCTATAAATTCTTGCTCTTCACCATGGTTTCTTATGCAAATATAATTGGTTGTGTATATTTGTTGCATGCAGTTGATCTCCACACAAAAACACATTTGAAAGTTAAGGTATATTCATTCTACTAAACTAAAGAAAAGCTTTTAATTTATACAATGGCGCCTGTCAAATCTTCATTTATTTTATGTCTTATATGTTGTAGTTCTGCCAAAACCTTGTGTCTTCTTCAATCCTATATATATTTCTTTACTGTGTTTGCAGCACTTTCATTTCACACGTTGTCTTTGCTTGTCGATTTTCTTTTCTGTCATTAAATTTGGTCATCATTGAAGGTAAGCTAAGCAATAATTACCATGGCCCTCTAATAATGAAGTTTTATTTATAGTTTTAACTTTTTTGCAGAAAACAGTAATATGATTACAGTAATAGGAGCAACAATTTTATTGGGTATTATTATTGGATGGATTTATCAAAGACTTATAAAGGCGCCACCTCCAAGAATAACATGTGGATTAGCAAATGGTCCTCCACTGACTTCTCCAAGAGTAAAGCTGAATGATGGAAGGCATTTGGCCTATAAAGAATTAGGAGTTCCTAAGGAAAAGGCTCAATACAAAATTATTGTTTGTCATGGCTTTGATAACTGCAAAGATATGGAGTTGCCCATCTCTCAGGTACTACTAGCTAGCTACATCATATTATAATTTGTTAATAGTGTCTTTAATTAATTTTCGTGTTATTTCCACTAAAATTTATACAATATTATTTGATTTATAGGAAGTTTTGGAGGAGCTTAAGTTGTACTTATTATTGTTCGATAGAGCTGGTTATTGTGAAAGTGATTCAAATCCATCACGTACAGTGAAGACAGAGGCATTTGACATTCAAGAATTAGCCGATAAATTAGAGATTGGCACAAAATTTTATGTGATTGGACTTTCATTGGGAACATACCCTGTTTGGGCTTGTCTCAAATACATTCCACACAGGCACTTCTATCTTCATCACTTCACTATCTTCTCAATGCTTCTTTTTCTTTGAGTTTGAGAAAGTTCCTTTTACACTACTTTCATTATTTATTACTTGCTATAAATAATATAAGTTTAAAATACTATATATATTAGTCATCGTGTAGAGATCTCTATAGTTTTAAATGTCTAATTTTATTCGATATACAAAATTTAAGATTGATTGGAAGTACATGGACCTAAAAGTAACAAATCCTAAAGTATAAGAACCAAAGTTGCGTTTTAACCGATAGTATTTTATCAAATGTTTGATGTGTGTCAAATATTGAATGAAAAGGAATATGCATGTACTTAGTACTAGAATTTTCTTTTTCATTTTTAAACTCTTAAGAAAAATTACACAAATCGCTCTTGAACTATAAAATTTGGTACGATTATGTCCGGCTCTAAACTTTAACTTGATCAATCATCTCCGAACTTTGTGGTTTGTTACCATTACACCTTTTGAACTTTCAATATGATCAATTTGTCCCTGTAGTAACATCCGACGCTAATTATGTGAATATATAGAGTGATCAAGGACTAACATAGGGTTTTATTTTGCAGACTCCTAGGAGCTTCCCTAGTTGTACCTTCTGTGAATTTTTGGTGGCCTTCCTTTCCTTCAGCTTTATCACAACAGTCATATGAGAAATTTCCTAAATCTTTCAAACGTACGTATAAGATTGCATATTACACACCTTGGTTGTTCAACTGGTGGATGACTCAAAAATGGTTCCCAATATTGGGGCGTGAAGGCATGTTTCTTAAATCTGATTTAACCATATCAAACAGGATGCTCAAACGCCCAGAACAAAAAAAAGTATTACAACAAGGTGAACGTGAATCTACACATAGAGACATACTTTGTGCTTATGGAAAATGGGAGTTTGATCCAATGGAGTTGACAAATCCATTTCCTGATAACAAGGGAAGTGTTCATATGTGGCAAGGAAGTCAAGACCGTATAGTTCCTCTTGAATTGAATCGTTTCATAGCACAAAAGCTTCCATGGATTCAATATCATGAGCTTCCTAATTATGGTCATCTACTAGTTCATGAATCTCCAAACTTTGAACTCATACTCAGGGCACTTCTTGTTCGATAACTTCGATATCGACCCCAACCGTGCCAATATTCACCAATAATGTATTGTGTTGTGTTGTGTTAAATAATTACTTGTATTTCATGGTACAATGTAATGGACCTATAGTTGGACTTGATTTGCTTATAAATTGTTGAGAAATTTGAGGACACTTAGTTGGAAAATCGTCGAAAAATCGACATTATGTTTGTTTTCTAGCTGATGTGGGCGAACGACTAAACAATGAGAAACAGTTTTAAGAGCAAGCATACACTATTAATCAAGTATATAAAAAAAAAATGGAGAAATGCTCCAAGTATATCAAAACCAAGGGATAGAGTTTTCAAAATCAAGCTACTTTCAACCAAAAATCTCCTCAAGACAGTTTGCAATAATCAAGGTATCAAAATGTAAGTGAAGTTGTTGTGATTTCAAATGTTTATAAAACGTAAGTAATAAAAAGGGAAAGAAGACAGAAAATTGGTTAACTGATAAAGATATAAGAGAGGGATCCAAAGCTAGTTTCAAACCCAGTTGAGACAATGAACCCACAAGGTGCTCAACTAGGCTCGACTTCTCAGAGCATGCTGCCTATATATGTGCCTATGCGTCATGCTCTAAATTGAAGCGGTTTCCTGTCATGGAATTATAACTTATAAGCACACATGAGTTGCAATGTTGAAGATAGGACGGTTGAGCTTTTGACAAAATATTAGAAGTGCAATTTGTCTCACACATTGGGTTAAAGAATGGGGATGAGCTCCAAGCCAATAAATGAAGCCTATGCCTCTAGTTTCAAGTCGTCACCATTAAAACACTACTTTAAGTTTAGTGTGCTAACTCTAATTGATTATTCTTTGTATTCTCTGGTTGGAGAGTGAGAAAAAAATGTGTGAGTAATCAAAAGTTTTGGAAAGTGCAGTACTTGTAATTGAGGTTGGAAAGAGAAATTAATTATTATGTGTGATTGTAACAATTTTTATCTAGTGGATTTCTTTTTTATTCGTGGTTTTCTTTTCGAGCCAAAAGTTTTCCACGTAAATTATTGTGTTATTAGTTTTTACTGTTTTCCTTTAATTCCTCCATTATTTTTCTGCTTTTTTTTTTTAGGAATGGGAGGTTTTTTCCAACCCTAATATCACTCAAACATATTGATCCAAATTTCTATCAGTTACAACATTTAGTTGGAGGATGACTGCATTAGGAGCATAAAATCCTTGTTCACAAAAGAGATACATACAATCAAATTTGAAAAAGAAAAACAAAATCTCAATTTCAAAAAGTATATGAGTCAACATTTCATTTTCTTTAATTTTGGGTCATCCATCTAATGGATTGATTGAGGAATAAGATGTAAGAGAGAGAAGAGAAGAGATTGGGAATGGAGGATAGATGTTATGCATGCAAGAGAGAGAATAGAAGAATGTGTGATATATAAGAGAGGTAGAGAATGATATCATATTATGTTGGGTCAATGGCTGCATGTAAGAGAGAGAGAACACAGGACTTGGCTTTGCATGATACTGCTACAAAAAGAGACAAACAACAAAAACAATATAAAGTGAAAAGAGAGTTTACGTTTTCTTCAAAACTGTGAGATTACGTGAGAGCTCAAACTGATTTTGTTTTGAGTATCTTCAAAAGTAACCATGCATATTATACGTTACGTACACATTATTCTCTCACTCCACATGGAACAAATAATTGAGCTTAGAGCAAATCGCTTTTCCTCTTTGTTTAATGCTATAAATTCTTGCTCTTCTCCATGCTTTCTCATGCAAAATATAATATAATTGCTTATATTTGTTCTAGTTGATCTCCACACACAAAAGCACTTTTTGAAAGTGAAGGTATTCATCATTCTACTAAACTAAAGAAGCTTTTAATTTGTACACCAAAAATTCAACTGAGTTTAAAATAATTGAATCATAACCTATCTGTGAAAACTTCATATCTTCTATGCCTTATATGTTGTAGTTCTGCCAAAATCTTATGTCTTCTTAATTAATATATATATATATATATTTTGATGCTCTGAATGAACCAAATATAAAGAGGATCTTTGCATTTGTATTATATGGTATTTCTCTAGTAACTCTCTACTTATTGACACAACTAATACTCTGTGTTAATTTAGTTAATCACGTCGAACTCTATGTCGAGTTTTACTGTTTTCCGCACTTTCACGTTGTCGTGTCGATTTTGTTTATCTGTCGTAGCATTTTTGGTCATCGTTGTAGGTAAGCTAAGCAATTACATGACCTCTAATAATGAATTTTTATAAGCTTTTTTATTCTTTTTTTGCAGAGAACAATAATATGATTACAATAATAGGAGCATCAATTTTATTGGGTATTATTGGGTGGATTTATCAACTTATAAAGGCTCCACCTCCAAGAATATGTGGATTAGCAAATGGTCCTCCACTGACTTCCCCAAGAGTAAAATTGAATGATGGAAGGCATTTGGCCTATAGAGAATTAGGAGTTCCTAAGGAAGAGGCTCAATACAAAATTATTCTTTGTCATGGCCTTGATAGCTGCAAAGATATGGACTTGCCTATCTCTCAAGTACTACTACTGCTACTACATTATATTATTATTATTATTCTCTTACTCATTAATATGTCTTTAATTTTTGTGTTATTTCCACTAAAATGTATTAAATAATTTGATTCGTAGGATCTTATGGAAGAGCTTAAGATGTACTTGTTAGTGTATGATAGACCTGGTTATTGTGAGAGTGATCCAAATCCATCACGTTCAGTGAAGACAGAGGCATTTATCATTCAAGAATTAGCTGACAAATTGGAGATTGGCACAAAATTTTATGTGATTGGATGTTCAATGGGAACATACTCTGTTTGGGCTTGTCTCAAATATATTCCACACAGGCACTTCTATCATTCATCATTCACCATTTTCAATGCTTTTTTCGAATCAACATGAAGTTTTTGTTATACTACCTTCATTTATTACGTGTTATAAAAGGAATTTTTGGTCTTATATAATTTTCTAATTGTTGCAGTCAACCCCCGTAAATCTACAACCAATATATACGGATCAAAAGAGTAACATAGGGTTTTATTTTGCAGACTCCTAGGGGCATCCCTAGTTGTACCTATTGTGAATTTTTGGTGGCCTTCTCTTCCTTCAGCTTTATTACAACATTCATTTGAGAAATACCCTAAATCTTACAAACGTACGTATAAGATTGCACATTACACACCTTGGTTATTCAACTGGTGGATGACTCAAAAATGGTTCCCAATATTGGGTAGTGATGGCATGTTTCTTGATTCTGATTTAGCCATATTAAACAGGATACTCAAACGTCCAGAACAGGTACCTAATATATTTGAAATCTATTTTGATTATATGAAAAATAATTATAAAGTAGTGAACAATTTAAATTTAATAGTGATGAAAAATAGTGAAACTTAATTAATTAGAATTCTTTTAAAATCTAAACTCAAAACTTAAGGACAAAATGTGTAATATTGTGATAACTATTGGTCTAGCCCGGTCTATCGATGATAAAAAATAAATTTGCTATATTTGAAAACATCTCGGGTTCTTATAATATTTTTGTCCTGCAATAAAAATCAGAAAAAAGTATTGCAGCAAGGTGAACATGAATGTCTACACAGAGACATACTTTGTGCCTATGGAAAATGGGAGTTTGATCCATTGGAGTTGACAAATCCATTTCCTGAGAATAAGGGAAGTGTTCATATGTGGCAAGGAAGTCAAGACCGTATAGTTCCTGTTGAATTGAATCGATTTATAGCACAAAAGCTTCCATGGATTCAATATCATGAGCTTCCTAATTATGGTCATCTGTTAGTTCATGATCCTCAAAACTTTGAAGCCATACTGAGGGCACTTCTCGTTCGATAACTTCATTCGATGTCGGTATCGGGGAAGCCAGGCGACCGAGCTACCGATATTCGTCAAAAATATGTTGTTGTTGTGTTGAATAATTAGTTGTATTGTATACTACAATGTATAATGGACGTAGTTGGACTTTTTGCTTATACAGCAATGTTAAAGGTGAATAGGTATGTGATATTCATCATGTCCGCGAAAAATAAAAAACAAAGTCTTAGTCAAATATTGATTACCAAACAGGACCTAAATGGTTCTCAAACGAGACTTAAACAATCGCACATGCTCAATTAATAGCCCATTCTTGGACACGTGCAGTCACGCTAATCAAGTTCTTACCAAGGTGTGACTTTTTTCCCACTTCGAATATTCACATGGCTGAATCTCTAAAAGAATTTAACTTATGATATTTTACAGAAGTGAAGAAAGTAAAGAAAAGTGAAAGGATCTTGGGATTTTGAAATTAGCGAGTACATGAGAAGTGATGTTTAAATTATGTGAGATTAATCGAGATACACGTAAGCTGGTTCGAACACTCACGAATATAAAAGTAGAAGACTTTGCAACTTTTCCAACTAAGTTCTTTCAATTCAAAATTGGGCAACAATATATTTTATAGAAAATACTTGTAGATAGTTACATTTTATTTGTATTTGCATTATAAAATAGGCAATAATTTAAAACTTTAGTGATGGAAACTTCCTACCTTCCTATTCCACATTTTAATTTATGTGCATAATACAAAGACAATAATAGACATTAGGTTGAAAAGTCTCATAGTCATTTGTCTGGGATGATATTATATGGCTGGTTGCCCTTTCGAGTACCAAATCCACCATGTCTTGTAGTTTTGGTGACGTATCTGCTCTGAACGCTTTCATCTAACTTATTTCTGCTCTCTCTTTTGTATTCAACTATTCTCTAGAACTCTTTGTACATATCGAAACTTCTACCCTTTTGAATGTATGCATCACGATAGACGACGTATTACTATCTGTGTCACCGATAGACAGATATATAGTATTCTAAAGGCTTAGGGTAATTAAAAAAAAGAATTAATTGTTGAAGTATCAATATATAATAATGTAAGTTATTTAATAGATCATTAGTTTCCCCTAATTAACAATTATCTCTTTTTAATCTCATCTTCCCATCTTCTTCCTTCTCCATCTGATCTTCCATACACAAAATTTAAATATACATCACAAACTTTTATTACTCAAATAATGCTGTCACAAAGAAATTTCATCATTCAACCTCTCTTTCAGGTCAGTAGTAGCATTTGCTGTATCATTATACTTCCAATTGATAAGAGTTATGATAAATTTGAAGTTTTTTTTAGTTCATTTATGTTTTAGTTATCCTCTGATCTATAAGAAATACTGTCCTAAATTATAAAAAACTTTTACGTAAAAATATTTTTAAATGTTTAAAAAGTCAATTCAAACAAACTTTAACATTCAGCATACAAACATCGATGTTATTACTTCTTTAGCATAACGATTGAGGATGGTTAATTGAAAGAGAATTGGATATTAGAAGAAGCTGAAACGTTTATCAGTAGTCAACGTTTGATTTTCTGAATAATTTTCTCCACCTACCTATTAATTGATCCAATGAATATTAAGATTTTAAAATTAAAAATATTTGAATTTTGAGTTTTTTAGATATAGAAAAATATTTTAATAAAGTTTGTAGTTACTTAGTTTTGTATTATGTTATTCCTGTAGATAATAAAGTTGATTCTCTCATCTATATCTATGAATGTTACTGACACATTATTTAGGGTTTCACTCAAACCCATGAGTCATTCTTCTTCCTTGTTCTTTATTCCTTTATACTTTATTCAAATATAATTTACATCTCTTTTACTTTCATCTCCAAACAGTCCTACAGATGACAGTAAGGATAGAAAAAGAGAATAATGGAGATTGTAATCTCAATTTTAGCCAAAGTTTGTGAGTACACAGTTGCACCCATTGGACGTCAAGTAGGATATGTTTCTTCATACAACAAAAATACCAATGATCTTAAAGACCAACTTCAAAATCTTGTGGATACTAAAACAAGGCTACAACACATGGTTAATGAGGCAAGAAGTAGTGCATACAACATCCAAACTGATGTTTCATCATGGTTGAACCAAGTAGATAAAATTATTGAAGAATCCAACAATATATGGTACAAGAATGAAGAAAATGAATCAAATAGCAAGTATTGTTCCAATAAGCTTAACTTGATTCATCAATATCAAATGAGTAAAAAGGCTAAGAAGATGGTGAAAGTGATTTCACAGATCATGGAGAAAAGAAAGATGATGTTTCACCAAGTTGGTTATCCTAAACCTCTTTCAAGGATTAATGGAAGTTCTACTAGTACTCACGGCTATGATCAAGTTTTGGAATCAAGAACATCAATCGCCAAACAAATTAGAGATGCACTTGTTGATCGTAATGTGAATAGGGTTGGAGTATACGGTATGGGAGGTGTTGGAAAAACTACGCTGCTCAAACAAGTCACACCATTAGTGATGGAAGAAAAATTGTTTGATCAAGTGATTATAGTGAATGTAGGTCAAACATTGGGGGTAGAAGGCATACAAGCTCAAATTGGAGATAAGTTAAGGTTGGAATTAAATAAGAAGGTAGAGAGTAAGGAGGGAAGAGCATCTTTACTACAAAATAAGTTGGAGATGGAAAGTAACATCCTCTTGGTGTTAGATGATTTATGGAAGGGACTCGATTTAGAAGATGTTGGAATTCCTTGTAGATCAGAGTCGTGTAAAAAGGGATGTAAGATACTCATAACAAGTCGAGATAGAGATGTCTTAACTAATGAAATGGACGCACAAGTTTATTTTGAGGTGAAGCCTTTAAGTGAAAAAGAATCATGGGGTTTTTTCAAGAACATGATTGGTGAGTTTGATAACAAATGCATAGAACTGATAGGGAAAGAGATGGTGAAGAAGTGTGGGGGATTGCCAATAGCACTTGCTACAATTGTAAAAGCTTTGAAGGGGAAGGAAGTGCCTATTTGGAAGGATGCTTTGAAGCAATTGAAAAATCCTATTGCAGTGGATGTTAAAGGGGTGAGTGATGTAGTGTATGCTTCACTTAAATTGAGTTATGACTATCTAAAAAGTGAAGAAGCTCGATTACTATTTCTTCTCTGTAGTGTATTTCCAGATGATTATGAGATTTCTGTGGAAGACTTGCGAATATATGCCATGAGTTTGAGATTGTTAAATCAAGTGAATACTTGGGACGAAGCTAGAAACAGGGTAATTAAATTGGTTGATGATCTTAAAGCTTCTTCTTTACTTCTTGAATCCAATTCAAGGGATAATCATGTTAAAATGCACGATATCGTTAGTGATGTTGCAATATACATTGCATCAAAGGAAGCTAATATGTCTACATTGAGCTACGGTTTCGGGCTGAGTGAATGGCAAGAAAAAGATAGACATGGATCCTATAGAGCAATCTTTGGAAACTGTCACAACTTTTCCAACCTTCCTCAAAACTTAGAGTTTCCAAAACTTGAATTGTTGATATTAGATGGACATGATTGGAGGGGCGAAAAACTTCAAATTTGTTACTCTTTTTTTGAAGGAATGAAAGAACTTAAAGTTTTGAACTTGTCAAGAATGTGTTTTCAACCACTATGGAGGCCATCAATCCACGCACTAGAGAAACTTCAAACATTATGCATGTCACATTGTACATTCACTGACGTTGATGCAATAAGTCATCTAAAGAAGCTACAAATTTTGAGGATTGATAAATGTCCAATCACATTGTTACCTAAAAGCATGAGTCAATTGACACAACTTAAGGTACTACAAGTCTCAAATTGCCCTTTGAAAGTGATTCCTCCAAACATTATTTCAAGCTTTCTGAAGTTACAAGCACTAGATATATGGACAAGCTTCAATGGATGGGGAGAAGAAGTATCGTACAAGAACAAATTGATGAATAATGCAAGGCTTTCAGAGTTGAAGTGTCTACCACATCTAACAAATTTAAAGTTACACATCTTGGACATCAAAATTCTTTCAGAACTATTATTTTTGAAAAATGTGAAGCTAGAAAGATTTATTATCCATGTTGGTGATTTGAAAATGTCTCAAAGATTGCAAGGATGTGAACAATATGCAACAACTTTGATGCTTAAAATCATAACATCATCATCCCAAAGTGTTTCAATTGATCATCATGAGGTACTTGAAATACTATTGAAACAATGTGAAAATTTGTGTGTGGAAGGATCAACAATGGTTACAAATATTCATTTCAAACCAAATAATGGAAATAATTATCCATATTTGAGGCATCTTACTCTCACTAAAGACTCAAAGTTGAGATATTTGATTGGAAATGGTTGCTTTGCTCATTTTCCTTCTTTGGAGTTGTTGTCCCTTGAAAAAATGGAGAGCTTGGAGAATATAGTTCATGTGGATGTGTTTACAAGTCATTTCAGAAAGCTGAGATCCATAAAAGTAATAAGTTGTAAGAGATTAAGGTATCTCTTCTCTTTCTCTATCTTTAAAGGGCTTGTGGATCTACAAAAGGTTTTTATATTTGATTGCAACATGATGGATGAGATACTTTGCATGGATAGTGAAGACTCAACAATTGAAGCTGAAGCCAATTCTGTAAGTTCCCTAGCAAACTCCATAACCAAGTATATATCTTGTTTATATTTGATTTTCTTAATTAAAAAGCAAATCTTCAACCATTATGGGATTTGTTACATTGCAGGTTGCATGCCCTCAATTGAAGGATTTGACAATCATTGGAGCACATAATTTGAAGATGTTATGGCATAAAAATGGGTTGGCTCCAAATTTCTTCAGCAAACTCCAAAGGATAAGTATCAATAGTTGCAACAATTTAAGATACATTTTTCCTTCCAATGTTGTGGGAGCACTTGTTTCCTTAAACACTTTGGTAGTTGAGTCTTGTTATTTACTTGAGGGGATATTTGAATTGGAAAACACAAGTTCAAGGCAAAAAAATGATGATGATGCTGAAGCACAAGCAATTCCATTGGTAGAGGTAAATTTAAAGCATCTACCAAATTTGAAGTATGTGTGGAACAAAGATGTTGGCAAGCTTTTGAAGTTTCCAAGGTTAAAAGATGTCATTGCTATAAATTGTCCTCAGCTTCAAACTCTTTTTCCAGCTTCCTTAATCAAACATGTTCAACAACTCCAAAATTTAGTCATTCTTGGGATTCATCAAATGTTTTCTGAAGATGAAACATCAAAGTCAAAGTTTCAAGAGGTAATGAGTATTCTTTGTCATTTTATATTTCTTGTTTTTCCCTCCTATCATTGACCTTTTAGATCTCATTTGGTAACCATTTAATTTTCTATTTTTAAAAACTAAGTTTATTTCCTCTTAATTTCTTACCATGTTTCACATCTTTCTCAAGTAAAATAGTTAATTTTTTAGCTAAATTCTAAAAAACAAAAACAAATTTTTAAAAATTACTTCTTGTATTCTTCAAAACTTGCCTTCTTGAAAACATTTTAGTAAAAAAAGTTGATAATAAAACAAGAAATTTGGAGATGGAAAAAAGTATTTATAGGCTTATAATTAAAAAAAAAAAATCAGAAACAAAAATTATGATTTACAAGGGAATTAACAGTTCCTTTTTTTGTCAGATTTTATTCCCAAGCTTGTTAGGTTTGTCGATGGACACCAAGGCAATGACAAGAACTTTTTGGGTTACTCAATTTTCAAAACCAGGGTCATTTCCCAATCTCAGAAATCTCTCATTAATGGGTTCTTATGATGATGACATGACCACTTTGCCCCTAGAAATGACTCGAATATTATACAACATCAAAGTTCTCAATGTAAGCTTTGCCTCTCAACTTGTACAAATATTCTCAAATGAAGAGGAAACGAATCCTGTTCAAAGATGTGCAAATTTGAAGAAATTAACATTAGCTCATCTTCCCAACCTTACACATGTGTGGAAGGACAACACTCAGATTACCATATTATTTGATAATTTGGAAGCCTTCCATGTGGAGGAATGTGGTAAGCTAAAGTGTTTAGTTCCACCATCATCAACAATCACATTCTCAAACCTCAAGTATCTTTCAGTTGATCATTGTCATGAGTTGATGAATTTACTACGCTTCTCGATCGCTAAAAGTCTTGCAAAACTTGAGAAATTGAGCATATGTGATTGCCAAGGAATGACTTCAATACTTGCAAAAGGAGAGGAACAAGAAAAAGGAAATGATGAAATTGTTTTCAGCAAATTGGTTGAGTTAAAAGTTGATGATTTGCCAAGACTAGAGAGCTTCCACTTTGGGAAATGCACAATTAAGTTCCCATGCTTGAAGAAATTGATCATAAATAAATGTCCTGAATTGAAGCTGTTTTCCGATGGAATTATAAGCACACCTGAGTTGCAACATTTGAAGATAAGACGACACGACAAAGTTGTAATGTCATCAAAACATGATCTAAATTTCATAATTCACAAAACTTGGTTGGAGGATGACTGTATTAGGAGCATTAAATCCTTGTTCACACAAGAGGTATATTCAATCCATTTTGTTTTTTTCTATATTAAAAATCCTTATTGTTCACTTTTTTTTTTAAATTTTAAATTGACAAACAACGATCATAATTTTAGTAAAATAAATTAAACCATACAAGCTTAAATTATGGAAAAGAAAAACAATAATCATTATACATCTTATATCGATTTATTGATTTCATTTTACGTTTTGTGTTTTTTTCTTTGTTATTCAGAATGGAGAGGAAGATTAGGCAGATTCTATAGTTCAATGATCGGGTGTGCATGTTTTTATAGCACAAAAGGTAATTAAGTTGCTGCTTAAATTAGAATTTATAAGCTTTTCGTTGTAACGGTTCAAAGTTAAATGTGAATATGTGAAAGTTAATTTAGTAGTTTTCACAGATTTAAGCATGGATTAATATATCAGGATGACTGTATTAGGAGTTAACTTAAAGAAGGTTCGCCTTCAAAAATTGAAAGCAACGAGAGTTTTTCAAAAGAATCTTCTTCGAGGGCAATGAGACCACTGGAGCTAGTTCATACTCAAACCAAGTTCTTTCAATATAAATAAATTATTTTGTATCATTTATCGATGATTTCAGCTGAAAAACATTTTGTCAAGGAGAAATCATTAGTATTTGACATGTTCAAGAGATTTAAAGCACTTGTTAGGAAAAAAGTTTATGACATAAAAGCCTTGAGATCAGACTGAGGATAAGAATCCACTTCAAATGAATTCAAAGATCTTTACAAAGAAAAAATGGATATCGTCACCTAATGTTTGTTGAGAGGAAGAACAAGAGAAGATGCATGTGGACACTGGATCTTCGACTTTAGTGTTCTCTAACAATTATTGTTGTGTGTGTTTTTTATCTTTTTTGGAAGTTAGATTGAAATCTATTTGTTTGTTTGTTTTGGATTTTGATTTTGATGTGTACAAGGATTTGATTCAAATATTTATTTACATGGAGAAGCGATTAAGGAAGGAAGATGTAATCATTTAGACTCCTGTAAAGATAGCTCGTTAAAATGGCACATGAGAAACATGATCTATCCCTATCGTTTCTGTTATTTTGTTATTTGAGAAATATTATCATCTGCTTTTGATGTATTTTTGTTGTGTGTGAGTTCATGAGTTTTCTTCCCTTCTTCTCTACCTATATATTTGGGCTTATCATTGCGGATTTATTCATGAAAAATTACTGTTAAACTAGATTCTAGCTCTAAAAAAATGTTGGGATATTTTGTCTCATTTTCTCTTTCATATAATTTACAAGTTTTCCTATTATATTTGTTTCTGAATTGGTACTAATTGCAGACTGAGGCTGAGGTAAACAAGATTACACAGTTTATTCAAGGTTCAATAAATCATTCTCCCTACGTCAGTTGTCTCAGGTAGTTGACAGTGGAATTCCATATCCATACAGATAAGTATAAATTTAAGGTCCATGCAGCTAAAATCTTGAATTTTTTTTATGCAGCTTTAAAATGTAACATATAGGGAAAAAAAAAGGTCATAACAATAGTTTTGGCAAGGTTATGTTTTGTATTTGGGATAAATTTTTCAACATGCATATTAAATCTCACTTTTGAGGAGTGTATCTGTAAAGTTTTCTTGTTGGCTGCCAATCTATGAACGAGGTTTTTCATGGGGTTATATTCTTAATAACTAATACTTATTTCATTATTTGGTTTAATTGTAGTCTTATGTGCTGGGCTTGAGAGAGGGAGCCATGTTCATACTTGTTGAAAATAATTGTACTAAAGGTATTTGTGTAATCTTTATGTCCTTGTTTATTTCTTTTTTTGTTAAGGCCCATTATGGTCTATATATATTTCATCCCTTGTATTCTTTTCATAATAAGAGAAATGTACAAAATACTCATATCGTGGTTTTTTCTCCCTGAACTTGGGTTTTCCACGTATACCAAGTGTTATTCTTTCTTCTTCTTCGTTTATTAATTTTTATAATACTAAAATAACTTAAGTGCTGTTTGGGCCCAATTACATGTTGGCTGACGCTCGGGACTCCAACTATTAAAACACTCATTTCTATAATAAATACTCGTGGAATCCCCATTCAGCTACAATCAATTGTCGACATCATTTCAAAATCTTTTTTGCTACAATATTTACCATTTGCTATAGTTTTTACTATCTTACATTCATCCTCTTTTTATTCTTTGCTAATGTTCACTACTTTTCACTCAAACTAAAATATTTTACACCTCAAACACATATTATTATAATTCAAACTAAAATAATCTACACACCAAATACAAACTATTATAACTTGCTGACTATAATAACCAACTTAGTTCTCCAAATGCACCCTTAAAGTTAAGACATCATGAGATTCATGTTACTCAAAACCTGAATTCACAATGAGCCCTATGCCATAGCCCATACCATTAACTAAATTGGGTTTGCCTATGCAATTTCCCCCAACAGTCCACCGTCTTCTCTTCCCTCTCAAGAGACACAAATCAGATATCATTTCATCAAAGGGCCTTGAAATGGCAAATTATAAGCAGGATTGGTTATGGCTATGGCTTGGGGCTAGTGCCTCAATGATCAAAAGAACTTCCTCAAGTATGGTGGAGTTGGTGGTTTCTCTGGCATTGGCGATGGTGGACTCCCCTTCGAAAGTGGTGGTGGTATCGGCAAGGGAGAACTCGAAGGGGGTGTTGGCTTAGATGGGCTTAGCAGTGACATTGGCAGATACGTTGGGGTTGGCATCAGTGGCATTGATGGCGGAGTTGAAGGGGGCTTGATTGGAAGAATTAGCCGGACTGATGGTGGTGGTGACTTGGAATCGACAAGGAGGAATTGGCGGGGGCAGTGGCTTAGGTGGGCTTAGCAGTGACATTGGCAGATACGGTGGGGTTGGCATCAGTGGCATTGGTGGCAGAGTTGAAGGCGGCTTGATCGGCAGAATTGGTGGGCTGATGGTGGTGGTGGACTAGGGGGGTTTATAAACTTACAAATGTAAACTTCAAACATAGTTTAATCTATCTATCCTGCAAACTTAAGTATCACTCAACTATTAAGTCACTAATAAACTCTTTCATAGATCAAAAATTCAAATCAACGCCCTCACCAATATGTAATGTTATGTTCTATAATAATAACTATTCTTGGTTTTTTGAAGAAAAATAGACCTGCCCACACTTGTAGTCAGATCTCATTCATGAATGACTTTGAAAATTAGATCAACTAGAATTTGGGTGAATAAATAAAACCCAAGGCACTCAGTCTTATGGGTTATGACTAACAGGGCCCTTCCCGTGTGTAGTTAAAACAGTAAACAAAATTATGCAGCAAACAGGAGGGACGGTACTAAACTATTGATACCTTCTGCCTGGCATGCCATGCAACGACATCCTTGTATGCCATATTTCCTCCAAAAATATCCAAAGCACTTCCCACGGTAACATCAACACGCCCCATGCCCGCATCTTTTATCCTTTCTAAGTCAGCCATCGTCGTGACCCCGCCCGCATATGTGACAGGAATCTGCCATTTTTAAAAAGCAAGATCAGCATTTTTCTGCAATACGAGTGCAGGAAGTTAAGGCAATGTGAAGGTAATGTTAGCAAGTTTTAAGGCATGTACTTAATTAATTACAGTGACTGTCTTCCTTTGAAGATAGAGGATTGGATTGCTGAAGCTATGAGCTATAAAGTTTTCAGTCCTAAAGGAAATATTATATGGAATTGTGCAGTTCGGTTTGTCACTTGGGGCTTATGGAATGAAAGGAATAGTAGGATTTTGAAGATAGAATTAATTCTTTTGATTCTTTTTGGTCTGTGGTTCAACACACAGCGTCTTAGTGGTGTACGAACCACTCAAAACATTTCTGTAATTATAGTCTTTCCATGATTTTCTACAACTGGAAAGCTTTCTTGGTTTGCTAGTCTTTTGGGAGGGCCTCCTTGGCCCTCGCCTTAGGTTGTACTCCTTCCTTCATCTCTTTTGGGATGGTCTTATATATATATATATATATCGTTTCTTATAAAAAAAAAATAAGGCACGTACCTAACAGAAGCAAGAATGGTAATATTAGCACATTATCATCGATCTTTTGTCTTTTGAGAAGAAAGACAAACAAGGCAAGAAATTTGAAGGAAATGTGAAGGAGTAGACAAACGAACCGATGAATACTTGCCGAGCAATGTCACTAGCACTTCATCAATGCCAAGCCTATATTAATCAAACAACATATGTCAAGATATATAAATTAATACAACCACAAAAACATAATATCAGCATTATGGCCTACTTTTTCCCTTCAACATCCACGCCATGGACCAAAAACTCATCTGCATAGTCAGCCAGGAACGCCAGGACTTCTTCATCAAGAAATACATCGCTGAACTTCTGCCATCGATCTGTCACAATTGCATATTTACCTTCCTACATCAAAACTAAATGTTAATTGATACAAAAGTTTAAACAAATGTTAGTGAAGCCCCAAACTGACAAAGGCAATGTTAAATCTAAATATAGCAAGAAAGTGCTATCAATTTCAGAATTTTTTTGGTTCATAAGTTTGATAGGAATGGTATTAGAGAGATATTAGGGGTATATTAGTAATTAGTCAAGTAATTTGTTAGGAAAGTTGGTTATAAATACAGTGAGTCGGGAAGGTAGGAGATAGGCAATATTTGGTGAGTGAATTAGGGTTTGAGAGTTATCCCAAGATAGGCAACAAAGAGAGATTCCTTTGACATTGAGTTTGAGATAAAAGAGGCAAAAATCGATGACTTTCACAACTTTATGAGCAGAATTGTACAAAAAAATACCTCAAATATCCCGGATAAAAGATTTTGGTCATTGGAAGCTAGTGGAGTATTCTCGCTCAAATCACTTGGGAGTCACCTTTCCTTGGAATCTCCCATTGGAAACCAATTGAAAAATGGCCTTTGGAAATCCAAAATCCCCCAGGGAGTTTATTTCACGGTCTGGATCATATTATTTTGGAATTTAAACCATACTTCAGTAGTGCAAAGGAAGCTTACACCCCACTGCCTCTCCTCATTTTTGTCCTCTTTGTTTGGCTGCTCGTGAAGACTTGCAGCATTTAATTTTTTATTGTTGTTATGCTAAAAAGTGCTTGTTCTGTTTGTTTTATCTGTTTAGCTTAGTTTGGATATTCGGAAGCGACTTTAATGACAATGCTTTGAAGATTTTGGTTGGACTTGCTCGGCTAAAAGTGCCCTCTTGATGCTCTCTTTCAAGATCCTTTGAAGCTTACTCTATTCAAGATCTAAACATAAGGTGCTAAAGAAATGTCAACCTAGTTCAGATGCCCAGTTGCACCTCCTAATCTTTACTCTCTTTTCATTATGACTTGTAATTTGCGCATTAATCTTATTTTGTTATCTTGATGGAGAGGCTTTCGGTTTAAAAAGTTTCAGCAATAATAGCATAAAAAGTACCTTTTTTCTACAACTAAGATCCAGCACAAGCCTCTGTTTCCCAACAACGCGAACAAGATCTTTAAGCCTTGTAAGATCCATTTGTCCATTGTTGAACACATACTGTGATAGAACGAACCAAGAAACATACAACATTAAAGCCATTGTGGGCAGTTCACAAATAGTTCACTTAAGATCAATTAACCTTTCTAATGAAATCTTAAGTATCTTCTATATTCTAGTACAATAATAGCTCAAAAAGTTTCAGTGTTGCAAAATTCATAATCGTGTTATACTGCCTCCATTTCGGCCAATACATTGACCAACATCACAAATAGATAAAAGAAAAGAGCTTACTGAAGTAACAATGACATGGCTAGCTCCTTCTTCAATATAACTAGAAGCATTTTCTGAATTTATCCCACCCCCAACTTGTAAGCCACCTATACGTTTCATCACCTTTTGCATTAGATTAGGCTGAGGTACGTTCTATAAGTTTTTAAATCTTTGAGGACCATAGAGTATGAGCACAGGAACATCCTCAAAAACTGTCACAAATATAGGAAATCAAGGAAATTACCAATATCCCAAAGAAATTTAGACCACAAACAAATGCTGATGTTCACTCGGATGCCAAGTTGAACACATTTATGGATATCCAAAAGTAGATACAACATTGAATATGACACTAGAAATAAATAGAACTAACAGTGACCATCCAAGAGGGACTATATCATCCATATAATTGAACCAAGCATGATAAGGTCAAAAAGTAAATAATAATAATAAAAAGAAATAAAATAAAAAGGATCAAACCAGGATAGGCATGCAATGCTTCAAGGGCAGCAACCACGCTCAAAGGATCTGCTCCAAGCATGATGGCATGACCACCAGTAAGCCCATCTTGTTTGTACAAGTTTGCATAGTCTGCAGCTGATTTATCTGTCTCAAAATTGGTGACAAGAGCTGATCCATCCTGCTCTGAATCTCGAAGACTTGATCCAACGATTTGTTTCACTTTTCCCTAATAAAATCATATCTCAAAAAATCAGATTGCAACCAAAGGAAACACAACATTTTCTAAATTTAATCGAGGCCTCATTGATTATTATATTTGTAACTTAAATAAGTAGTTTAAATTACAAATGTGTAATTGAATCCCACTAGTTCCAGAGTTCCAAAATGCAAAACAATATAAATTACGGGTACTGAAATGCTCTCACCACTCTCCTCTCTCCTCTCCCTCCCCCTCCACCGAACTTTCCATAACTGATTTTCCACCATGGCCACCACCATGATTACCCACCACCGTCTACCCAACTTGTTCCATCATTATCGATCGGAAAATCTTCACGCTGCAGTGTGATGCCGCCTCAAATGGACATTCAGTATTAATCTCGAAACAAGGAAGATCCACCACCCAATCCCTCAATCTCTCCTGGAAAGAACTGGACTAGTTGGTATCTTCCTTCAACATGCTCTATCAAGATCCATGTAACTTTGAGTTCTTCAAGAAGTTCAATGATGTTAATGCCACACTTTGGTTGGAATGACACAGCAACAAAAATGATTACTTACCTGATTAACCCATCTATACCACACAGGGCACTGAACCAAGCTTTTTATCCCATCAGAAGACCGAAAACAGGGATGGTTCTCTTTCTTCTCCTTGATCTCTGACTTCAAGATTGATCCAATCCAACGACCTACCAAGCAGCCAAGTTACAGGGTTGCCATTCAATCAAACCTACTGGCAGTCTAAAGCACCCCTGCCATCTCCTTTACCACCCAATCACCTATGGTCCCACTAATTCGACTAGAACTCGATGGTGGTGGTACAACGATATCAGTTACATGACTCTTGGTCTGATATTTGTTCGATGATTCAATCCTCTATCAACCCGTTGCACCATCAATCATTTCCTTGACGAAAAGGCTTTGTAAAACACTGCAAATCTTAGAAATCAAGCCAACTGAGTTAATTGTTGGAAAATCTGGCTGAAATTTTTGGATGCATCAAACTTGCCTCCATTCCAACAACAATCAACACCTTCCTACCGTGGCCGGATTGATGTCTATAACTTTCCCCTAATTCTATGGAATGATAAGATCTTCAAGTTTATTGGAGACCGATGTGGTGGATTCATCAGTGCCTCGAACCAATAAGAAACGGGCAGCAACTTGAGAGCTGCCTGATTGAAGGTTACACAAAGCAACACAATTATCCCTCCCACCAGACCTCGTAGGAATAAGCAACCCTTTTAAGGACTTTAGCCTTACTTAGTTTCCCATGGAAAATCTTTTCTGGAATCACCTATAGGTGCATTGGGTTCCTCATTATTTCATTTGTTTAATGAAATGTTCTTCACTAAAAAAAAAGAAAACAAAATAACTTTCTCAAAGTTGAGGAATGTAGCCAAACAAAAGATCAAATACCTGGTGTATATCAATACAAGGGCGGAAACTAACTGCACAAACAGTCATTCTTGAGCATCCTGCCCAGAATAAAACAAGTTACAATTTTTACAAGTTACAATAATGCACAATGCATCAGTGGCAAAACCACGATTTTATATAAGGAGGGCACAAAATCATATAAATATAATTTGAGATGCATCGAGAGAATATTCAAATCATATAATGTCATCAAAGTAAGCATAAGACACTTATTTGAACAACAAACAGATTGGTTGCTAACATGATCATAAATATAAATTAAAAAGAGAATATATTGAATTATAAAAATAAATTTTTTTAAAAAAAAAAACATACTAAAGAAAACGAAACTTGAAAATAGGCATTAAAATCTTTTTTTGACAATTTACCAAAACTTTAAAAATATTTTTTAACCATCTCGATTTAGTATCAAAAACCCGTTCCATAGTTTTTTAAGTTAAAAATACCATTTTCGTCTTTGTACTTTGATACTTAGTCTATTTTAGTCCACATACTTTCAAATGTTAAAATATAAATCTTACAAATTTAATAGTTTTGAAATTAGTATCTATTGTTACTTTAGGGTTAACTTTTCGTCTTTTCCCAAATAAATTAAGTCTCTATTGCCTTTTACTTTATAAATCTTGAAAGCATTATTACATGGTTTCTTTTCTTGATTAAAGATAAAAAAACGATGATTATAATTGATCTGGTTGTATAAAAAATAAAATAAATAAATAAAGTGTTTTCAAACTATAATGAGAAACAAATTCAAGAAAATTATTTTAAAATTTTAAAAAGTACATCCATTAAAATAGAATTGAGTAAAAAAAATATAAGGTTTGTTTTCAAATATAGCAAAGTGAACCAAAATATTTACAAATATAGCAAAATTTCACTTTCTATCATGACGGGGGAGGGGGGGCACACGCACAATGATTCCAAGCTTACTGGAAGATAGTGAAGTCGTCACTCCAATGATTCCAAGCTTCCTAGCTCCAAAATTTGATGAGCTCAAAGCTCTAAAAGATGCACATAGATTGGAACTTCTTGTAGAACAGAGGCTTTGAAACTTCATTTCAAACTAATAAAACTGATTTCTCGCCTTACAAGCTGTAAAGAGCAATATCAATTCCATCAAAAATAGATTGAAATATCGTTCAACAAGAAGTGAAGTTGGGGAAATGTACAGTGTGAAAAGTTAAAAAAAATGAAGCAAACAGAGACCTGAAAAAAGAAAAGAACCTAAATTTACAGAAACCTCAAGGTCGGCATAAAACTCATATTTTTCACCAAACGCTTACAACCAAATATAATCTCGAACTCAAGTATTCTTCCAAAAAAAATCTAACAGAAGTAACCACCACAAGAAGATTTCCGAAACAAAAAATAACTCTTGCATAATTGTTACCTCATCCAAATAAGGCTGATAAACCATGTTTGAAAAGGCCTAAACATAAGTTTAATACTTTAAACTCCCAAAAAAAGCAAAAAAAGACTCGAATCTTGCTGGAAGCTGCTCGAATGGATCCGAGAAGTGTTCAAACAAGTGTGAACTAGCCTAAATCCTTTGAATAATATTGACCATTGATAATATTGCTACTCCTACAATAGTGCCATTTGAGAATTGTCCTATGAATGAAGCTATATCTAAGACCAATGAAGTAAATACATTAGTTGTTGACCCATCAATTGAAGTAAATACCAACTCCAATAATGAAGTGAATGTTCAGACTACAACTAACACTTCTTCTCCTCATTTAATCTCAAAGCATCCTATGATAACAAGAGCAAAGAATGGCATTTTCAAGCCTAAAGTATTTTGGTTAGAGTTAGACTACAAAGAAGTTGAACCGCCGAACGCTAAAGAAGCATTGAAACATCATCACTGGAGAGCTGCTATGAAGGAAGAATATGAAGCTTTAATCAAAAACGAAACTTGGAATCTTATACCTTGACCTACAGATAGTAAGATTGAAGGCTGCAAATGGGTATACAAAATACAGATGGTTCTACTTCGAGATACAAGACTCAGTTTAGTAGCCAAAGGCTTTCATCAAACAGTTGATATGGATTATACTGAAACCTTCAGCCCTATTGTGAAATTTGTAACCATAAGAGTACTTTACATTTGCTCTATACAATGGATGGAAGTTGAGGCAAGTAGACATCAATAACGCATTCCTACATGGTTTATTACCAGAAATAGTGTATATGGAGCACCCAATTTTTCTTTTTTTTATGAAATAGACAACTTTCATTGAGAAAGAATGAAATAATACAAGGGCATACAAAAAAACAAGCCCACCAAAAACAAACAACAAGCCTTCTACAAGAAAGGCTTCCAACTCAATAAGATGTTACCAAGGGAATAATTACCAAAAAATTTCGATACCGAAGCCCAAAAAGAAACTGTCAAATATGTTTGTAAGCTGAATAAAGCATTGTATGGTATTCAACGACCACCACAAGCTTGGTTTGAAAGCCTTAGCTCTTGGAGCTGCAAAAGAATCTTATGGTTGAAATCTTTGTTTATTGAATTGAAATTTTTGTGAAACAAACTCCAATAATCCAGAGCAATAACCTTAGTGTTGTCCATCTCACTCAAGAACAAAACAAGTAGACATTGATGTGTACTTTGTTCGTGACCTTGTCCTAGCAAAAAAGATTGACATCTGGCATCTTCCAGCTTTAGCACAGATAGCTGATATTTTTCCAAAAGCAATTTCTACTCAAGCTTTTCTAAGACTTCGTTCCAAGCTCAACGATGTTCCTACCTAGGAATTAATTTCCTACAAGTTTCCTTAACACCCAAATGTTGTAGGATCAGGAGGATTGTCCCGTGAGATTAGTTGAGGTGTGCGTAAACTGGTTTAGACACTTACGAATACCAAAAAAAAGCTCAATGATATTCCAACTACATTCATTGGCTTGAGGGGATGTCAAGATAGCACACTGTAGCCCACACACTAAAGCCCAACCCATTAATATATCAGTTTTGTTTTTGTTGAGTTTGTATTTTTGTTACTTCTCAAACTCTAAAAATTCTTGTAATTCTCGTTGTTCTTTTTTATATCCGTGAGTGTTCAAGCCAGCTTAACTAGTCTCACGGGATAACCCATCTTACCTTATAACATTTTGGTGTTAAGGAAACTCGTAAGAAATTTATTCCTAGGTAGGTGGCTCCCATGGTTCAAGTGTAATTCTCATTGTTGATATTCATTGGGAGGGAGTTGATAAGATTTGATGATTCCATTTTGACATTTTAAGAAGGTGTTTGTTGAACCATAATGGAATAGAAATGTAATATAATCCAAAACTCATGTTTGGATTGGACATTTTGGACCCGAATTGTAGCCTTCTTCAATACAACCTTCTTTTTCACTGCTTTCACACTTCACAGTTCCATTTTCATTCTACCCTCGATCCTCATGTATTACTACACCTCTTTGATTCGCAATAATCCTGATTACATCCAGGTTCTCCAAACAGCCCCTAAGTGAACAAATCTAAAACATTGAGTTTCAGAAGGCATTAAAGGCCTTTACTACCTACTGAACGCGACGGAATAGCCTCAGCACTTGCTGGTTTGTGTCCAAAATGCTTAAATCCAAGAAATTGAGGTCATTATAGACTGCGAAAATCAAGTCTAAGGTGAAAGGTGATTGTGTATGTGTAGAACCTTGCCGAACAGAAGAAAACGTAACAGACCGCTACTCGGAGAACCTGAAATCGTGTAAATTTGCTCGTGAACAACTCACCAGAGTGTTGGTTTGTCAACAGTATATAAATCACGTTGTGGCTGGACCGGGGACACTGGGTCGTAGATTTTGGAGTTGTCGACGTCACACAGGTCGCCGGGGAAGAAGAAAAATGTCGGCGGTTATGTGGGGCTTGTGCGCTGGTGCCGGCTGTCGGAACCGTCGGGGTCGAGGGTTGCGGCTGAGGGGTTTGTGAGAGGGATTCCGATTTGGTTACGCATTTTGAAAGGCCATAGGAAACTTTAACAAATTAATCTAAGAATAAAAAATAAATAAATAAAACTATGAGTGACCAAATTCTAAAATCTTTATTATCATTGACAATATGAAATACCATATTTAATATCTATTTTAAAACCTCTTCTCAATCTAACTCCTTGTAAGTTTTTACCACCATTTTTTCTTTCAAGATCGCATTCGTGATAATAAAAGGTGAAGAAGTTCAATAAAAATTAGAAATTTGTTTAATAAAAGTTGAAAATCGTTAAATAAAATTTGGGAGATCGCTTGATAAAAGTTTGAAAGCTTGATAAAAGTTTGAATATCATTTAATAAAAGTTGGGTGATCATGTAGTAAAAGTTGAGAGATCGTTTAATAAAAATTGGGAGATCGCTCGTTTAATAGAAATTGGAAGATAGCTCGTTTAATAAAACTATTGTAATAGTTTGGTGGCACCATATTCGATACGGGAGAAAGAGAGAGTTTTTTTTTCGATTAAAACTATTTTAATAGTTTGGTGGCACCACGTTCGATATGAGAGAAAGAGAGAATTTTTTTTCGATTGGGCATCCAATTTTCGAATGAAGATTCTCCAACACTAGTTACTTGAAATGAGAAATGTGCTACAGGAACAAGAATCTGTCTCTTTTGTCATCGATATTAATTATAAGCATCTTTATCTATATTAGTTTAATTGTAGACTAATAGATAGATGTGCATTGCATTCTTACTATGAATGAGATTGAAAATATTGGTATTCATTAGGGTTTTCTCTTGGAACCAAAAGAGAAGAAGATATATATCATTAGATTTTTTTAATATCAATTTGTATTTTGTTTTCGTAGATTGGAATAGGATACACACATAGAAGCATCGATATATGAGTTGTTGGATGATGAATGATTTGATTGATATAGTTGATGATAATTTAATTTCTTCCAACCATGCAAAAAAAATAATAATAAAAAAAAAATAACTTCTCTGAACATGCAATGAATTGATCATGTTGTAGTTAAATTATTAACGTTTTTCTTAAATCTTTTTTCTAACCATGCTTAACTGTGTGAGATAGAGAACTTAAAATAATAATATTAAACATAATTAGTCCCTTAATTAGTTAATACTACTCACTAAACTAGTACTTTTAGCAACTTACCATTTTTTCTTTTATGAGGTATTGCTTGGTTGTATATCAATATTGATGGTAAATGTATTCATTTAGTACTTCTAATCATATATCTAAAATACTATGTAAGTTGATACGACCTAGACTTAAGATTCAGGCTTAGTTTTGATTCTTTGAAACCTATGTAGAATATTAAATAGAAAAAAATTTAAAAAAAAAATAAAAATTTAAAAAATTAATGATTTTCTCCTCCATCACTTTTTGTCCCAATCTCTGTCGGATTCAAAGCAAAGGATAGGACGTTGACCACCGCCATCCACACACTTAGAGGGTCCCACAGAATCTTAAGGATTTCAGAGCTCGACACTTGTCGTTGTCCTATTGGATATAGCTTTGAAGTCAAAAAGTAAAATAATGTCGTTTGTCATGCCTCCTCTGACAAAGTCAAACGTAGGATCTTTGTAAAGAAAAGTCGTGATGTGTGTGTTGTTGCTAATGTATGCTTTGCAGCTGTGTTCCTCACTTGGTCACATAATTTATTCATAATTCATCACCTTAACTCCCCTCATTGATCTCTCCATTCAAATCGGATTACATCTAAACCCCATTACTTACTTTTGAATGGATACTATGCGTCCTTTTTATAACTTTTCTTGATCGGCTATCTATTTCTTTTGACTATATCATGTTTTTGTGATTGGAGTGTTTTTAAGTTGGTTAAGGCTTCGTTTGGAACTAAATTTACTTTTTAAATTATAACTGACATGTGAAAGCTGATAATGGTAGCTTTCAGATTCAGTTTTTTTTTTTTTTTAAAAAAAATCTTCTAATTTCTTCGTGGAGGTTCAAAGACAACGTCTCCGAAACTTAAGTTATTTACATATTTGTCATCTTTGTGTAATTTATATTTATGGCCCTAGGATTTAGATCAAAATTGAACTATCTAAACTTTCTAAACCCTAGAGGGGCCTTGATTCTACATTTTGTAACATTTTTTTTCTAATAGAATTATTTTCCTGTTGTTCCGTGAACGTAGCTAACACATTATTAGTAAACCACATATATCTATGTCTCGATTCTCATCTTTTTACATTTTTGTATTCTTTTATTTGTTGATTTATTCATGGTGGGGAAGGTTGTACCAACAAAATCCAAAGGATTTCAACCAAAATGATTAATTAAGGTAGTTAAAAAGATCCATTTTTGATAAATATCTCTCTCAAATTAATATTAATATAATAATTTTGAGAAGAGGAAAAACTAAAAACAAGCGCGTTTAGCAGTCGGTAAGTGGAAATTTGAAACTTAATCAGCCATCATCAATATTAATTTCAAGTTCAACATCATTAATATAATTACTTAATAATTAATAATACTCTTCTTTTTTTTTTTCTTTTGTCCTTATTTTAATTGCATATTATTCAAGTTCTTAATTATTCTAATCGGTATGGTGAGACACTTAATGATGCTTGGAGAGCTGTAAAGCACATATAATGTAGGAGCAACCAAAAAAATATTTATTTTTTTAAACAATATTTACATAATTCGAATTAATATGTTCCCCCTTCCTTATATTTATTATTGGTACGGGTGATTTCGGACCGAAAGAACATAAACAACACCGTGCGAGAACATAAACACTAGAGTTGAAGAGATATCATGATTTGACTTGGGATGAAAGTAGCAACTTAGGACTAAGATAGGGTCTAGAAAAAGTGGGTGACTCGATAACTTTTTGTCATTTTGTTATATTTGTATTTAAGTTGTCATTGTAGTTTATATAAAAAGAACTCGAACTATTATTATCAAAATACTAAATGATATTGATGTTGGTTTAATACCGAAAGATATCATATTATTATTGAATTATGAACTACCAACTCGTTTTTCATTTTTTTTTAACAATATGTATGAGTTTTCATACATTATCTTTTGTTGTTTTCATGTGAAATATTTACCATTTAAATATAAAGAAAAGTATGTGGATTGACAAATTATGATTTTTTTAGAATAAACAGATGAAGAAATCAAAGCTTTGACATTCAAATCGATAGTACAAATTGTATTCACAAATTAGATTTTATCATAAAAATTAACGTATTTTTATCACAAATATTATTTAAATTTAAAAATTGAATCTCCAATTTTTAAAGGTAGTATTAATATCAATGAGTCAAACTCACTTTAACTCACGAGTCATTCACATAGACATTTGCAAACTTTAATAAACAAATATTATTAAGGATTTAGGGAAAATGAACGAAACGACAAGACAATTTGGTACTATGTTTCCTGCCTGTACGAAGTCAAGCATTTCTTGATTCTTTATACGTTTTGCTACGAATCTTTTTCTTTATTTATTGTAAATTAATTTGTTTATAATAATTTGACTTAAATTGTCTTTTAATATATTATTGTTTTTCTTTAACTTTTAAACTTATATTTATTTATTTAAAACTTCAAACATTATACTTTAGTCTTGGTAAGTTTATTTTCTACATTTTCAAACTGGGTTGTAAACATCTTGAACTTAAAAAATATTTTCTAACTCATTCAACTTTTAATTTCGTGTCTAAAAAATTGACTTTTATATCTGATATGATCAAGATTTTAAGTAATGGTCTAATGGATCTCAGATTTTTAAAGGGGCTATTTGGGACATCGATTAGAAATCAGTGGGGTGTGTTATTATAGCTCACTCTATGTTTGAAGCACACACTACAGTAGTAGTATGTATAACTACTTATAACCTACAATGTATTAAATACTATATCATACAATCTCTCTTTGCTATTTTTCACTCAACCTCTAGTTTCTTCTTTGTTGTATCGTTTACTATTTTCTATCCAGATAAAAATGGTTTATACTCAAAATACAAACTATTTTATAACTTTGACTAAAGTAATTTACACACCCTAAATACTAACTGTTATAACTCACTGACTATATAATAACCACGAACTATTATAATAACTAACTCATTGCCTCAAACCCTAAACCTACGAAACCTATTATATACGAAATTAAAACTATAAAGAACTAAATGAAAAGCAAATAGCAAATAGGAAAATAAAAGGGTTATCAAATGAGATTTAAGTGATGTAATCAATTTAAAATCACACCTAACACATATATGATATGATTAATCAAATTAGCTAGGCTCTATATATATACCCATTGCATTTGCATATAACTAGTGTCATTTGTTATTATTATTTTTTTTCCAAAAATACAACCTACATAGTTTTAAAATATGAATGTAAGCTCATGACATAACAACATTCAAATCTATATGATTACAATGGAAGCATTGAGAAAGACAAGGAAATAATAATTATATATAGAAGCATTTAGATAGTGGTGTGTTAGCATAAAACAGCTGTTTGTTTGACCTCTTAATATTATTATTTTAAGATATTAATGAAGCAGATTAAGTTTTGGGTACTAAATAAAAAGTGATTAATGATAGAATTAGGAATTGGAATCCAGAAGAGATAAATGCTTAATTGGCATATGAATGTTTATGAAAGGTTCATTCTCTTCTCTTGTGCTTTATCCACTAACTCCAAGAAAGAGTGATTAATTAGTTCCATAAACTTTTCAACCCACTTAATGCACCTTACCAACCACATATCCTTTCTCTTAATTACACTCATTTCTTTTGTGGTTCTAATTAT
>JBBPDJ010000026.1:390942-406657 GCA_037974625.1 Cucumis cinereus
TATATCTTTTAATGTAGAAGCTAGAGAGTTTGACGGTAAGATTCAAAGTTCTATCTCTAAAAGTTATAATGATGTATTTAAAAAAAGAGTTGACCTAGGTCTTCTCTTGTTTTCTTCAAAAATTCAATTATCTCTTAATATGATAAGAGAATCAACAATTTAGTTATTAGTACGCCTCTTATGTTCTTGGCCTCGAGGGTCGAGAATGAGTAAAAGGGGTGGGTGTTGGCCCAATGGCCCAACTCCCTTACCATGGCTTGATTGTTCTTGTCTGAATTTTGGCTTGACTTTCTTTTTTTTTTTCTTATATATTGGACTTTTTCTCTAGAGGATCAACATAAAAATTGTAGGGTTAAAATAATTAACCCACCTAGGTAAATATAAAAAGTACAAAGGTATATGTAAGAGGTAAATAAACAAAAAGGTATTAGAATTGGACCAATTTGAAGTTGAGTTGAGAAGTTTACTTTTAGTTTGACCAATTCATTTGGTGAGGGACAATGAAAATGAAATCAAACACTTTCTTTTGGAATAATGAAAATATTTGTAGGGTCAAATAGTGAATATCCCCTTCAAAATTTGTCTCTCTTAATGGTGAGTTGAACCCTATTTTTTATTTTCAAAGTTGAAAAAATTAATGTCCATAACAAAAAGGTACCTCCCTAACATATATATGGTCGGTTGCATGTGGGTCATATAACCCTTTCTCATTTGTCTTATCTTAAAATCTTTAATATGATCATATGATGCTTTATTGGTAGGGTTTTAGGTGAGATTCTAGTGTTTCTCTAAATATATAATCATCTCCAAACTCCATACTTCTCCTATACACCCTTTATTGTAATCCTGCTCGACGTAGAATTTTAATCGTTCATTTTGATAATTTTACATTTAAATAAATACATGCATGCGTACAAATTGATGAATGAACGGTTTTTAAACATAATTGTAATCTAAATTATAAGTTTCATACAATATTTTTATAAACTTTAAAAAGAGTCCACTTGATCCTTAAAACTTTCTATTTTATATCCAATAGGTCCTTAATCTACTCAATATTTTTTTTAAAAAAAAATCACAAACCTATTAGATACAAAATTGAAAGTTGATCTATTTGATATAAACTATATATATCTAATAGATCATTTAATTTTTTTTTAAAAAAATAATTTATAATACTTTAATGACTTATTAAACACAAATTGAAAGTTAACCAAACTAATAATCATTTAAATTCAAAGTTTAGGAATCTATACGAACAAAAGTTTACGATTCTAACGACTAAACTTGTAATAATTTTATAACCCATAAGGCTTATCCATATGTTATTTCATTCCTTGAGTCAACATAAAGATAAATATATAAAATATATATTACATTAAAAATATGTATATAAATTTTTTTATTTAATTTATTAGTGTAATTTTCACATTTGGTCTCACATGATTGAATATTTAGCTTTTTCATTAAATACTAAATATGAATTAAGCCAATGGGGTGGTAAGGGCGGCTAGATTGCATCACCCAAATGCTTTTTCTAAAAGTGTTTACCAACGACAAAAAATAGATTGCTTTCATTTCCATTAGATTAAAACCTTTTGTTTTTTAAATTTTAGGTAAAATACTCTTTTACCCATTTCCATTTTTAATAATTAAAAAATAGTTTAAATTTATGTTTTAATTCTTAATATTCTCGAATATTTTTTTCAATTTAGTATTTATTGTTTAAGTTTAATAACCTTTCACTTTTAGTCTTTTAATTTTGCCTCACCGTTAGTGAATGTTAAAATTAATTGATCATAAATTCACATGACATTTGAGTTGACACAAATATAACAACGAAAAGAGTCGACGAAAAATTCTAGAGTTCAATCATTTTTTTCTTTTATTAGTTTAGGGGATTATAAACTTTTCTTTTTTAAATGACGTTTCTCCTCTAAACTTTATTTGATTTAGCTAAATTGTATGGCGACGTTGACGAGAAACTACTTCTCTTGCTTAAATGATGAGTTGAAAGATGTAAATGTTGAATTAAAGATTTTGGCGTTGGGTACAAAATTTGTTATTTTTGTCAAGAAAATAATAAAGCAAATTCAAAAAGAAAATATTAGCTAAAAAAATTGAAACATATCATCTATATAAAAGGGGACGTTGATGTCTGACAACTTAAACTATATTTAATTTTACCCTAACATAACATAGACTACTTAATAATATCTCGTATCAAATATATACATAATTAATCATATCAAATCAATAAAAAATTAACCACCAATTATATAATACATATGAAAAGAAAATTTAAGAGATGTTTGCAAAGCTAGAATGTAGTAATGATTTATTGAAAATTAAAGGAGTATTGAAAGATTAGTAAATAAAAATAAAATTATAAAAAATGAAAATAATAAAAAATAGTTTTTAATTAAAAATGATCGAAAAAAATATTTTAATATTATAATTTGAACAGACTCAAAACTCTTGATCCAAACATGCCTTGAAGGGCAGTGGACTGAATAATATCCTAGGTGTGTTGTGTAGCTCTATCTAGAGTCACTTTCATAACCACTGATTCCATGCCGTGTGGATTACTTTCGTAAGATGAATATAAAAAATAAATTAAATTAATATAATGTAATTGTAATATCCAAAAGGTTGTGGGGTCCATTCCCAAATTTCCAAAACTTCAGCCACCTGATTGCAAAACCGCGTCCCTCTACAGTTCCGGACTTCTGCAATTTTCCTCTTCTTCTTCTTCTTCTTCTTCTTCTTCTTCTTCTTCTTCTTCCCTTCTAATGGATTCTCCATCACTTTCAATCCCCATTATTTTATTTTTCTTTTTATTTTTTCACCTTTTTAAAATAAATAAATCTAAAAGCCTTTGAATTTGCTCAAGCAACTACTTGGAAGCTCACTCTTGCCATGAGAAGTGTCCACGTTTCAATTGAAACTCATTAATTCATCCATTTATTTTTCATATTTTTTTTTCTCTATATATACTCTTTAACTTTCTCACTTGCTTCCCCAATAATCAACATTTACACAAAATATAGGATTACAAAAGGGACAAATTTATTACTACATACATTACATTTATTGTTGTTATTGTTTGGGTGCATGGGAGAGCCTAGCTCAAGGGGGAGTCATGGCGCAGCGACATCGAGCTATCGCGGTGTTCGGAAGAGGAAATGGGGGAAATGGGTGTCGGAGATTCGTGAGCCAGGAAAGAAGACGAGAATATGGTTGGGGAGCTTTGAGACCCCGGAGATGGCTGCGACGGCCTATGACGTGGCCGCCTACCACTTTCGTGGTCGTGATGCTCGCCTCAACTTCCCACATCTTGTCAACTCTCTCCCTTTCCCTCTTAGCTCCACTCCTGATGACATTCGTGTCGCTGCCCATGAGGCAGCTTTGCGGGTACGAACAATAACGCCTGTTGATGCGTCTGAGCTGGGTGACGAAACTTCCACCTCGGGCCTTGCGCCAGTCACTGTCCGATTGTCGCCGAGCCAAATTCAGGCGATTAATGAGTCGACCTTGGATTCGCCGAAGATGTGGATGCAAATGTCGTCGGAGAGTTTGCTGACGGAAGAGTTTTCAAATGGTAATGTGTTTGTTGATGACATGCAGGATGATGAGATGTGGGAGAATATGCATAATGATTCACTATGGGATCCTTAGGGTGATTTGGCCGTGACACTATTTTTTTAAATTAAAAATAGAAAAATGACACGTCATTTTTACAAAAAACAAGAATTTGGGTTGTGTGTTTAATTAACTAAGTATACTTTGACCACAATTAATTAATTAGGATTAAGCTAGGTGGATTTACTCAAAGATAGGTGGGTTAGTTAAGAAAATTAATTATTAGGAAATAATTGATTTGGAGTCAAATAAAGGAAAAGAGTTCTTTTCTTTTCACTCCTTTACTTTACTTTTTTTTTTTTTTTTTTTTTGCATACAAGAAAAAATTCACCTTCTATTACAATATAACCGTTAATTTGATTATATAGTAATTTCTCTCGCATACATACATCTAAACGATCGTAAAGTTGATAGCTTGACGGTCGGAGATAGAAAAAAAGGGAGAGATTGAGTATGTTTTTGGGTGAGAGGCAATTTGTGTGAATTACTCAAGGAAAAGGAAAATGAAGGGTTTTGGTGAACCCAAATTTGGATAATGGAATTTGGGTATTTTTTTTCATTATGATCTAATGGGGTCCATATGAACCAGAGTTGTAATTAGGATATTGGTTACATAATATAAGGTAATGTATGTGGGAGGAAATAGAGTGTGCTTTTTGTCTAATCACCATTTGTGTAATATAATATATATGTTAATGAAGCTTCATTTTTACATTTACAACATTGTGGCCTTACTTCTCTCTCTCTCTCTCTCTCTTCTTCTTTTAATTATTTTTATATCAATGTTTATTAGACAAATCAAAGAATATGAGAAATTATTTTTTTTTAAAAAAAAGAAAAAGAAATTTAAAAGTAAAAAAATGATACAAAACTTTAATTTGATCAATTCTATTAATTTTTCCTTCTTAAATATATATATTTTTCCATATGTTAGAATTTATTCATAGTCTTTTCTTTAATTAGATCCTCTGTTTAAGAATAATAAAAATATATATAATGATTTAGTTTTTGGACATTTATGAAAATCATGTATTTTTCTCACAATTTTTTTCATTTTTTCAAAAAAGACATTTGAATTTTGAACCAAATTTCGTAAATAATTTTTTTTAAATGATATTTTTTTGTGTTAAAAAATTGGCTTGAAATTTAAAATATTCTTAAAAAATAGATAATATCATAGAAGTAAGGGTTATTATTTAAGCTTAATACTTCGATTTGTTGACACTTGTAACCTCCTCATTTAATTAATGCTTCTAATGTGTTAAAAAAAAAGGATAATTGGTCGTCAACTTGAAGTATAAAACTAAAGTAAGATGTTCGAATTCTCCAACCCCAACTATATATTGAACTAAAAAAAAATAAACAAGAATTGTAATAAGTTCTTTCCCTTTGATTCAACTTCTATTTGACCTCTTTCGAAATGGAACAACTTCGAAGCTCTCTTCGTCACTCTGACTCCTCCTCTCATCCTTCACCCAATCAAGAATACCATCCAACTACATCTCTTTCACCCTTGACATCTATCAATGTCTATCAATGATAAATGATAGTAGTTTATCAAAGTCTATCACTGATAGACAGTGACATTTTGTTATATCTGTAAATATTTTTGTTCATTTTGTTTTGAAGAGAAGAAAAGGTAAAGATTCTCCCACTTTGCTCTTTTTATATATAATAGAGGTTTGAAAACAATCCAATATATAATTTAGTTTCTAATATTTAATATAGTATTTTGCTTGTCTCTAATATTTTAAAATTCTAGTTTTATATCTATATTTTTAAAACCTACACTTTAGATCCCCTTTGATAAACCAATTGATTTTTGGAAATTTGTTTTTGGTTTTCAGTTTTTTAAAAACAAAATACATATAGTTTTTGTTACAATTTTAGAGTTTTTTCAATAAAATAAAATTTAAAACTTAAAAAAAAAATCCAAAAAAATGTTTGGTAATTTTTTTTTGTTTTTAAAAAAAAAAAAAAAAACTTAAAATTTAAATGGTTTTTGTTTTATTTATTTATTTATTTGGTTAAGAATTAAGAATTGGAGTATACACGGATAAGCAAAGTAGTGGCTTTGAGTTGGGCTCCATACTCCATACCCAATATATGCATCATAAGTGGTCATAAACTTCCATGCCCATACCAATCATTTCATAGCAAATCCCTTTTCATCCATAAATATCTATACGCTACGTAAAACGGACTACGAACACATATATTTAAAGGTTGAGATAATCAGGTATATAACACTAATTAAAATATCATTTTGATAAATTACAAAACGTATAATTATTCAAAATTATAGCAAAATGAATTAATGTCTTATTTAAGCTAGAAATACCATATGTTTGAATTTATATATATAATTATTATAAATATTTACCATATGTCTCTATAAATAGAACACTTAGGTTGAATCATGAAAACTTACATTGTCCCAATACAATTCCACTCTACATAACCGGAGAATTCTCTCTTGTAAATTTTCTTTCAAGATGTTCCTACATCTGGTCTTTGTCTTCGAGTCATAACGAAGAAGATCTATGAAGATTGAGATTTGGAGCTCACGAGGAACAACGATCTGTTAACACATTTCCATAAAATTTCAATGTAAGTCGTCTTTTGACCCTATAATTTTTTATTTGATTCTAAATAAACTAAGGTTAAGTGTTGATTGATGGATGATAATTACCCTTTAAACCACATAATTGGTGAGTTTACAATTGAATCAAACTATTGATCATATTGGGGAGAGATTTTAGGTGTTCCCTTCAAGTACCCTTTCCCTTGCTTTTAATGCCTGCATGGTCCATACATATTTATTGAAGCTGCATTATGAAGACTACAATTTTGTATTTGGTAACGTAGATGAGAAGATAATAAATAATAACTATTATTATTAATTTATTCATAAATCAATTTTCTCTAATATATATATATAAATCATGCCTAACACGAAATGTTACGAGTAGGTCTAAATTCATTCACTTATGAAAATATATTGTTCCAAATTAATATCTATACCAATAATTAACATGTCATAAAATTTAGGGTTATTTTGTTTTGAACTATATACTAATTTCAATACGTTTAACTTTTTTCTTTAACTTTCAACTTTGGTTCATTTTGATTGTTATACTTTTAAAATGTCGGTAATGTTTCTTATGAATTAAAACACAAAATATAGAAACTAAAATAATATTTAAAAAGTTTTAATTAAAGAGAGAGAGAGAGAGGGAGGGGAAAACCTGTTTATGCCAATTAGTGAAAATGGTAATGAGAGCAAAAAGAAAGATTTGAAGAGAAGCTCCTGAAACCAAACCAATCCAAAGCCCTTTGACTCTCAAATGTACAACAAAAGCCAACACAGCTGCCATTGGAATCCCAACTATATAATATGATCCCAAATTCACATATGCCCCTAAATCTTGCCATCCACTTCCTCTTGCAACACCTAATAAATGAATAAATGATGATGAAACACTTTTGTATGACAACAATGAAAGGTGTAATTCAGAATGGTTTTAAACACGACTATAATGATTTTGACTAGCCATTTCAAAATCACATTCAAACCATGCATTGAGAGGCACATTAATGATATCAAAAGATACAAGTTAGGTTAGAGAGATTAGTAAAAATAAGGTTTTAAGAACAAGTTGGAATATAATACATACAAGATATTGTATGTCATACCTGAAAGGACAGCAAGGACACTATCAATGAGAATGGAGAGGCAAATCAAAGGCCACATAGAAGCAATGTGATTGGAAATTTCAGTGTCACTTGTGAATGCATATCCCAAGAACTTATGACATCCAAACAGAGTTAAACTCACAATAACTGATTCTATGATTCCAAGAACTCCCACTACCTTCACAGCTACCTTAGCTCCCTCTGGATTTCCACCTCCTAGCTCATTTGATACTCTTGTACTATATACATATATATATATTTACACATCACCATTCATATCATTCATCTATATATATTATATATATAAATATATATTGTTATATAATTAAGGGATTATAGAACTCACCTTACTGTGGCCCCCAACCCATATGGTATGAAATAATGCAAATAAGTGATTGAGAAACTGCCCAAATACCATCCAAAAAAAATAAAGAAAAAGAGTTAAAAGTTTGAGTACTTCTCAACAAAATTAAAAAGCATAAATAAATAAAATAATACCATATAGAAAGCACAGAAGCCTCCACCTTAGGATTTGGTAAAAGCCCAGAAAGCAAAAGAATAACCTCATAAGCCCACCACTCAAGGCTACATAGAACACACACAAACAATTATTATTTTTATTTTTTTCAAAAAATCAAATCAAAACCAGCTGATCAAATCGACCACTTACCAAAGCATCAAGGCAGAAGGAAGGGCAAGTCGAAAGAACTTAGGGATACTAGAGATGGCCTCGCTCGAGAACGGAGCTCGAGTCTTGTTACAAGAAGGAGAGAAGAAGATATAGAGACCAAGAAAAATAGCATTGAGCCAATAAGATATGCCAAGAGCCAAAGCAGCTCCCATAACTTTAAAGTTGAAATGAAAAACAAGAAGCCAACAAATGGGAATATGCAAAGAGAGTGTAACAAATGAGAAAAAGAGCAAAGGAAGGATCAAGCTTTGAGTGAGGAGATAGCGCATAAGAGACTGAAGAATTGCATAGGCAAATAGGTTTGGAATGAGAAAAATGGAGTAATTTCTTGCCACAGAAGAAATTGAAGGGTCTTGGCCAATCAAAATTAGTATTTTGTCTGTGAAAAACCACAATATAGAGATTGGAAAACAGACTAAAAGGAGAGAAATCATGCAACTATAAGTATAAATTCCAAGCTTATGATATTGTTCTGCCCCATATGCTTGTCCACATAGAGTTTCTAAAGCTCCTGCCATTCCTAGCTGCAATTGCATTAACAATCACATATAATATAATGCAAAAGAGTTTATTCTAAATATCACAAGTAGGAATCTTATCAGCTTTTTTTAAAATTAATTGTGTACATAAAATATCTTATATTTATTAATTTATTTAATAAAAAAGAAATTTAAAATTCTAAAAATATGAGGAAATATAATAAATGATTTTACAAGAATAATAACTTGCTAAAGGAATATTAGAGAAAAGAGAAAAAAAAAAAGTACAGGAGAGAGAAAAGAAATAAGAGAAAGAAAATCGAAAAATTGAATCAACTAGAACTTAGGAGTGTGTTAGTAATGACAAGGTTTGTTGGTTTTTTAAAGTTAAACATATGGATACAACTGTATCAAACATCCATAGCAGCATTAAAATGAGTAGACAAGCAAAGAAAGTGGAGGAAAGGGAAGAGATGATGAGTGAGAGAAGGGAATGAAAAGGGAGGAAGAGATTACGAGGAGGCTAAAGCCAGTAACACGAACGAAGGAAACAGCAATGGAGACACCGGAGAGCAAAAGCTGGTCGTCGAGATGGCCGACGACGATGACAGTGACGACCTGCAGAAGGTACTGAAGAACAAGGGCTGTGATAATGGGAGCTCCTAAAAAGCTCACCTTCTTCACTTCCTTTGTATAAATTCTCCATTTTTCTCTCATTTTTTTTTTTGTTCTTTCAAAATGTTATCTCTGCTCCCAAACTTTCCTAAATCAAGGAAATTAAATATTTATGATACAAATTCCAAAACTATATTCATTTTTGCATTAATTGTATTAATCGAAGATTGGTCCCACACAGGTCCTTTGATTTGAAAATCCAATCCCATATTGCTTCCGAATCAAAACTATGCTTCAATTAGCTAATGAGAGATTACATTTCTTTAAAATAATAATAAAAAGCCATTCCTTCGAATCTCTCTTTAAGAAATGTTTAGATATTACAATTCAATTTTTTTATATAAAAAAGTTGTTTTTTTGGGTTGGCTTGGGTTGGGTTGGATTTGATTGGGTTGCAAAAATTTTTAAAAATATGTTTTGGATTGGATTGGGTTATAAGATTTAGTAATCGAGTCCATCCAATCTAACCCGATTTTATTATTATTATTATTATTATTATTATTATTATTATTATTATTATTATTATTATTATTATTATTATTATATTGAATGAATTTGAATATAGACTTGAATTTTACATGAACTTAAGTTCAATGTTTTGAAGATAAATACGTAGAGTTTACTTGGATGCTTATTGTTTGTTTGATTATAATTTTTTTTAAAACTAATCCTTTACTTAAATATAATATTATGTTCACTGCAAAAATTCAACTTGCAAGAAAGAAAAGAATGAAACAATAGTCTAAATTTAACATAGTGACCCAACCCAAAAATTATAGGTTGGGTTTGGTTCGGTTGACCTTTACACATTGAACCGATAGGGTCAATTTTGCCAACTTGAAGACCTTGGATTGGTCCATAATTTACCTCCAACTGGCTTATGTACACTCCTACTCTATGTTGATACACTTTTACTAGTGATATAATCTATCATATCATTGATAGATTTTGAGAACTATATTTAAATTTTGTCATATCCAATTTTTTTGCAATGTGTTATATTTTACAAATTAGTTTATGTCTGATTGCTATATTTGCAATTGCTTCTTCAAAATTTACAGATAAGTATTAAAATTACAAATTTTTTTTAAAGTATAGAGACTAAAATAGACACGTCGAAAAGTATAAAATTAAATAATAAATTTAAAAAATTAAAATTATACGGATGGAGAATAAAATCTAAAATTCTATTTAAACCAAAACTCTTCTACCCTTTTTCGATTATTCTAAATTTCTAGTATTGAATTGCAATTAAGAATGAATTTATTTAACAATATTAATTACTCTTTTACGTTTTTTAGATCAAGAAGGTTTAGTTACTTTTAAGTCTACGAAATTTAAGCTTAGCAACTATTTAATCTCTCAAGTTTTAAATGATAAAACTGTTTAAAATATTTAAAAATATAATAAAATATCATCATCTATCAACAATAGATCACAATTTACTACTATTTATATGTGATGACACAAATAATAATTTATCGCTATCAGTAAATTTTTTTATATTTATAAATATTTTAGTTCATTTTACTATATAAAAAAACAACCAAAAAATAAACTAGATGATGATTATTCTATATGATGATCTTACATTTTTGTCCCTTTAAAAAGTTATGTGGTCTCATCTTTCACTGATAAAGTTGTTTAGATGGACCACATTACTTTATCTACAAAGAAAACTCTTCTTCTCCCAAAATAATAATAATAATAATAAACTTTTCTTCTCCCAACCAAAAAAAAAAAAAAAAATCTTCTCAAAATTCTTAATAGAAAGATTAGAAAAAAAAACAAAAATGATCAACTTCCTACAAATCAAGATGATTAGTAGAAATTAAAAGTGCGTTTGAATTTACTTTCTAAATGTTTATAAATATATTTTTAAATATTTAGAAAGTCAATTTAAACATTTACTAGAAGTTCTAGAAAATCTTGTAAATAAATGAGTTACGTGAATATTTAAAAAGAACATCAACATCAACATTATATCTAAATTTCATGAGAACCAATCACATGTAATAAATGATCAACATCAACATCACTTTAACCTTTACAAGAATTACTATTATTATTTCTTTTAGAACTTGTGAATGGAAAATCTAGAGGTCAAATGGAACAACCAAGCACAAGATTAGGATGAAAAAAATGACCAATTTGTCTCTAAGGATAACGTTACAATGCTACGTAATGTCGAGGAGCAACGTTGCAAGACAATATTCTAGCATTGTGACATTGGTTGAGGCTGATGAAAGATGCACCTCCCCCCTTCTGGTTTCACGACACTCTTGCTATTATTGTAAAAGTTTTTTTTTTCATTTCTAGGGTCGGAGAGTGTTCTACCTTTGTATGGCGCATTGAATGACCAAGTATAGGGCTCTCACTATTTGGCATATTTGATTATTTGTAATGTATTTACGATTACAACCCTAGGGTTTAGATAAGTACAATATATTATTATAAACTCTCTACCATCTAGAGTCACCACCATTATCTATTGTGTAATATTTTTTCTAACAAAATTATTCTCCCTCCACTCCGTCGATGAAACTTGAACCACGTGAATTTCTATGTCGATTTTTCTCTATTTTATGTTTTTTTTATATATTCTTTATTTGTTGATTTTGTACTACTTTATTTCTTTTCTTTTACATTCTTTAGTTAGTTTTCTAATATAAGAGTAGGATATTTATGAAAATTGAACTTTAATTAGATGCACACATGCTCAAATGCGTTGGTAGACAACAGACTTTTATCCACGTTTTTTACGTCGGTAGAAACAAAAATTCTTATAATAATAGACTTATGGTCAAATTGAGTTATATCTTATAATGATTGTGACATACATAACTTGTCACGCATACAAAATGTGAAATAAACTTAAAAGACGTACTATAGAAAGAAAAGGACTTACAAGAACACTACATCCAGTGACATTGATGAAGGATGAAGCAATGGAAAGTCCAGCAAGCAAAAGTTCATCTCCAAGATGTCCAACCATCATCACTCCAACAATTTGCATTCCATACTGCAAAATTGCGCTAGCAGCCATTGGAGCTGCTATGAAGCTCACTTTCTTCAACTCTTTTCTATAAACCCACAAATTCTCTCTCATTTTCTCACTAAACAAACACATATCATTAACCACTTCCTTATCCTTTACCTTTTCTCCCCTATCTCTTAAAATAGAAAACTTGTACAAATGGCAATTTAAGATAGGATCTCTATATGTATTTGGAATCTGACACATGAAAGCATTGAATTTAGGGTCCACAAACTTTAATGAATCCTCTCTTCCACTAAACCTCATGGGTATATAATGCAAGTAAATTAGATAATGGTTATTGTTAGGAACATTGCCATTTGCATTACTAAAGATTTAATTTTGGAAGCATTTGCTTGTAACTCTATTCTTATATTAATGGAAATTTAAGGTTGTTCAAGTTATATATATATAGAAAAAAAACCAATTGGACAGAAATGAATATAGGTATGTTTTCTAATTATCATGTATCTTATAAAATTGTGTGATTATCTCTCCCTTTTTTTACTCGTGAAATTTCCGACATGGCGATCTCAAAAAAACATTATTGTTAAAGAAATTTCAAATATGGTACATTTTGACATGCAAATAATTGCGAACAGTACGTTTTAGGTTTGCTTTTTTATAACATTTTATGTATATCCTTTAATTTTTTTCAATGTTAGATTCTCAACAAAATTAGATCGTATTCAAATTTTTTACTTTTGACCAAATGTCTATCTGGACTTTATAAACTCTTATATTATCATCTTAAATTACATTGGCTTTCAATCTCAAAACGAACCTCATGTTATCTGATAGCTATCATTAAGAAAATTGATTATTAAACACAATATAAAGTGTGACGTAAACTTAATCCTAATTGTCTCAAATAGAAAACGTGTATAGAGGTAATTATAAAGTGGATGTCATTATTGTTTTTAGGCCGAGTACGACACCATTAATTCACCAAAAGTAAGCTGTGTGTTCTTTTCTTTATGTCAATGGAACTTGAAAAAGTTTGCAGTAAAGAAACCCTTTAATTTTTCCCCCTTTATTAACCACTACAAATTGTTTGAGTGGAAGAACAAAAGGTAGTCTTATCCTTTTGTTTTTTATCGATTTTAGTCTATGTACTTTTAAGAGGTTAAATTTTGATTCTTTTGAAACGTGAGATAATCGATTTGCACGTAAGAGAATTGCTTTCGATGGGATCAAAAAGTTTAATCCCAACTTATATTCTAACAATGAGAATATCCCTTTAGAAATGATTAAAGCTTCGTATGTAGTGCAGTGATAATAATGAGTACGTAAGAAATAATAGTCTATGCATGGCAATCATATTCCATTAATAAACAAATTATTGCATATTGATAGTAAATGTGAATAATTTCAAAATTGCCTCAAAAGATGGAGCATAAAACTAATTTTGAGGCAATAAATAAACACCACAGATATTTAATATCAAATAGACTACTTTTAATGTTGGTCATTATTTAATGTCAAAGGTAACTGACATTGAAGAATCTACTGTTAATTAAAGATGTGCAATTAGTGAAACTACTATGTAATTTTATGAATTGAAACATGTTTAATGCCCTAACTTATATAAATTAATTTTTTTGGATTTTCAATTTTTCATTGCACTCCAAACTGAAATCATCGAAATAGATGATGTTTCATTACGTACAAATTTAACGTACATATGTTAAATGTGTAGTTTTTTTTAATGAACTATGGTTATAAAAAAAAAAAAAAAAAAAAACTATGATATACTACCTGACATCAAGAGCCCAATTCGTTAAATTTGGCCCAATTTTAGATGAGATGGGCTACATTAATGGCCTTTTTTTATAATTTGAAACATGAGGAATTGGAGGAAATGATAAATTCAAGGGTCTCTGGTAATGCAAAATGTATTTAATAAATTTTATTGCAAAACATACTACATATTTTCAATATGTTTGATTTCATGGCCTTGATATGGTGGCATATCTGACTTTTTGATTACTTTACATTTTATGTGAATACAGTGTAGATGGAGTCGTCAGTTATGAGATCATGTACCAATCCTCAATAGAAATACAATGTAACTGAAAATCGTCGAAATCACTCAAAAATTTAAAAATCTTTTACTTTACATTTTATGTTTCCTAGAAGTCTAAATTACGTAACTTTAAATTTATGGGTTATAAATGTTGGATAATGATCCATTTGTTTGTGAAAATTAGAGTAAAATACAACTTTTTAGTCTTTGAACGTATAATTGGTCAGATCTTGAGATAAAACGAGAAAATAATAATTCAAATCATTTGTAGCCTCTTACGAAAGATTTGTCCTTCAATAAAGCTCTTCATTTGCATTGGAAGAGGTCAAGTAAGAAATACTTTTCTTCTCTAGGTTAATTAATTTGGTAGGCATTGCCATTGTCTATCTTTGGTTTTCTTTAGGTTCATCTCCCATGGGTTTAACTTTGGGATATATTTCATTGATATGGAAAGTGTTTTATTTATGTCGTGGACCCAAATCCAACCTCCCTTCTTAAAGATCATAGCTAGGGTTTTTGGTGTTGGTTCATCCTTGCTGCTATCATCATATTTTGTTAGTTTTAAATTCTTCACAGTGTCGTTAGAAAACAAAGGTAACAAATTAAGATGTAATGAATTATTAACCCATAAACAATCTTAAATAGAGTCCATTTAATGGTAGTACACATAATCCTCTACTATAAGTAAATTCGGAGAAAGGTAGATAGTTCCTCCAAATTTTGACATTTCTATTCATTACCGTTCTAAGGAATAATCAACATTGTCGTATGAATAACTATACTTCGATTTATTTTCATCTTTTAAATTGACAATATTTAAGATCGATAATATTTAGATATACATGGCATGAAATTTGTGGTAACAATAACCAAAAAGATTGTTTTGACAAGCATATTAAAAATTTTCAAATAAATGTACATTCATGTATTGAGATCCAACAAGGGTTCCTCCACATATTGGCTAATTACAAAAGAAAAAAAAATAAGAATATTTAGAGAACCCCTTTATCCACAATCTTAGGGACACTATTTAAATGAAAATTAAATATAAATTTATCGATTATTTATAAGATTTGATTAAGTTAATAGAGAATAGATTTTAAGATATAAGTTTAATTAAAAAATGAGAAAGAGATATTAAGAATTTAGGAAGACAAGAAAGTTAGTATTAAATAGAAAGAAAAGAGAAATGCACACGTGTGAGGGTTTTGGTGGGCGGAAATGAAAGAATTTGTGAACTACGGTCAACCGGAAGAGCCGGTGGACGCGGAAACCGTACGTGGGGACGTACGAGACGAGATCCCGAACACCCTGCCGGCTGCCGGTGCATTTATTATTGGTTTTTTGACGGTTGTTGGACTAATCAAATTAAAATTAAATTTGAAAAAAACAAAAATTTAACTTTGCCTTTTTTTTTTCTTTTTTAATTTAATTTGATGGAAAATTATACCTTTTTTTCAAAATATATA
>JBBPDJ010000026.1:420118-483969 GCA_037974625.1 Cucumis cinereus
CCATACTTAAAAACCATTCCAAAGAACATATAAATTTTATTAAAATTGGCACAATCTTGCTAGAAATAGAATTTAAATATTATATCAAGTTTTTAAGTTTTACAAAAGACACAGTAGATGCACATGTACCTTAGTCCTATCCACCCAAGTAGCACTCAAAACACACATTCAACAAACTTTCTATTTTCTTCTTCTTTCTTTCATTTTTTTTTTCTCTTCTTTTAAGAAGTCACACTTTCATTGAGAAAAAAAATGAAAAAGTACACACAGATACAAGAGCAAAAAACGAAAAAACTAAGAGGAGCCCAACAAACCAAGAAGGGCTCTAGTCAAGCAAACTAAGGCCTGAGGGAAAATTACAGAAATCCCAACACATAACCCTAAAGACAAGTATGAAAGCTAATAAGGATCACCTCCCTTATAGATCTTTAAACCCATCTAAGAAATTCTGTTATTGTTGCTCCGAAGCCCCCACAAAATAGCACAAAAAGAATCAAACCAAAGCCTGCTACCCTTATCCCGTAAGGGAGAGTGGGAAAGACACTACTCTATCAAATCTCTGGTCAAGCCATACTTGAGGGAAACTGTGAGTCTGCGACAAACCTTATACCTTTCATTAGACATTGTTTGGAACATCAGGAGCAAGCTCTGCATCATGTGTTTTAGAAATATTATGTCTGAACATCCCTTGAGTTTCGCCTAGGTGGAGAAGAGACCCGACCTGATCTATTTATTCATTTACCCTATAGCCAAATTTTGGAACTCTCTCTTCAAAAGAATTTGATACTACTTGAGCTCTTCAAAATACATTAGCAGATTGTTTAGAACACTTTTTACCTTTCCGTAATACTCTCTCTTCAACCTTTGGGACATTGGGCTACAAAGCAAACAGAGGTTGATGAAGGAAGTAGAGCTTGATAAATGATCGAGGTGCTTATATATTCCATATTTCCATGCTTCATCCTATGCTCGCTCTCAGACTTGTTTTGTAGCAATAGTCCTTTTGCAACAATCCAAGATGGGGCAGTTTCTTATAAACTCTTAGCCTTTTGGATCTTTCAGTACACTCTTCATTCTAGAAATAAATTTTTTGTTTCTTATTTATTTATACTTTTCTTTAGGGACAAAACTAGTTAACTAACTAACAGATACACTACCTGTGACCAACAAGCACGATTGCAGGAGGTGAATCTCCATACATGGTCTTTATAACTGCCAAAACATCATTGCACATAGTCTGCAAATTTAATAAAAAGAACCTCATAAATGGCAAATAAGTCCACCAGTCCACCACAGTAGAGAACTTACAAACTAAAGATGGTGGAACATTCATTGAATTAGCATATCGGTACCTCAATTGATAAGTCAAGATCATTCTCAGAAGATGATTTTCCATGTCCTCTGAAGTCCATTGCAACTACTCTAGCCTTCTCCTTTATAATACCAGCTGATAGAGCAAAAGAAAGCCTAGTGAAATAATTATTGACAATTAGCCAGGTAAGTGAGAATTATATGACAAAACTAACGGCCAGAAATGTATAAAGGAATACTGAAAACAAAAGGCAAAATAATATTAAATATCGACATAAGTTACTTGTACAATACATACACGATGCATTTTACTGGAAATATGGAAACATCGAAACATAGAAGTAGATTTGGAAAACTAAGGATACCCACTTAAAAAGTGTGACTGAAGTAATCGTATGTCAAAAACCAAAGTACTTTTGTCTTAACTTTAAGTTCAAGTTAGATGTCGGTCATAATGTCTTAACTTTAAGTCCAAGTTAGATGTCGGTCATAACTCCATTATGTAATGAACAGTTGTTACCTAACCACCTACTTCGAGAAGTTGCAGTTAGATTAAGTCAAAGCTGTGGGCCTGAAGCACTTACAAATACAGGTATCCGTGAACATAAAACCTAGACAATTTATAAGGAAGAAAAATTATAAGAGTAAGGGATAAATATTACATACCCAGAATAGCCTCCTCCATGCAGACAAAATACAACTGGCCCTTCTTTTCCAGCCATGTAGACATGAAAGACCTAAAAGGATGATGCATATTAAGCAAAAAAGAACAATTCCAGAAAGTCCACATCTATCGTCGCATATATAATTGTATGCAAGTCTTCGTAGTCTGAATTCTGAAATATGCATTCTTCTCTTTTCTTTTTATTCTTAATTTTTTTTCTTAAACCAAACTTTCACAGAAAGAAAATGAAAGAATAAGAGACCATAAAGAGAAAGGTCCAATCAAGAACTCTTGAGTAAATTAATACTAACCTCATTTGAGTTTGGAATGGAAATATCATCCTCTTGGTCAAAATACCCAAGCCAATCTAGGGGCAAGTATTTCTGTGAAGAATTTCTGCGAGACACATAGAATCAAAATCTAAATCCAAACGCCATAATAAAAAAATATATATCATTTTTAAACCAAAAAAGGTCTCAGCTCAACATGATCTTCATGATCTTCATACTTAATTTAAAAAGAGATGTGTAGAATTATTAAAGAAAAATATTTTTAAAAATAATAGTTACCAAAAAAATGTATTATCTTGGTTTAAAAAAATTGCACAAGATACCCCTGATTTCGTAACTCAATTTAGCGTCCCAAACACAGACTTCCTAACTGGAACAAAATAATTCAGCACCAAAAACATAGACATATAAACTTCAAAGATAAAAACTCCAGACTTCAGAATTCAACTCAGCCTCCAAAATAAAACAGCTCTGGAAAGGAATCTTGTTCGCCACAACGGAAGGTAAACTGATCAAAGATGATAAGAGCTTCGATTCTTGTCAAACTTTGACACACATTAATAGCTAAGATCTTATATTGAAAGAAAAGAACGTGATATAGGAAGTAAAGAACATTTCAGCTTCTCTACCAAATTCATTTTAAAGATATTTTTTTCTCAACAATAACCTGCTGTTGTATTTCATTCTACAATTTGTTTCCAATATATCACCAGAAACTTTTTTCTAAGAAACTATCAAAAAGATGCTCCATGCATTAATCACGGTGTGAATACAACGACCACATATCCAAACAAGAATGGTTCTAATCACAAAAAGAAAATAAAACAAAAAGAGGATTGAGGTTCAAGGAGTTAAAATAATTCGAACTAAGGAACTTTAATCAAGAAAATAAAGGCATTTTTTCTATTTTCCGTACATTAACAGATCTCTCGACTCAATTCTAAGCAATTGAGCAGAAATGAAAGGTTGGATAGTCCATGCAGATATTCTGAAAACATAGTGCGGCAACGTGGGAGTGGGAAAAGGGAGGCAGCGGTAAATTTGAAAACTTACAGAGTCGGAGGGCGATGGGGCTTGGAGGCGAAGACCGATTTCTGATTCTCTTGTGGTTGTCCTTGATCTTCAGAAACATCTTCGGGAAGGGAACCAAGATGAGAAGAGGATGATTCCATTGATTGATTGATTGCTCGCTTCAAGATCAATTGATTGTTGGGTTTAACAAAAACCAAACGATGGGTACAATGGAACGGATTCAAGATTACAAAACAAAGTGTGTCTGCAAAAGTGGAAGAAAAAGAGCGGTAAAGAGATCGGAGATTCGGCCGTTCCGGGAATGCCTACAGTTGGGCCGTCCATCGTCCGGCAAAGCCCAGCCCACTGCCTGGCAAGGGTACATTGGGCTTTTCGTAGTGATTTTGGAAAGTTTTCTTCATTTTCAACCTTTACGTAGACTGGCATAAAGTATATGGGTAATTGGTAAAAAGATAATAGTTAAGTCTAAGGCAATTTTTTTTTAAAAAAAAAAAAACTTCCTTTTTATTTTTCATTTTCCATTTTCAATTTTCAAATTTATTGTTTAAAAGATTAATTTTTTATAAATTAATTTAATTGACATATGAGTTGACAATTTCTAATGATGTTACCTGCTTTTCTTGATTAAGTAAATTTTCAATGATCCTCTTTCCCATTATTCACAGCTTTTCCTCTACTCTAATGGTTCAAGAGCTTCAAAATTACTTCATAAAATTAATCCCATATTTACATCAATGAACATTAGTAAGAAAAAACAATTTCAAAACTCTTAGAACCCAAGTCTTTTATTTTATAAACGTTCATCAAGATCTTAAAAGCCACTTGATAGTTACATATAAATTCAATCACAATTGCATACTGCAATCTCATGGAAATCTTTGATCAGATTTAGAGAACTCATGGGACTTAAGAATTACAAAGCCTTGAAATGGATCAAATTACTGAATGCTAATAATAATAAAGCTGTGCGCATATATATTATAGACCAAATGAAGTAAAATTAATTCAAAATGCATAGAAATAAAGAGAAGAACTAAGTCCTCAAAATGATCCAGTATCAAAGCATGAAAACTGTGGCAACTAAAAACCGAATAGGTTGTTAATCAAATCCCCATAACAAGAAAACAAACAAGTTCTCTAATTCAAACATATTTAAAGCAAAACTTCTAACAAGGATGTAACATTCTTTCTGATAAAATAGTGATAGATAGATAAGGTTTAAGTAACTCAATCTTCATCCTCTTCATCTCCATCTCCTCCAGCAGCCTTCTTTGCAGCCGCCTTCTGGTTCTTTCTCTTCACTCTTCCAGGACGACCACCTCCGAACGGACTTGTGAGGGAGAAGTCGATGTGCTTCTGGGAGTCAACTCTCACCATGAAAGAAGGAATGTTCACCACCTGCCTTCCAACCCTAAGAAAGACAAAGGAGAGAAATGTGACAAATGAAATTATTAACAACAATCATTTTATATCCAACATAAATATACCCATAGCGGAATAATGCACTAAACATCCTTATTTTATAAAAATATATCTTCCTATAAGAGCTAGAATTAAAAAATGTTTAATAATAAAGCAATTGGCATTTGACCCTACGCTTCTAAAGCCTTTTAAATGCTTCTATATTAGCCAAAGTGAGCTAGGCACTTGTATGGCACGACCACCACCATCTCTGGAGGTCGGAGGTTAAATCTCCACCCTGCAGTTTGCTCCCCCCTTTTCTTAAGAAAATCTAATTATATTGTTTTCAGATCATAAGATGAGTAAAGATTCAAAACCCCACAACAACCCATTTCGTAAAAAATATCCTCCCATGCCAGAAATTTTTGCAACAACAAAACACTCCCAAATATAAAGTCACAAATAATAAAAAAATATTAATGAAATTATTTTGAAAGCAGCACGACAAATATGATATCTGTAACAGCTGACAGTTGATCACCAACCACTAAGAATTTCATAAAATGATGATTAAGAAAACCAATATAGCAGCTAATGGAAGGAAACGAATGCTCTTGGTAGGAAAAACGATGAAAGCCATTATACCTAATATGCTTCTGCCTGATGAGCACTCTAGCATGGTGGATAGACTTGGCCATACCAGACTTGAACACAAGAGTTTGAAGACGACGCTCAAGGAAATTCTCCACAGTAAGAGCCAAGACATAATCGAGCTTGTTCTGACTCTCATCCAAAAGACCATATCTGTTCATCCGCCTAAGGAGAGCCTCTCCTTCAAAAATCCTACGTGGGTTCTTTTCATCGAGTGTTAAGAGCATCCGAGCATTGTTTCGGATTCGGCTCAGAGCATATTGAACCCTCCATAACTCTCTCTTACAACGAAGCCCATATTCTCCAACCAATTTCAACTCTGCATCCAGACGCTCCTTCTCATAAGGACGTCGGGGTTTCTTGAATGTCTTCCCATCTAATTTAAAGATAGAACCCACACTTAAATCGTTATATCACTCAGCAAAAGCAACAAGAACAAAGCATTGTTCTTTAGAAATTTTTTCGAACTATGCCATAAACATGAACTCCATACAATGCAGTAAGCAAAATATCAAGAAAGAAAAAAAGAAATTAGAACATTGTCAACGATTCTACAATATGTTCCAATATCACCGATTCTACAACAAGTGAAACTTAGATCAGCAACTCGAAATGAGTTATAAAACTAAAGTAAAAGGAATCAAAACCATTCGAAATATTCCAGCTCTACCGATAGGAAAAGTAAGGTAAAATACAATCAGAGAAGCAGTAAAGAAACGGAAGTTGGAAAAATTTGAGAATGAAGAAAACGATTGAAAGACAAGATAGGGATTTATACATACAATTCCTATAGAAGGAAACGTGCACCATGATCTCTTCTCTGCTACGGCTTCACTAGCAGAATGATCTCCACTGCAAGAGAAAAGAGAAGAAAGGAGAAGAGACGTATATGAAGAGCGGCTAGGGTTTGCTAGGGTTTTTTACAATTTCGTTCTTTTATTTTTCTTTTTTTTTTATATAAACTTGGGCTGGGCAGTGTGGGCCGTGTGGACCGTTGGTAGAATGAATTGGGCCGTTGGGGAGCGATAAAAGTTCAGGAAATTATAGGAAATGCGTATTTAAGAACATCTAATGTTTGAGAAATGCCTACTTTGTGGTTTATATTTTAAAATATTTTTAAAACATATCAACAGAGTGTGAATTCTGAATGATTTTTTTTATATATAATTTTCTTTTTCGGTTGCTATTTTTGTATTTTGTGCTTTGAAATCTATTATTTATTCTTAAAAAAAAAAAGATATTTTGTGGTTATTCGTTTAGATTTTGGTTTGTGTTGTTGCTTTTAGAGGTAAGTTCGAAAGTTTGCATATGTATTGTCCCTTGTTTAGGAGGGGCATTAATGAACTGATACCACATCCAATTGGAAGAATTCAAACAATATAAAATGATTACTCGTAACAAACAAGGTACACTTTTTTTTTCATAACTCATTCATAGAAACTTTAAGTCTGATTAGCTTTGAACAATCTTAACTTGGATTATTTGATATGTTAGGAATTTTTCCATGATGCATGTAAGTAATGACAAAGCATGTTGAAAGATCCAAGATGATGACAGTAGGAATGTACATTGATCGGTCATTTGATCATCAGTCAATCGTCTCTGTGTTGTATGTGTTTCTTTTAACAATCAAAGCTAATGTGAATTAAAAGAAAATATAATCGATGAAGTGTTAACGTTAGGTTAACCTAAATTGCAACCTTAAATATATTTTTATGGAAAAGATTTAAATCAACTCCACGGTAGTGGCCTCGGAGATTAGGCAACATAAAAATAATTAAAATTAATAATTATAAAATCAATTATAAAAATTTAAAAAAAAAAAAAAGTTGCCAAAAAGGAAAAGAAGTGGGTTTGCAAACAAAATAATATAATTAGGGAGGGATAGTTGTTAAATGCTAAATTAATCTTCAATAATTCTATACCTAATAAATACAAAAATATAACTTAACTAGCCTAAAGATTATACTATCAATTTTAAATTTAGATGTTCAATTATTTTCCACTATATCTCTATCTCTATATCTACTAAATTCCTATATTACCCTTTGTTGAGTGGTTGTGACTTTAAAGTGTAGGTGTTTATATGAAAGACTGTAGTTGTGACTTTGAAGTGTAAACTTGAGTTGTATTTATTTTAACCATTTAAGACCACGTTTACGAATTCATAATAAAAATTAGAGTAATCATAATGGATCACAATCGCAAATGTAATCGGATTACTTTTGATTTGGTTTACCAAAAAAAAAAAAAGAATTTTGTCAAATCTACTGTTGCAATTATGTTTATCATTACCTCTGATGATCAAACCATAATTGTAACTGTAATAGTAACAGCAAACGTGTCAAAATTCATTATTTTTCTTTGAAATAGATAATAATAACCATAACCGTAACGGTAGTAGTAGCAGTACGATGTAATTTCCAGACGCAATCAGATTGATCATTATCCATTCGTCGATCAATATGCGCCTTTTATTTATAGTTTTAGACATGATCCCAAATGACAATACGAATGCATAACATAAATAAACATAACCAAAATATAATTAGATGAGACATATTTTTAAATTACTATTAGACTAAGGTAAACATAGTCTCAATTTGATCACATCAGACTTTATAGATTTTACTAAATATTTGCAATCTCTACTATATATTCAATTTTTATTAATCAACAAACTAATTTTATGATAAAATATATTTAAAACTTTTGGTAACCTCGTTAAGTTCAATGATATCAAGTTTTGCACTTGCACATGTTTAAGTTATATTAATACACAAATTAACTATGAAATAACATTGTCAAACTCACAAATGCCAACAAAAATTTAGCTCGGATATCCTTTTTTCTTAGAAAATTGTCAATTATATGTACCATAAATGATTTAAGTTACATCAATACTCAAATTACTAGAAGTGTGTTTTATGATTTGTTGAGGTGGCTTGGATTGTAACTAAAGGTAAGTTTGTGGAAGGGTAAGTGTGAAATCATATAGATTTGGCATATTATTGTTTGGTTAATAGAATTGATTTGTAGGACTCTTAAAAGTGATTTGAAGTGTAAGTTTGTAGTTTTGTGTGTGTTCATGGAGGGGTTGGTGTGAAATCATATAGATATGGCATTATTGTTTGGTTACTAGAATTCCTTAAAGTGACTTGAAGACACAAGCTCACGACATATCTAACACATGTCTCTTATGGTATTCAATGTATATTTTTGTGGACCATTGGATATATGTAAACATTATTTTCTAGTACGTTTCTCTCTCTTTTATGTAACAAATAATACTATCGATGGTTTTGGTTGATTTGGATGTATTTGGAAACTTTTGATTTGTTCAATTGATATTGATTTAGTTTCAAGATTTTAGATTATGGAGACCAAAAATCAAAATTTTAAAAAAAAGTAATAATCTACTGACGATATACTCAGAAGACAAAGTAGCTTCTAATAGTTAAATTTGTCGTTGGGAGATCATTTAGGAAAATTCATCTTGGGCTTCACATATAAAGTACTCCCGATAACAGTGTTCCAGCCTGTCGACAAATAGTCCAACACCCAACACAGTGTCGACGTTGTTGGAGGAGGGTTACTCTCGACAACGTGGCTTCGAGCTTCAAGAGTAAGTCTCCTAACCGAGATTTCTCGACAACATGAATGGTGTTGGGAGATCATCTCCTAACGTGTTTTCTATTATTTTTCGACAATTTAAGGCATTAGAAAAATACTTTTTTGGTAAAGTTGCAAAAACCACTCATAAAGTATGATAATAGTTTCACTTATGCCTTTAATCTTTTAAATTTAAAAACTGAGCCATCAACCTTATCCAAATGTTAAAATTGGACTCTCAAACTTACACAATTGTATAAATCATGGTAATTGTTTAAGTTTAATGGTTCAATTTTTATTTGTTCAATTTTTACAATTATTGTAAGTTTGAAGGCTCAATTTTAGCATTATTAAAAATTTAGAGGCCAAATTGTTACAATTAAAAGTTTAAAGGTGTAATTATAACTAATATCATAATTTAAAAGGTGGTTTTTGTAATTTTTTTGTAGTGTGCCTTGTCTAAATTTCATCTACAATTATGCATTATCTTCCACTATCCAAACGTTGGCCCTAATTGGAGAAGACATAATATCATTCGACATAAGAAAAAAGAAGTTAGATTCCTTTACAAGGCTCCAAATTTCATAAAGTTGTGAATGGAAAAGGAAAACACAAAGGTGGCAAATTAAAGTTTGAGTCAAATCAACCCAAAAAGGCAATTGATAATTAAAAAAGTCGGTTGCAGGCAAAGGAAATGCATTTCTACGATCAAAATGTTTACAAAATATAACAATATTTCATATATATCATTGATGGAAATTGACAGACTTCCATCGGTATCTAGATATTGATATACATTAATAGACATCGATCAATATCTATAAGACATATTGATAGTCTATCGGTATTTATTGGTAGAATCTGAAATGTTTGTTATATTATTGAAAACATGAATCTATAATTTTATTATATTTTATAAATATTTTCAACAATTTACTATTTACAGTACTTGTACAATCATATAAAGATATTAAAAGGGATTGGTGGTAATATATTTGGATTAATTCAAATTCCCACTTTGAACTACTTTTTTATATTTCTATACTTAGCTTTATTGATACTTTAATTTCTAAAGTATAGTGGCATAATTGAATATAATTGATCTCATAAGAAAAAGAATATAATTGAGACATATATGGTATATTATCAATAGAGAGGTTTGAAATTGTGGCACACTTTATGTGTTGGCTTTTTTTTATTATTATTTATTTATTTATAAAAACACGACAAAGCGATATATACCCTTAAAAATAAACTCCGACAAAAAGAGATAAAAGTCTAGACTTATCACATTTACATTTCTTAAATATTCATTTACGTTTATCTTCATAAGGCTAGTTGTGAGGGTCAAAGAAAACTAAAAAATTAAAACTGACGTAAATCGACCGATCGACGGTTAATTTGTACTTCTTCTTGGTCGAGGACGATTTGAACATTTACTAAACTGACCATGGTCAATCCAGTGACAGTTTGGTAGAAAAATAAACTCTGGTCGATCGATGCTCACTTATAAATGCATATTTGAAAGAATACACGAATAGATGTTACCATTTGAATAAACTATAATATTTTATTATATCTATAAATATTTTCTACTATTTTCTCATTTAAAAGTTAAAACAATTTATGAAGTAAAAATTATGTCGTCGAAAGACGTTAATTAATTATTTCACTTGTTTACGTGTCCAGATAAATAAAGAAATGAGTTGTCATGGAAAAACAAACTTATTATTTGGATTTCATATTCAGAAAGAAAAATTGTTGGATTTGGATTTATTAATTATTATTTGAGATGACAAGCTTTGAAATATTAACCTTAGGAACATCGATAATTTATAATTTATCGAACTAATTGTTATACTTTACCATTGTTGTCTATTAAGAAGGGCAGATAGGATAAGACTATACATTAACTTTAAAAAAATTAAGATATGAATATGTTATCTTTTTAATTTATTTTTTTTAATGACAATGGCAAGTAATTACCGTTTTTCTATTTTTATTGTTTATTTTATTTTTTAATCTATTTTGTTTTTTAATTGCTCGATTTAAGTAGAATTTCGAATAAAATAGGTTTTGGGTTTGATATTGGGTGTAAATCAAAAAGTCTAATTTTTTTTTTTATTGAATGATTATTCTCTAAAATGAGGAGAGAAACGTAACGTTGTATTTATAGAGAAACATGAGTACTACAAGGTCCAAACTATGTTTTGGACTAACTTTCTTAACTAACATCTCATACTACCCTCTAACTAACTACCTTAACGAACATATATTTTCTATTACAATTAACTCTCTTCCTCACTAATGTACTTCAAATCACGTTTCAGAGGCATATGTACTGCGTCTATGAACCTATCATATTAGATACACATCTTTTACTGATTTTTTTTGCACAATTAAAAGTATCTGCACTTCTTATATGAAAATTTATTTTAAATATGGATTATGTAATGTATTGTAAATTATATAATACTACAAAATAATAATTATACGATTATTTATTTATTATTGTCATAATAACACTAATAAATAAATTAATATATTTTTCGAACAAGATATATGGTTGTTGGATTTGTATATAAGGTCAAAAATTTGGACAAGTGCGCTCCAACCCGTCCTCTCCCTCCATCTTTCTCTTGTTCAGTTTCAAGTGAAGAGAGCAAACGGAATGGCAAAAGGCGGCAATGGAGTTTCATCGACTGAGGTCCGTCGTCTTCGTCATCTATGGCTTCTTCTTTCAACAAATTTGGATTCCGAAAAGCATTATTATTATTCTCTCTCGCTTGACTCTCCTCACAAGATTTCTGTATATCTTCTGATTTTATGCAGCTCGATCCGTCCAAACCTCCATCACTGACCTGGAAACGCAGGCTCGATTTTACCGGAAAATCTCCAGAGTCTTTCTCTTTCACTCTCACCGATGCTTGGCATATGGTCATCTACATTAACTTCTTAACTCCTTAGGATATTGTGATTCGACGCCATGAAATCGATTTCTTCTTCTTTATGTGATCTGATTTCCATCGGTTTTTTGTTCAATTTCCTAGGGCTCGTTGGGCTACAGATTATGGCGAAACAGCAAGGAAGAAATCGCTAAAGGAAGAGTAATAATGACTGGCGCTACTGCTAATTTCTTCTGAATTGATTATGTTTTTCTGTTTCATTTGTTCTTTTCCTCACTGTACCGTATATTCTCTCTCTCTTTCCTCAGATTCCGATTTACGAATTCTTTTCTGATCAACCAATCACATGCTACCACGGCGTTTCGTTAGGCGGAATAGGGTAGCTATCCTCCTCCTCCTCCACCACCTCGGCCGTTGCCGCCGTCTGAGTTTTGCTTCTTGTTCTGACATATTGAAATCGTGAGCATGAATTTTAGTGCAGGAAGCATCGGGCGTAGTTATAGAGGAGAGTTTCAACGTTTTCAAATGTTCTATGGACCGTGTGAAGATGAACCAGTTTTAGCCAATCAATTCTCTGTTAGTCAGTCTCTAGTATTCATTTCAAGTTTAAATTACCAGTTTAATTAGTATTGAAACTCTGTGGTTTGTGATTTTCTTTTCCCTCCTCTATATTAGTTTCACGAATTTAGAAAATCATAGAGATTAAATTGGTAATTTTAAAATTTATGGTTCAAATAAATGCAAATGACGAAAATTATAATTTGACCTGTTTGATTGATGTCTACATATGTTCCGATTTTAGGTATTTGTTTCACGCCCAAATGGAAACAAATTCTCATCAGTATTATGCTCTGCCAAACCACAGAAATCCAAGTAAGGTTCTGTTTGAAATTTTGGTATCTTTTAAAATAGTTGTTGTCAAATATGATTTTAGAAAAATTAACTATACTACATAACAAATAAGGATTTCACAAACTTATAATTGGAAAGTAAAAAAGTAGAATAAAATAGGATAAGAAGAGAATTTTAAGATTTTCGTCAAAAAGACTAGTGAAAACGTAATAGATTCTATGTACTTTTCAAGCTACCTTGTAATGGTTGAGATTTGAAATGAATCTTGCCGTATAATTTTTTCTCTTGCTTTATATTTTGAGCATTTCCCAGAGGTGGAGAGCAGAATGGCATAGAATCATGGGATTGGAATTTGAGTGGAGAAAATAGTACATATCATGCTTTGTTTCCTAGGTCTTGGACAATATACAATGGTATTGTTTATAATCATTTGAATCAAATCTCAAATCCCCTTCTTCTTTTTGTCCGTTTGGATTGGTTTTTTACGTGTTTATTAATATTTTTTTTCGTACATTACTTTTGTTAATTTTTGGAACTAGGTGAACCGGACCCGGATCTTAAGATTGTTTGTCGTCAAATTTCGCCAATTATTCCTCACAATTACAAGGAGAGCAGTTTTCCAGTCTCAGTTTTTACATTCAATGTATGGCCAATACTGAAATGAAAATTTAAACTAGTTGATAATCATTTAACCAATTTGATGTATGAACTTTTGGGGAATGTGTTATGATAATGGCTTTTGATTATTGTTGATTTTGGTTTACATGGCAGCTATCTAATGAAGGTCAAACTTCTGCACAAGTCACTTTGTTGTTTACTTGGGCCGTAAGTGCTACAAATTCCTTTTTATCCAATTTTCTATAGTTCATTTTGATGAGACATTTTCTTGCTAAGTTTTGGAGCTCTGTTTTCTTTACCTCTTCAGAACTCAGTGGGTGGAAAATCTGGATTTACTGGCCATCACTTTAACTCAAAAATAAGGTAAGGTTATGTTTTTTTAGGAGTTAAATTTTGAGACTAAGTTAGAGTTATAAAATCTAAAGTTAATATGTGACTCAGAAATCATGTGTTGGGATGAAAAGTTGTCTAAGTATAGTTTTTAGATAAATGTGTAAATAGAGAAAGAATATAAAATAGAGTTTTTTGATAAATGTGCAAACTTCCATACCAACTTATGAAGTTTGTAGGTCAAACACGTATTGACAAGAATTTCTATTTTCTCCTTGCGAAGATACGAATTAGATTCTTCATCCTAGTTGTTTTGTTTTGTTATTATTTTTTGCATCGTTAGAGTGGCTTCTTGAGTACTTACCAAAAGTTATTAAGATTCAAAAAGTAAATTTGGGATAGGGAGAAATTTGTTATACATTTATTCTCTCTAAGATGTGAAACATGAACTTGCAAACAGGGCAGAAGATGGAGCTCATGGAGTCCTTTTACACCACAAGTTAGTACTCTTTGATTGAATAAACCAATGTTTGTCATTCAATTATGTTGTTAATATTTTTTAAATAAGTTTATTAGTTGACAATTTATTATTTTGTAATATATATTTTTAAAAACATTTTTCAAATTCTAATTGTGGTTTAAAAAAATCGCTAAACTATACCAATTAAATTACCGTGACATGCCCTCGAAAAGACATTACCCCTATTACGATTGGTTTCAGTTTTGCCATTTCCGTCTCCCCTTTTTTTATTCTTTTAGGAATAATCTCTCGAAATAATATTAGATAAAATGTTGAGTAAAAATAATAATTAAATATAACAATATAAACTAAAATAATTATAAATAATAGTAAAACTTTAGATAGACATATATAAATTTCTACTCATATCTATTAGTAATATTGATAGACATTACTTTTATTCGTGTCTATCAATATTTATTATTGATAGATCTAAAATTTTATTATATTTTGTAAATATTTTTAATAATCTTGTTGTTTAAAATATATATTTTTTTTCAATAGCATAATTGAAACTTTTAAGTTATCACTAACAAAATTGAATGGAAACATTTAATAGGACATTTTGAGTAGGTTGTTAACAAGGACCATTTTGGAGCTTTTCTGAATATCGTAACTATTTAAAGAGGAAAAACTTTTTCGAATATAAAAAATCGAAAAATATATTTTTATTTTTCTTATATAAAAAACAAGTATTTGTGATATGTCCAACAGAACCGCGAATGGGCGTCCAACTGTAACCTATGCCATTGCAGCAGAAGCAACGGATGATGTTCACGTCTCACTCTGTCCTTGCTTTGTAATATCCGGTGATTCCAAGGGCATTTCAGCAAAAGATATGTGGCAAGAAATTAAAAATGTTAGTATATCCTTTCATTACCCACCTTTTATATTCTTTTTTTTTCCCCTTTAAAAAAAAGTCTCACCTTATCTTATTCATGCCTTATTTATAGAAACAATATTTTCTCATAATACTCAATTAAAAAAAATAAAAAATAAGGCTTATTTGGACAATTATTATTTCCAAAACAACATTTTCCTTTCGATAACAAATATTGTTAAAAGTAAAAAGTGTGCTTTAAGTTTACTTCTTTATTTTTTTTTCCCCTTTCAACTGTTCCTTCCTTTTATATCAAATCATCTTTTTACCAAAAAAATTAAAAGTAAGTGAACTGTCCGTGGTGAATGCATAATTGCACAAAAGAAACACTCAATCATAATTCTTTAAATTAAATTTAAAAAAAAAAACTAAAATAATTTTGAGTACCAGACAAAAAATGTAAGGACAGAACTTTAATCTTGGTCTAAAGGGGTTAGAAGACAAATTTACCACTAGATTAGATAAAAAAATAATATGATATATAATATAAATACATAAAGTTGAGGAAGCCTCCTAGGCAATGACGGATTCAAAAATTTTGTTGACGGATATTTTATAATTTAATAAAAATAATCTAAAAAAAAAGTCAGAAGTGAGATTTGAATATGAGTTTAAAGAGGATTGGGAGACTATTTATTATTGGGCTAGTTGATGTCGTTGGAATTTTTTAAGTTATAAATATATATATATATATTTATATATATATATTTATACACACATCATATAAGTGATCCTACTTTTATTTTAGAATGATGAAATTTTAATATTATGGATATAAGAAGTTAGTATTTAGTAATTGCATATGAAACATTTTTTCCAGCATGGATCATTCGACAAGCTTGGGAGCGTTGGGGCAAATGAGGGTTCAAAACCAGGCTCTAGCATTGGAGCAGCTGTAGCAGCAACCTTGACCATTCCTCCCGCATCTGCCCGTATGGTCACTTTCTCATTGGCTTGGGACTGTCCGGAAGTCAAATTCGATGGGAAGACATACCATAGGTCAGCTCCTCACTTTTAGTCTTTTTAATGACTAATCTACCCTCCTCCCCCCTGCCACAAAAGAAATAAATAAACAAATCCTTATTCTTTTAAACAAAAAATTTCAACCTTAGAACTTATGAAAATAATACACATATCACCTAAGTAATGAATATTTGGTTATAGAATTAACCATTTGATTTTTAACAAGTAGTCTTATAAACATTACTATCAATAGGATAGGATTGGGTATTAGGGGTTAATAGAATAGTAAAGACATAATAGTAATTAGCTGAGGAGTGTGTTAGAAACTAGGTTATAAATAAAGGAGATGAGAATGAAGAAGATAAGTGATACTTTTGTGAGAGAAAAGTAAGGCTTGAGAGTTATCTCAAGTTTGGAAGTGTCCAAGTACCTCGAATACTTGGGTTTATCTTCTATTTTCGTTAAATTCTATCACAACACTGGTTTCTTCGTTTGTTAACTAATTTCAAAAAGTGTTTTCAAAATCTAAAAAATGTTTTGTTATGTTTATAAATATTTTGGTTCCATATTTTTGTTTCTAACAATAACAATAAGTCTATTTATGACAGACGGTATAGTAAATTCTACGGAACTCTTGGAGATACAGTTAAAATTATTGCACGTGATGCTATCTTGGGTAAGTCATTAATTCCTTTCGTATCATAGTTCAAATTAGGTATTAGGAAAATGGTAAGTCATTATATCAAGTTTGGTAATTGGTGAATTAAACTTGAAAATAGAACATGGAAAATGGGAGGCTGAGATAGAAGCATGGCAAAGGCCAATCATTGAAGACAAAAGGCTACCGGAATGGTGAGTAATAGATAGTCTTTGGAACAAACAAACACAAATCTCAATGTCACACTCCTTTCCCATAGGTCCCATTCAATAATTAGAAATAACAAATCAATAAGTTTTTTCTTATTTACTTTCCCAAATAATTTTTAGATTACGTTGGATAACCGTCTTGCTTTTATCTTTTAAAAATTATGTTTACCTTCTTACCATTGGTTTTATCGTTTTTTTCTTTACTATATACTTGAATTCTATGCCAAATTTGAAAAACTATTTTTTTTTTAAATTTCAAATTTTACCTTAGTTTTAAGAAACACTCCTAAAATTTTTGATAATAGAAATAAGGAAATCAATAAATAAAATTGTACAAACAATGTTTATGAAGTTAATTTTCAGATACTAAAAATTGAAAACCAAATGGTTATTTTTTTTAATACAACATGATATAGAAGTTTGAACCATAAATATGTGTTAGTTGTGTTATGCTTTCTAATAATGGATATGTGATTTTTAGTCATTGATATTGTAGGTACCCAGTAACACTATTCAATGAGCTATATTTCCTAAATTCTGGTGGAACAATTTGGACAGGTACTCTCTCTTGATATTCAATCATATTTAAATAAGCTAGGCATGCAGTTCACATCATCATTATTTTGTGGCGAAGCAAACCACAAATAAGAAATAAATCAATGGATGTAAGTAAGATTTCGTAGGTTTATTTATTTATTTTTAAAAAGGAATCAAGAGGACAAGATTTAAATGTGCAACATTTTAAAAATTAAGAACTAAAATCTTGAAAGCATACTAAAATCTATGGTCTTTTTTTTTTTTTTAAGAAAATCAAGCTTCATAAACCCAACTAAACGTGAACATAATTTTATGGAGAATAGAGGACAACTAGTGTGGGAAGCAAGACTCCCTATAAGCCTCATACACTTCTTGAACAGAAGAAGAAGGTAGGACTCCAAAATAGTAATAATAAACAGCGTGAACAAGCTATTAAGCCACAAAATTATTACGAAAACGAGACATTGGACATGAGAAATAGCACCATCATGGAGTGCATTCTCAATTGTAGCTTGAAAAATGTTTCTTTCACAAATTTTCACAAATAGAAAAATGTCAAACTATCTTTAAAAAAATAGCAAAAAAATAAAAATAAAAAATTATTCGATACTAACAAAATCTTTCAATCTTTATCAATGATAGACATGTATTAGTTTCTACCACTCATAACTTCTATTACCGTCTATTAGTGATAGACTTGTATCAGTTTCTTTTATCGATAAATGTTATAGATTTTTACTAATGTCTATCTAAGCAGTAAGGAATGCATTAAATTTTGTTATAGCTTGTAAATTGTGTGACCCATTTTTCTTTATTTCGAAACCCCTCTTTTTCTATGATAATAATAGTATTGTTTTATTTTACTTTGAAATGTTTAATAATAGTTGGCTAAATTATAAACATTGCCCATAAACTTCAATTTTGGTGTAAAAGATGATTTTAAAGTTCAGAAGTTTCAAAATACCCTTAAACATTTGAGAATAGTTCAAAAATATATTTGTCGTTAGTTTTGGAAGGAAACCATTAAAATTTTGTTTGAAAATTATCTATGAACTTTCAAAAGTTTTAAAAATACCCTTAATAAAAGTTCAAAATTATTTTTATCGTTAGTATTTGAATAGAAACTATTAGTTCCTCGTGATAAAAATAACTTTATAATTTTAAAAGATGGTTAAAAATGCTTCTACAATTAATATATTGATTGTTTAAAGTTTTATTAAGTTTGAAAAAGAACCAATTTTAAAACAAATTATACATATATCTTAATTTTCTAATTTTTAACTTACACCAATTTTTTCAACAACCAAAATAAAAACTAAAAGTTTAAGTTAAAAACATAAAATTCTACAAAAATTCACAAAATTCCAAATCAAAATTTTCTTCCTGCCAAAACGATACATAGTTAAATAAAAAACTCTTTGGCTATTAACAACACATTTAACTACTAAAAAGTATAATTTTATTAGAATGTTTAACCCTTAATGCTTCATTTATTATCTTTCTTCTTCATATACGTCAACTAAAGTGGACAATTTTATTTATTTAATTTTAGATAAACAAATATCAAATAGATTAATAGTTAACAAAAGGAGGAGCAAGAGAGAATTGAAGAATGAGATAACAAAAAATGGAAAATAAAGAGGTAAAACATATTAGCCGTTCCTATAATAGTAAAGATATATTTATTTTAAAAAAAATTAAGGGTATTTTTAAATTTTTTTAAAATTTAGGAGTATTTTTTCATATAAAACCTTAATCGTTTTCGTCCAAAACTATCACTAAGAATATTTTTTTAACTCATTTGAAAAGTTTGTTATTTTTGAAACGTTTGAAACTTCTATATTTTTTATATTAATCGAAAGGTAAGAGACATTTTTTTATAATTTAACCATAATAGTATTTTGAGTAGCATACTTGTCCAAGATATCAAATTTTGGGGTCATCGTATTTGATATTCAAATTTGCTGATCTCAGACGGCTTACCTCCGCTACAAAACCTATCGACCATAGGTCATCAAAAATACTTCCTCGAAAGATCGAAGTCAGGAGGAGTGCCCAACGGCGACCACCGCAAGGATGTCGCCGTCGACATTCTCGAGAGAATGTCTCAGATTTTCGATCAAACTCACGGCGGCGCCGGACCCTCAACCGCCGCACTCGGAACCAGACTTCTTCATCCCGGTGAAGAAAACGTCGGCAACTTACTTCTTGTCGAAGGAAGCCAATACCTAATGTGGAACACTTACGACGTCCATTTCTACTCCTCTTTTGCTCTCATCATGCTTTTCCCAAAACTTGAGCTCGGCATGCAAAGGGATTTCGCCGCGGCTGTACTCATGCACGATCCCAGAAAGGCCAAGATCATGAGCGACGGAAATTGGGTTCCTCGGAAAGTTCTTGGAGCTGTCCCTCATGATATTGGGTTCAACGATCCTTGGTTTGAAGTCAATGCTTACAACCTTTTGAATGTCACCAGATGGAAAGATTTGGGTTCCAAATTCGTTCTTCAGATTTACAGAGATGTGGTTGCTACAGGGGACAAGAATTTTGCAAAATCTGTTTGGCCTTCTGTGTATGTGGCCTTGGCTTTTATGGAGCAATTTGATAAGGATAAAGATGGGATGATTGAGAATGAGGGGTTCCCTGATCAGACTTATGATACTTGGACTGTGAAGGGTGTGAGTGCGTATTGCGGTGGCTTGTGGGTGGCTGCTCTTCAGGCGGCTTCAGGATTGGCTTCTGAGGTTGATGATGAAGCCGCTGCTCATTACTTTTGGATCAAGTATCAGAAGGCCAGAAGTGTTTATGAGACGTTATGGAATGGATCCTACTTCAACTATGACAATAGTAAGGGTCCTTGGAGTTCATCTATTCAAGCTGATCAACTGGCTGGACAATGGTGAGTGAAGAACACTTGATTGATCCCCTCCTGCATTTACATTTCTTTATCTCATCTCATGTGGCCAGGTTGAATTTGCATGATTTTGGTGCAGTCTTTAGTCTCTGTTAAGAAAATGGACACAATCTTATGTTTTGGGTTTAAATGAAGTTGTACACTTTTGGTTTATTTACTTTCAAAATGATGGTTTTTGTCATGTATTTTTAACTTTAGTTCATTTTGGTCCATTATGTTTAACCTCACTTCATTTGAGTCCTTAATACTTTTAATAAGTTACCCTTTATTTTCATTTTATCTCATTTTTCAAGGAACCAAAATAGTCACTTCTTATAAGTATAGGAATAAAATGGATATTTTAAAAGTACAAGGATCAAAACAAACCAAAGTTGTGAGTATAGTGACTAAAATGTACCTTAAAGTCTAGGAACTAAAGTAGTATTTATACTCTATTTTACCCATAGTTATAACCCTATAAGTTTGTGTTTGAGTAGTAGTTCAACATGATATCTATTAACTATCGCATCAGGGGTTGAACAAGAAGATGACCAAAATGGTCTCTGTTAGCATTTCAATTTGACTATGTTTCACGTTCGCTAAACACAGGTATGCTAGAGCATGTGGGCTTTGTCCCATTGCTGATGAAGAGAAGATAAGGGGTGCACTTGAGAAGATATACAATTTCAATGTGATGAAGGTGAAGGGAGGAACACGAGGGGCAGTGAACGGGATGTTTCCAGATGGAAGCGTTGATAAATCGATGTTGCAGCCAAAGGAGATTTGGGCTGGAGTTACATACTCTGTTGCTGCCACTATGATTCAAGAAGGATTGGTGGAAACCGGGTTCCAGACTGCAATGGGCATTTATCAAGCGGCTTGGGCCCAAGATGGCCTCGGGTACGTACGAACATTCTTCTCCTTTTGTTCTTGAATCCCTCTGGGTTTTAACTAACTTTTCTTAACTTAATATTAGAATTAATATGGGGAGTAAATGTGTTTTGAAATCCTTTTATGCTTGTTTTGAAATCCTCTTTTGGAAAGATCCAACTTCGCTGTTGATTGATAAAAGATGACTCTTCACACGGTTCGTTTCGTGATTTGGAATTTATGATTGTTTCTCCCAATTTTCTTTCTTTGGCTTTTCACTTTTCTTACGAAACATTAGAATTCTTGGTTACTTTTTTAGTTGTTGTGAATATTGGTAGAAAATCAATAACAAAACAAAGACACAAGTGGAAGTATTGTCTATAAATTTAAATTTAAAAAATGCAAAAACTAAATATCAATAACTAGGTTTTAGTCTTTCTGTTAAAAAAAAAAATTAGGTTTTACCTTAAAATTTTTAAGAAAATTCTAATTATGTTTTTTAATCTCTTCTATTATTATATTTATTTAAATGATGACATAACATGGCTTATTGGGGTATTTTGCAGATTTGATATTGTGCAATATATCAAATCTTTAGATGTTTGACCCATTGTCTTTATACGTGGATATTAAATAACTCAATTTCAATGGAGTTTACTATTGAAGTTTGCACATTTATCATGAAACTCCATTTTACAACTTTGCCTTCCAAACATAGACTTCTAACTCCAAACTTTATAACTCAACTCAGCTCTTCAAATACTCCAATTACGTCACTCTATGTCCTCTAGTTGTATCCACTTTCTACTGAAAATTTTCTTCTACATCATACCCAACCAGCCCCTATAGTACATATCTTGCTTTGTTAATGTTATTAGCAAGACAACTGTATAGAATCACATTTGATACAATAGAGGGACAATTGAGATCATTTGGAAGTAAAATGTTAAGAGGCATGTGGTTTTGGCAGGTATTCATTTCAAACCCCAGAAGCTTGGGATGTTGATGACAGATTTAGATCAATAGGGTACATGAGGCCATTGGCGATTTGGGCAATGCAGTGGGCAATGATGTCTGACTCTAAACCCACCAGAATTCCAACCAAAGCGTTTTCTGACATGGAAGAATCTGCTTTTGCCACTCAACATGCTGCTTTCTTAAAAGTTGCATCTCTCTTGAAGTTGCCTTCCAAGGATGCTGCTCACAGGAGCCTTGTGGAGGCTGCTTATGATTTCATTTGCAAGAGGTCAGCCTAATCCATCAAACCACTCTGATATGTGATTTTTTTTTCATGGAAATAAATTGCACCAAGCATTGTCTTGCTTGTTGTCAAAATATGTTAGATATTTATGTTGTATCTATTTTATTTTAACATTTCAATCTATTCAGTTTTATCACTCTGAGTTTTGCTGTCTAGTCTTAATATTATTACGACGTTTACCAACTAAGACGTTTTTCAACTTTTAGTTTGGTTTGGTTTGTTTGTCATAATGTTATATACTTGTAAGGTGTGCTTGGAATACATTTTTCAAATGTTTATTTTTTTAAAAGTCATTTTAGAAAAAAATTGAAGTGTTTGGTAACCATTCAAACTTTTAGAATATATTTTTAACAACTTTTATCAAAAGAGTTTAAATAAAAATGTGTTTCTTTAAAAACATTTTTTTTCTTTAAGTCAATACAAACATATCATAGTATGCTACTTATCTTTAACTCACAATAACTCATTCTATTCAACACACAAATCGTTCCACTCACATGTAATTCTACTCTCTCACCATTTCGATTAGACTCTCGGATCAATGTTTGAAAATGTTGTCATACAACATACATAGAGTGTTTGGGTTGACTAGAGAAAAAAATTGTTTTAGAAAAGTTATTTTTATTTAAATTCTTTTGATAGAAACAATTTAAAATACATTTCAAAAGTGTTTTAAAAGTTGTTTTAACTAGTTGCCAACCACATCGGTTATATCCCAAATGATTTACTTTCAAAAATTGAAAAGTTAAATCAGAATTTGAAATTTGTAATACAGGGTAAAGATCATATGTGTTGTTATATGTCAACCAAAAGCCCAATTAGGCCCATTGGACTGACAATAGCCCATATAGGATCTAAGCCCTAAAATATTTATTTGTGGGATATGGAGAATAACCTTAGCATTAGCATTTCCTTTCCCTATATAAATATCTCAACACCGCCAAGGTCAAATCTTCGCATAATCGCATCACATCCTTTCTTTCTCTCACTCTCATTTCATCTGAACCCTAGCTTCGATCTCCCTCATCGACGAGGGCTTTTGGACCAACACTACTTCCATACACGCCTTTCTTGTTGTTCAGTTCTGTAGAGGCCGCAAAATTTAGGTATATTTTTCGTCTTTAATTTTGTAAATTTCGTTTTTCATTTGCAAATTTCTGGATTTGTCTCTCGATGTTTGGTTCAAGCGTTCCTTGACTTCAATTCTGATCGATATCCTTAATAGGAAAACACTAAAGTTAGGCGTTGAGCTCGATCCTGGAACCTAATAGGTGGATTTGATTTCACATGCTTTTCTTTTCTTTTTATTTGGTTGTTGAACGATTTTGTTCCAGTTTTGAAATATGGGATTTGAAAATGAATTAGTACTGGTGAAGATTAATCGATAGTCATTGGATATGACTGCTTGGTCTATCGAAATCTCTCAATTTACATTTTGGAAAAAGAACCCTTTTTATGGCGATGTTCCTTTACTCTCATGACTGAAATCTCTATTTTTTGGTAATTACTAATTACTTATTGTGATTTTCTGAAGTTCGTCGATGAATCGGTTTACATTAAATATATTTCTTCGTTGGTTTTTGAATCATTGGTTGGACCCTGGATATTGCTGACATTTGAAGTGTGCTTATTTTTCACATTAATCTTCTATGCGTTTTTCTATTACTAAGCCACACTCCAAACCTCCTATATCATATTTGATATCTCTCAGGTCATACTATAACCAAAAGTTTTGAAAACCTATCCCAAATTTCTGTAATCTATTATCCAAGTCTCAAGCAGAGGACCTAATATCATAGACAAGATCTTATAATAGATTTTGAGGGATTTTAAGTGATACTAGCGCTTGAGGTACACAGAATTACCTGATAGTACTTGGACTGTCCCTCTCTTGAGATCTCTCTCGAGCGCTAAATCACTCTCCATAACATTACCTCTGTCCTCGTTCTCATTTTCTCTATTTAATATTTATAACCAAATTCCATTAAAAAAAAAACTCCTTAACTAATTACTAATGGACCCCCTATAGTACTCTAATAGAATTCCTATCATACACCACTTAGAATGTAAACAACCTCCTAACAAAATGAGATTCTCCACCCTTCTCAACACTCTTCTGTTCTTAGAGAAAGTACTTTCTTTTAAGAATAGCAACTTTTTAAAAGGCAGAAGTTTTAGATATGTTCCAGCAGAAGTAGGCGTTGACCTCCTAACAAGTTTTAGGCATTGATCAACCAATCAACTCACACGATTTAATGCAACTTCCTCATCCCATTCATGCCATTTGAGAAAATAGTAACCACTTTGATCATTTCTTTTCTGTAGACATGAAAGACATGAAAGAACTGGAAGATGGTTTTGGATCTGCAGACAGTTATGGTGAGGATAAAGTAGAGCAACTGGTTCAAATCAAGACATTGTTTTTTGCTAGAGCTCGAGATCTGACAGGCACGAATGACGTTTTATTGGAGGTCCCTTTAGGTAGTACTACAAAGGATTGTCTGGACAAGATTGTAGGCAAATTTCCAAGGTTAGAGGAGATCCTTGGATGTGTGGTTCTGGCTCTGAATGAGGATTATACAACTGAGTCAACAATTGTTAAAGATAGAGATGAGTTGGCAATTATACCTCCCATAAGTGGTGGCTAACCTTTCTTCTGCTACCATTTTATAATGATATGTATATATTATTTCTCTTTGTGGTGTCATTTCCAAATGTGGGATTTCATAAGCAAATAGGGACATTGACCTTCTTCCCCAACTGTGTAGGATATTACTTGTATAGATAACATGTATGTGTAGGAAATTTGTTCTCCTTCAAACTTTTTTACTTTAGTTCAAACATTTCAACCAATTTGTAATCGTCTATATTAAATTCCACATTTTCAGTCCCTTTGTACCTTTTTATGTAGAGTCAAAGCTAATTATGGGATGGACATTTATAGGTTTGGCTTTCGAAAGTCAAAATTCAAAACATAAATAAGAATCGGACGAGATCTGAATAATTAAATTCTGCAATTTTTACAAACATATTGGCACACGAGCTTGCCTTTATACGCAGACTTCGACATGGAGCCATGAGTGATCGGTAACCATTGCCTCTAGTATACACTAACTCAATTAGTATTCTTTCTCCATACCTATCCCTTGTGAAATTCATTACGTGCAAAAGGTAAAACATGGTTGGGCAATATTCGAAAACAAAACTTATTAAAATGTTAATGTTACAATGTGTTTTAAAGTTTATGGTCAAAATCAACGTATTTATTTATGGTTAAGGTGCAATTGATGAAATTAAAGTTGAGAAATAAAATTTATATGAATCAGAATAATTTTCTTTCCTAAACAAATTTGTATCACAACCAAAGAAAATAAGACATAGAAATTAATAAAATTAAACGTTACCGACCAATTATTTCATTATTGTTATTATTATTACTATTTTATTTTTGAAAACGAAAACAATTTAAGTCATGCCGACTGTTTGAATTGGGATGAGAGTAGGGGCAGGGAATGAAGTTGGAACTCACTCAAATTTTAATTCTACAATACTCCATCTCCACTCATTGTTGTATATTCCTCAACAAGATCCACTCTTTTTCCATCTCTCACAACCTTTCTTTCCAATTACAACTCTCACAAGCTTATTTCAATAGATTATAACATAAATATAAGCTTAGTCAACATGAGCTTAACTGAATTAACATGAAGTATTTTTGTATTCATATTATTTATTTGTTTAAAAATACATGGAGTAGAAAGATTTGAATGTGTAACTTTTTGTTCAAATTACTTTATATTAGTTGATTTATGTTGTAGTTGATTTGAAATCTAATTTGTCCTCGTAAAATGTCAACAAAAAGCCCAATTAGGCCCATTGGACTGACAAAAGCCCATATAGGATCTAAGCCCTAAAATATTTATTGAGGGTATGAAGAGTAACTTTATCATTACCATTTTCTTTCTCCTATATAAATATCTCAACACCGCGACGCTACTTCTTTATATCACATCTTTTCTCTCTCTCATCTCATCTCATCTCATCTCATCTCATCTGAGCCCTAGCTTCGATCTCCCTCAACAAGGAGGGTTTTTGGACCAACACTCCTTCCATACACACCTTTCTTGGTCACCACCATGGCGGAGGAAGTCGTCGTAGCTACCGGAGCGGCCAGCCCCGAGCCCTTGGATCACAAGCGCAAGCTTGCAGATTTGGACAACGAACCCACTGAAGCCGCCGAGGAGAACCATGCTGAGCCCATTGAGGAGTCTCTTGCTCCTAATGCCGCCGACGATCCCACTTCTGACGAATCGGAGGCCAAGCGTCCTCGGCTCGACGGGAAGCCCGAGGGGAACGGTACTCTTCTTTCTTACTTTCTCATCTTATCACTCTGAGGGGATTGACGGTTTTGTGTTCTTGGAATTCATGGAAATACTGGATGTGTTTTTGCGGATTTTCTTGTATTTTTTCCTCTACTTCTTGAAGTACGCGGTAGCTGGTATCAGAAAATGCTGGACGCCTTCCGAAAGAATATGTATTTTTTCCCTTGGACCATTACGCGTTTGGACCAAGAATTGTTTGGAGGATGTCTACTTTCTACTGCTCATATCTCGAGTCCTCTTCATTTTTACAACGAAGTGGAACATTATTCATCGAGATTTATAACTAAATAAGATTTTCCTTCCAGCCCATCATGAAATACGCCAGATTCCTTCTAGATATGCATATGCTTATATTGCTGTTTGCATACTGATGTTCTATGGTTATAGTCTGCCGTTTGTGTATTAGCTTTCCCTTGATTAATTAATGCATATTTTCTTTCTTTCATAGAAAGATGGTAAAAGTTAGTACAATAATAAAGTTATGATATTAGATTCTTTGGCGAACGTTCTGACATGTGCTGACCATATTCTTTGTGTTCAACCAGTTTCCCGTATTGTCCAACAAATGTCCTAGTTTTGTATGTGTTGTGCATGGGATGCGTCAGTGTATGCCTCAATAGATTCATATGTTTCGAGCTTCGCATGTGGCAGCTAATGTAATTATATCAAAGACTTTGCAAGAGGGAGAGTGACAATGAGGACGGATTGAAAGCACATTAATTTCGTTTTGGAAAAGCTGGCTGTATTCATATGTTTTTCATTTCCTGCCTGGAATTTATGTGCAGATCCGTTTATATAGATGTGGAAATTTTCAGACGATGTGTTATGAACTCAGCCCCTTTCTAACTTTGGTGTTAATGTTTATTCTTAAAGAATAATTACTTTTTAGTTATGCTAGGTTTATAATTTGAGTTTTGACATTGGAATAATGGTTGATAAGGTTCTTCTGTGAGCTGCTCAACAATAATCCAATCCTTCTGTTTTACTCTTGATAATTCAATTGATGTTTTATCAAGGTGATTTATCATTAGTTTATTCTTGCTGTGAAGTCCAACGTTAAAGTGTTATGTTTTCTTCTACAGCTAGTGAGAATGGGCATGAAGAAAAGAAGGAAGATGAGCTGGAGGCTAAGGAAGATGTTAAGCAATCTTCTGAAGAGGAACAGTCTGCTTCAGTGGAGGAGTTACCTGAAAAAGAGGAAACGCAACAACCCACTGAAGAGCCTCATGAAGAAGAAGGTGACGCTCAGAATTCTGCTCCTGAAATCTCTCAGGAGGAAAAAACTCAAGAACTCTCAAAGGAGGAAAGTCAGCCTCCTGAAGTTGAGGTTGCACCTCCACTGCAGGAGGAGGATGTTTCTAATTCTGAGCAAGATCAGCCTTCATCTGAGTCTGAAACAATAACATATAAGATGGAAGTTCCTAATAGTAAGGTGCGAACTTGCAAGTTATCTAGTTTTGATCCTAGGATTGTTGTTTAAGCTTGATGTTGAGTTTGCTTATATGCTTTTTCAACAATATTTTCCAGCCTTTGCCTCAACTTAATGCTATTAATTATTTTTTTTTGTCTTGAGCTTTTGAGTGTTTCTAATAGGGTTGTTGAACTGAAGTCCCTAATTTTCATTGTTGTGTCTAATAGGTTGCTGGATTATGATATGTTGTTTTAAAGTTCAAGGGCGCATCAAATACAACATTAGTTTTATAGGGATGCCTTTGTCCTTTTTTGAAAGTTTGGAGACCTATTAGATTTTTTTGAAAAGAAGTTTAGTAGGATCTATTAGATACAACTCTGAAAGTTCGAAGACTGAACTTACAATACGACCCATACTTCTTGATATATACACTGCAAGTATAATGGCTAGGCCTACCTTCCTTCAATCTTTTTAATTTTTCTTTCAATGGAATGAAATTTGTAGAAAACATGGCCTGAATGTTAAATAAATGTACTGATCCATCTACAAATTTTACTGGAATTTCATATGACAAATTTTGGCATACCTACTGCAGGTAGGTGTTCTCATTGGCAAGGCTGGAGATACAATTCGATACTTGCAGTACAATTCTGGTGCGAAGATTCAAATCATGAGGGATGCAGAAGCGGATCCAAATCGTTTATCTAGACCTGTAGAAATAATTGGAACTTCGGAAAATATAAAGAAGGCAGAGGAGTTAATTAATGCTGTGATTGCAGAGGTTTACTTTTTTAATATTGTTTTTTCCTGCCATTGTCATTGTATCTATTTCCGTTGCTCTTAGTTGTGTTTTCAGTAACCCAAAATTCTTGTTTGAGTCAATTTCTGTTTAACATCTGTTGGAACTTTTTTGTCCTGATATTGACTTCTTGATTTAATTTTATTTTCTCATAGGCTGATGCTGGTGGATCTCCATCCCTTATAGCCAGAGGCCTCACTTCATCGCATTCTATAGCAACTGCTGAACAGATTCAGTTACAAGTTCCAAATGAAAAGGTTGGAATCCATATATATGTGGATATCTTGTCATCTGGTTCTGACAATTACTTACCTGAAATTTCTTTGCCCAGGTTGGTTTAATTATTGGAAGAGGTGGGGAGACTATTAAAAGTCTGCAGACCAGATCTGGTGCACGTATACAGGTAGTTGAAATGCTGCAAGTCTATCTTTATGGTACATGTTTGTTTATTTTTATGATTTAGTATAGTCATCAGTTATGACTTATTTGGTTTCCATGTAGTTGATACCCCAAAATCTTCCAGAAGGAGATGAATCCAAGGAAAGGACTATTAGAGTTACTGGTGATAAGAAACAGATTGAAATTGCTACAGACATGATAAAGGAAGTTATGAATCAGGTATGCTTTTCACAGGATACCTTTTCTCCAGATATTTTGTTTTTTGTATCTCCATATCATTACTTGAAATTTCAACTGTGATGTTTGGTTTAATAAATGCTTTTAGCATGTTTATATCCTCCAATGATGCAATGAATTGTGTTTATTTTTATTGTTATTATTATTGCATTGGAATTATTAGTAGTATTTTCTGTTTTATACATTGGGTCTCAGTGTCTATGATCACTCTTATCTAAATGGCTTCATCTTGTGTGCATAATTGTTGTTGCACGTTACTTCCATTGACTAATGAATAGTAAGTTATATGCTTTTTGGTCATTTATATTCCTTTCTGAAATTTTATTACGTATGGTAGTTTTGCTATTATTGGTACTTAATCTTGCAGTAAGTTTTGTCTGAGACTAAAGATAAGGTCTTGAATTAACAGCCTTATATTACACTACAGGCTAATCTGCTCAGTGTCAGAGAAGCATAATATTGGCATGTATATGCTATGTGATTTAGTTCTTGCTGTGGAAGTGTTATGTATTTTTATTCACTTGATGACATTGATGGATCAGTACTAGATTCTTTTCAATCATGCTGGTTGAGTATATAAGATTGACCAGGTTTAACAATCTCTGCTATGGGAAACAGTATGCTGATTTTGTATGGTATAATATTCTTTGATGGGATTGGGGAAATCTCTTGACTGGTGATCCTAATAGCTTGTGAAATCAATGAATGGTCTATGAAAAGATCACATGAATGTTCTAGGAAAGATCATATACTGAAATCCAAGATGCCGGTTGCCATAATTTATCTATCATAAAGGTGTCAAACTCGAATTGGTTGGCTTTAAAACTGCAGATTACAATATTGCCTTTTCCATGGGGCCGCTTTCTTGGTGTAGCAATAGACAACTACTATTCACCCCCATCCACTGAAGAGAGGTATCAGGCATTAAATCTCGCGATTGCAGGATGTTAATAGTTGGTAAGATTGCTTCAAGATTTCACACTAAGAATAATTGAGTAAGAATGTATTGCATTAACCTTAGTGCTCATTAGTGGACCCATTTTCTATGCTTGAGATTGTGTGGGAAGAAAGTAATGCCTGGTTGAAGTCATGATGCTTTCATTTGCATGGGACCTAGTATTCAAAGCTGATACCATTGCTGAGACATCATAGGCACGGAGATTTGGTGCATGCCACTCTAACTGCGCACTATAGCAACAAAATCACTTTGAACTAATGACAAACCATTGCCAATGTAATTATTATTATTTTTTATTTTTTCCTTTTTACCTGAATGATCTGTCTGATGCGTTGCGACAGTGAAATGCTCAGCATATGTTGGTATTACTTCAGAATGAAAGAATTAAAGATTTAGTTGCAAAGTTGATGCTGATATATCTGGCATCTGTATTAGCAGAATTACTATTTATTTGATGAACAAAACAATATATGTGTGAGATGCCTGAGTACAAATGTTGAGCTTTCTCAGTTGCATGATTTTGTCATCTTTTAGGCTTATGCACTTTTCATCACTTAAAAAAACTTTTCAAGTTTGTTAATCCTGTGCAGATTTGAGGGCATGTTTTGTTAATTATAATTTGTCTACATCACTACCTTCTGCATTGTTACATAGTCAGTTGTTATTGGCGATCTTTTTCTTTTGACTTTAGAAGCCATGCCATGCGAAACTGGGTGCTTCCTGTTATAACATTTACAAGTGCTTTTCGCTACGTTGCCTCTCTGTTTAAAGATTGAAATGATTTTAGGATGCTGTTGGTACATGTTCCCTTGGCATGCATTTGGTTACAGTGTTATGATATATCTGGTATTTTCTTTGTTGTTTGATATTTGTTAATATCATCTGTATAAAGCTTTAGTTCTCTCCATTTCGTCTTGATCATCTGAATGGCAATTTGTTGTGTTTGTAATGTCTTAGCTTCAACTTATTTTATGTGACTAATATGGTTCCAGGGCCCTCATTAATGTTCTTGAACAAGAGATCTTGATCACCGTGTTCAAGCTGTTCATTTTCTCAAGTCTACTTGTATGTGATTGAATGTTGGAATAAATTTTTCCTCTGTTTTCTTACTATGTCTTTGTTTGTCCTTGGAGTAGACTGTGAGGCCTTCACCACACTCCACTGGTTTTAATCAACAGGCTTACCGGCCTCGGGGACCTGGTGGCCCGACTCAATGGGGTCAACGGGGTCCTCATCCTTCACATCCAGCAGCATATGATTATCCACACAGAGGACCTTATCCATCTCATAATACTCAGTATCAGCATCCTGGCTTTGGAAACTATCCTCAACAAATGGGTGGTCCTCGAAGCAGCTATAGTTCTGGTTGGGAACAAAGACCACCCCCCAGCATGCAGGGGCCACCACCAAGTTCAGGTGGTTATGACTACTATGGTCAAAGAAGCCACTATTCGGATGCTCCACCTTCTCATTTTCCTGGTGCTATGCCTTCCCATGCTCCTGGCCCTTCTCCCACCCCGACCCACGGTCCACCACAAACACAGTCCAGTTACAACTATAGTCAGCAGCAAAGTCAAGGTTATGGACACGCTGCACATTATTCTCAGGCAGCTCCACATCAGAGCTACGGCCATGGATACGAACAGAAGTATGACCACCATGCTCCAGCGCAAAATCCATACGGCGGACATGGGAATGCCCAACATTATCCACAGGCTGGTACTCAACAGGTTTATCCTGGACAACAGTATGATAATAAGCCTTCATCATATGGTGTTCCGCAACAAGGACCACCTCCCCAGTCTTATGGCGCTCCTAGGGTTGGTCAGCCTGCAGAGCCTTATCAAGGTGGTTCTGCCCCAGCTACATATGGACAAAATATGCAACCTCAACAGACATATCAATACCCATCTGGTGGTTCTACCCAGCAGTATCCTCCCTACGGTGCTGCACCAAGCACGGATGGTTACAATCAGGCACCAGCTGCTTCTGCCGCTGCTGGTTACTCGCAGCAGGGTGCCCAGGCTGGTTATGGTCAGCCCGGTGTGCAGCAACCGTCCGCTTATGGCCAACAAGTAGCTCCTGCTGCAGCATACGGTCAGTATCCAACCTCTCAGCAGGGTTATTCGGAGCAGGCTGCTGCAAACACGGCAGCTGGATATGCTGCATACCAAGCGCCTCAAGATCCTACAGCATACAGTGGAGCCACAGCAGCTGCAGCAGCAGCTTATACTGCTCCAGCCAGTGGGCAGCAAGGTTATACTCAACAGACCGCAACTCAGCCAACCTATGATCAGTCAATTCAACAATCAGGTGGGTACGGAACCGTGCCTTCAAGTGCCCCTGTAGGTTATGGGAAGAGTGTGTCGCCACAGCCACAGCCTGGGTATCCGCAGTATGATTCTACACAAGTTTACGGGGCTAGTCGTTAAAAATTTTGGTAAATTAGGTATAGGGTCTGTTGGTTGTGTGAGGAAGCAGATGTTAAAGGTAGGGGAGGAGGGGTGTTATTATTGATGTTATTGGAACTTGTTGAATCATTCGGTAAACATTGTCTGTTGTATTTTGCATTTTACCCCATCATTTCGACCAAGTTATTAAAAGTGAATTTCGGCTTATAGTAATATGAAGTCCGCACTTTGTGTTAGTAGTTAAATGTTTTATCTCTTTTTTATTGGTGCTTCTGCGTTTATTGTTGGTTGGTTATGAATTTACATATTTTCTTTTTTTGCCTTCTAAAATCCATTAGGGGTTTTCTTATTTTTAAAATAACGTAATTTGAATAAATAATGGCAAAAATATGTTTGAGTTCAAATCTGCTTTCAATTTACTTGGGTATTGCAATTGACTTCTTGCAAATATATAAAAAAAATACTTTCATAATATGACAAAATTAATTTTTTTCTAAAATATTGTAAATAGTTTGGTTGATTATGCAAATGCTATATTTGAAAATTTATAAATATATAATTAAACAAAAACTCGGCGGTTATCTTCTACTTTCTTATTCACCTTTATGTAAGACTCCGCGGTTATCTTCCACAAACCAACATTGCCACTAATGGAAATTTCTTCCTCCTTCCTTCTCTCCCTTCATCTTCAACCTTTCCCTCCGAATTCTCTCGCCGCCGCTGCCGCTTCTATTTCCAATTCCGGTAACCAACTTTCTCGAATCAAATCTACAACAGAAACACCGCCGTCAAAAATCAAAGTAGTTTCCAAATTTCGCAACCGGAAACGCCCAACTTTTGCCGTGGAAGATGCTTTTCCTTCATCTTTACCGCTTCACACCAAGAACCCTCATGCCATTTACGAGGACATTCAAAGATTTGCACGGCAAAATAAGCTCAAAGAGGCACTTACGATTATGGACTATGTGGATCAACAAGGCATCCCAGTTAATGCGACTACATTTTCTTCTCTTATTTCGGCTTGTGTTAAAACAAAATCGCTGACTGATGCGAAACAGATTCACGCGCATATTCGGATAAATGGGCTTGAAAACAATGAATTTATTCGTACAAGGCTTGTGCATATGTATACTGCTTGTGGGTCCTTGGAAGATGCACAGAAGCTGTTTGATGAAAGTTCTAGCAAGAGTGTTTATCCTTGGAATGCGTTGCTTAGAGGCACTGTAATGGCGGGTCGGAGGGATTATCACAGAATTCTATTGACTTACGCAGAAATGCGAAGATTGGGGGTTGAATTGAACGTTTACTCCTTTGCTAATATCATTAAAAGCTTTGCAGGTGCATCGGCGTTTACTCAGGGGCTCAAGGCTCATGGCCTTCTGATTAAAAATGGATTGATTGGCAGTTCAATTCTTGGGACAACTTTGGTTGATATGTACTTCAAATGTGGTAAGATCAAACTTGCCCGCCAGATGTTTGAGGAAATTACCGAGAGAGATGTTGTGGTTTGGGGATCAATAATTGCTGGGTTTGCTCACAATCGACTCCAAAGGGAAGCTTTGGAATATACTAGGAGGATGATAGACGATGGAATTCGACCGAATTCGGTTATATTGACGACGATTCTCCCGGTTATTGGAGAAATCTGGGCTACGAGATTAGGTAAGGAAGTTCATGCTTATGTTATAAAGACAAAAAGTTACTCGAAGCAGATATTTATTCAGTCTGCTCTGATTGATATGTACTGCAAGTGCGGGGACATCGGTTCGGGTAGAGCAGTTTTTTATGCATCCATGGAGAGGAATGCTATATGCTGGACTGCTTTGATGTCTGGTTATGCTTTAAATGGCAGGCTAGAACAGGCTGTAAGATCAGTTATTTGGATGCAGCAGGAAGGATTTAAACCAGACGTCGTAACTGTTGCAACGATTCTTCCAGTTTGTGCTCAATTGAGAGCTCTGGGACCAGGAAAAGAGATTCATGCTTACGCTTTGAAGAATTGCTTCCTACCGAATGTATCTATCGTTTCATCCTTGATGGTTATGTACTCAAAATGTGGAGTAATGGACTATTCTCTAAAGCTTTTCAACGGCATGGAGCAAAGAAATGTGATCTTATGGACAGCAATGATTGATTCGTACATAGAGAATCAATGTCCACATGAAGCAATCGGTATATTCAGAGCTATGCAGCTATCAAAGCATCGACCAGATACCGTTACCATGGCTAGAATCCTCTATGTATGCAGTGAACTAAAAATGCTGAAGATGGGTAAGGAGATACATGGACAAGTCTTGAAGAGGAAATTTGAGCCGGTCCCTTTCGTTTCTGCCGAACTAGTGAAGCTATATGGGAAATGTGGAGCAGTAAAAATGGCAAAAATGGTGTTTGAGGCAATCCCTGTGAAAGGGTCAATTACATGGACTGCCATTATTGAAGCTTACGGAGAAAGTGGAGAGTTTCAGGAAGCAATCGATCTGTTTGACCAAATGAGGTCATGTGGTATCTCTCCAAACCATTTCACTTTCAAAGTGGTTCTATCTATTTGCCAGGAAGCTGGTTTTGTTGATGAAGCAGTGCGCATCTTTAAGCTAATGTCCGTTAAGTATAAGATTAAGCCATCTGAAGAACATTACTCTCCAGTCATTGCAATTCTTACTCGTTTTGGTCGAGTTGAGGAGGCTAGAAGGTATGTACAGATGAGTTCTTCATTGTCATAAGTTTTGTTTTGTGTTTTGTCCACAATTGAGCTGAGCTCTTGATTCATTATTTGAATCCAACAAAATGCAAATGTATACACATACATCTGACAGACATTATTTATATATTGTATATGTTGATCTTTTTTGTTGTGTATATTTCTATATTTTGGGATTGGGAGAACTGAATGATAAATCTTCAAATCTTGTGGACAAAGATATGTTTAAGTGGGTGAATTCTATAAATTAAAGGTTAAAATATCATTTTTAGTTATGGTAATTACAACCGACCTTAAATGTCCAATAATAAAATGGAAAAAAATAATATAGCCTTTCCTACTGTAAATTTGAAAAACTTATTCCAAATTCAAGTTTTGGATGACTAAATTTAAGATTTATTGAAGGTACAGTAACTGAAGTTGAATTAGTTACAACATATGAGATTGAGATTAAAATGATATTTGTCAACTTAATTTGATTGATATGTATTGTATTGCAAGAGTGAAGACATTGGTTCGATTTTCGACATCTAATTATAGAAATGTTATCTATTGAACCAATTTGATGTATGATTCTGCTAAGCAAAACACTATGATGTATGAGAGTTGTGATTCATATCTCTTTATTCTAGTTGTACTTAAAAGAACATATGTATATTGAAACTCAAGCTCGAGAGATTTTTTTTTTGTCAATTTGGAATTAGATTAACAATTGTGTGAAACCCAATAAATTAAAAAAAAAATCTAAATTAATAAAAGAAAATAAGTTTATTATTGATATATTTAAAAGTAATGAACCCTAGAAGTTGTCACATTTTTTTTTTTTTTATTATTATTCATTTTACAAATTCTTTCTAATTTTCCGTCTCTCGCGCCACACCCACGCCAATTCCGTCGTCCTTGATTTCCTTCACCGTCGCCATTCTAATTTGGCCTAATGATTTCAAATCCATGGGCTTAAGAAGGTTATGATAGGTAGGGATCAGTATCGGAGAGGAAGCTACAATGGCGAAGCTCTCAGGGTTGCAAAAGCAAGTCCTCAGTCTCTACAGAGCATTTCTCCGAGCAGCTCGTACCAAATCGGTTGAAGATCGACAGCAAATCGAATCGATTGTCGCCGCTGAGTTCCGCCGCAACGCCAAGCAAATCGATCGTAAAAATTTCATCCACATCGAGTACCTTCTTCGTCGAGGTAACAAACAGTTGGATCAACTTAAAAGTCCTGCCACTGTTGGATTGTCTACGCTCAACCCCAATCCCGAGCCTTGAAATTGTATGTACATTTCTTCGATTATTGGCTATTTGTTATTGGTAGGATCAATTGTGAACCCTAGAAATTAAACTGCGATCGCTTTGCTTTGCTTTCTTTCCTCCTGAAGTTCAGATTCAATGATTTTCTTTGTTTGTAAGCTTGAGGTATGAATATAGTTTAGTGGGAAATGGTTGTAAATTGAGCAATCTCATGAACACCAATTTGGATATACTCTGTCGATTTTATTCAATAATTATATGATGATGGGGAAGTATTTCTACTGAGTTCACTAGAAACAATCACTAGACTATCTTATCCTAAAATTCTGGCTTCAACCTATACTACATTCGTGTTTTCAAGACCAACTATAATCATTCAAAACTAGGAAATCTGACAAAAATTTAAACCCACACATGAGAAAGTTTAGTAGCTACTTAATTGCCTTCACAACGATTACTCAATTGAAACTGAAACGAGCAATGTCATGATTCTCTACCTCAATACAATGGTTACATGAAAAAAAAAGAAAAAGAAAAAAAAGCATGTTCTTTTAATTATAGTATATGAAACCTTAATTTTAACATTGATATAAAAATTGTATAAATTTTTAGTTTTGTTATCATGTAAAGATGGAGATTTTGTGTAACTCAAATACAAAGGTTTAAACACTTGTTATTAACTTTGAGAAATAGTTATTATGTGCCTTAAAAAGAAGAAATAAGTTATTAAAATTCCATAATTGAAAATCAACAAGGATAAATAGAGGCTGAATGAGTGAATTTGAATTTCTGAATGATGACCCACAGCCACTTTTATGTTGGGGAGAGAGAGAGAGAGAGAGAGGTTTAAATTAGAATTAGAGATTAATTATATTGATTATTGTAAACATTATACATTATCAGCCAACAGGTTGAAGTTTCTCTGAATTGGTCAAATAAAGAATATACAGAGCATTTGCCAATTTTTTCAAAATTCAATTTATATCTCCTACTACATTCACCAAGGTGCCATGCCTATTCAATATCCTTCATAGCATCCTGCAATATTCAAAAACCCTTTTTAAGTCCCCACCACTTAACTCTCTGACCACATTCCCTCATAAAAGAATGATGAGAAAGAGATGTGAATAAGCTGGGTCTATGAACTTATAAAACTATATGATGATTGGGTAAATTTCATGATTATGAGTTAATTCTGGCTAGGTTGAGGTTCCAAACAAAGATTTGATTGCATTAAGTCGTCTGTGGTATAGCAATAATAGGACATTACCTTGGCTAATCGTGTAACGTACGCAGCAGCTAATGCTGTTGCCAACAATCCCAGTCCTAAAGTCCATAGCTGACCATTTCCCCCTCCAAGCAAACCAACTTCAGACTCTTCTTGCTGAAACACCCCAGGTAAAATTAACAGCCAAAAAGAAACCAGACCATAAGGTTGAAACTCGGAAACTCGGAAACAATTAACAATAGTGACAGAAAACCCAACTAAGAATCCAGATCATAGATTATCTTTGAAGGAAAAAACAAACACAATTTGCATAACATGATGCAATCCCAAACATTGCCAAGCAAACACATTGATGTGTTTGTCTTACCTCCTAATAAAAGTGTATAAATGCTTTCACGAAAGAGCACTTTAAGGCTTAGTTTAGAATTGTTGTAGCTTTTTAAAACAATTACTAATAGCTGCACTTTTAAAAAAATCTAAGTGTATGGTAAATTTCAAACTTAAATGTGAAAAAGTATATTATGGAATAGGAATAAAATATGAATTTTAATAGTTAATTAGAAGGCGCATGATATCTTTGGAACTCAATCTCAAAAGCTACTCTACATAGATTTTAGAAACCAATGGAATTGAAAAAGTGATTTGCTTTAAATTATCTTGTAATCAGTTTAACCAAACCCTAAACAGTTAAAATTTCCTCATAATCACTTTAAACTCCTACAAAATCACTTTAAAAAGCATTGTTAATTGGTCAAATGCACCTTTTACTAATCGAAATTTTAATTAAACAAGTAATTGGTCTTAAAAAGCACACACATAAACACTTTAAGAACCAAGTCAAATACACATTTACGAGGTAAGATGTTAGTATGAAAAATATAATCACATCTCTAAGCAGTGAGGGGAAACAGGTTGAAAACTTACAATAATTGCGCGTCCAAAGGCACCCGCACTCACATAAGCCCATGTTCCTGGAAGCATCCCCAGCCAGCTGCATTAAAGATAATAAATCTGTTTACGTTTTCAACAACGTTTGAAGTTCATACAGCTCATAGCATTCTGTATGTATCAATACAACTGAGGAGAATCAAAATAGTATTGAAGAAAAGAACGCTACAATCCTTCATGAATATAAATATCACTGTAGAAATGAAACAGGGACAGAGGTACACAATTTTGAAATTCATTGAGTAATTGAAAACTAACCTTCCCAACACATAGGGGACAAATTTGACAGATGTGAGTCCATATAAATAATTTCCGAGAGAAAATGGAAGCAATGGGCTCAAACGTAGTAGGGTAACAACTTTGAAACCATTTTCTCCAATGGCTTTGTCAATGGCAGCAAATTTCTTGTTTCCTTCTACTAGCTTAAGAATACGCTCACGAGCAAAATACCGAGCAATCAAAAAGGCAACACTAGCAGCAACCTGAATTAATAAGAGATAATAAGTTAATAACTAGGAGGCATATGTTAATCTATCTATTTGCTATATTGGTACAGAACACTCACCGTTCCACTGATGGAAACTATAATTGTCCCAATTACAGAACCAAAGAGTAGTCCAGCTGACATTGTTAACGGAATGGCGGGAATTGCAAGGATCTAGAAGGGAAGAAATCATGACATAAATTTCACAATGGATATTTGGCAAAAGTAAAAATATAAACCATGGAAGTATCTCTCAAACCTCCACATGGGCAACCAAAAAGGGTACAACAACTAGAAGTAGAACTAGCACAGGAAAATATAGTTTCAGCATATATGTTATAAACCTAATAGTAATTTTGGTCTACTTCAAAAGTACCACGTCCAGCACCATTTTATCCCAAAGGAGCAAAGTAGACAAAAAGCTACAAAAGGTTTTAATCTATTAAGTTCTCCAACTGGGTCAACCCTATAGCAACCCCAAATATGCCATGCCTTACCACGAAGGGCACCTCTATAAATGTAGAAGGTAAATTTCCTACATGTTTGTATTAAATAAAAAAGATTTGTACCTCCAGTCCTGCATATACTGCTACGAATAAAGCATATCCTGCTGGACCATATCCTGTTAATCAAAAGCTCAACGTTAAGAATTACATTACACGATTGAGAGAGATCCTTCATAGAAATGGAGAACTCCTCGGCTATTCCAAATATCCCTTTTTCTCTGTTAATGATTTTATGTTTAAAACAAAGAAAATACAATTATAGTACCACACACACTTTAAAGTGAATGACACCGTTATTAGAATTTGGGAACTAGAATTAGAAAGTAGACAGCCGCCAATGTATGTAGATAGGTGATAACACACAACTGATCAGTTAATCCATTATGTTTAAACAGAGCCAAGTTTAACTATGAGACAACTCAGTGGTCAAAGCAGTAAGTAGTAATCCAAGATGGTTAGGAGATATGGCTTATGACATTAAATATACCACTTGCAATCACTCTACACCGTAGTGCATCAGTTTCAGACTTCAATGAAGAACCACCACAACCATTTGGCCAAAATAACCTTACTATGTAGTCTTATACTCCTAATACCCAAACCCCCAAGTTGACAGGCTTAAGAACCGCCTCCATTTAACTAAATGCAAACCATCTCCCTCATCAACCCCTTCCCACAAAAAGTTTCTCAACAATGATCAATCTCTCAGATTCTTACAGACTGAGTCCAAATCCTAACTAAGGACAGAAAATAACTAGGATCCCCGTCAAAACCTGAACAAGAGAGTCTCCCTCCTTTAGAAAAATTAAGTCTTTTAATACCAAAATAGAATAAATATGGAAGTACAAGAGAAAGTAGGATACAACTCTATAAATTATGGAAGTTCAAGACTTTCAGCTGTTTTTCCCGTTTTTTGCATAGCAGTAGGCATGTCAAATTAACTCCACGCATTGTAGAGTTAAATTTTTCAAAAGGGGATTCTATAAAACTCACATTTGCACAGAAATTGAGGTTAATTTGCATCAAAATCTCAAGAGACAGAGAAGAAGAAGAGGAGGAGGGAGGAGGAGGATGTGGAGGAGGAGGAACAATCTATGATTGCCACACACACACACTCACACACAATCAGAATCAGCAAAAGGAATTTCAGAACAGCCTCCCATTACAATAACCAACGTGTAATCGAGACCAATTTAAAAAAACGATGAACAACAAACCCCCAGCAAAATGAAATTGATCATTTCCACCAATTCCCCAATTCAAAATACAGTAAGAAAGAAAAAACAAGCAAATAAACCATAACAAAATTACCGTCAATAAACGTGGAGAACTGATTCAAGAAGGTGTTAATCGGATCCCTATAAACATATCCAGCAAATGCAAATCCACCAATAACCCCAACAAGCAACACACCAGCCAATAGGGTGCCCTTAACCGCAGTGTCATCTTCCGAAACGGTTCCATCTCCGTCCACACCTTTATTCCCTTTATCAGCGGCATCGTCATCGTTGGACTTGGGGATAAAGAACCACTTAAAGCTTTGAGGGGCGCTAGTGGGTGTCTTCTGAAGAGTAGGTTTCTTGGATTGTTTGAGAGAGGAACAAGGCTTGAGGAAATGAAATCGCTTGTTGGGTCTGAAACTGAAGAGGAAAGAAGAGGAAAGAGGAGGAGAGAAATTGAGAGAAGAAAGACATGGCGGTGGGTTTGAAGAAGGCGGCCTTAAGGTCAGAAGGACTCGCATTATAAACAAAAAAGAAAAAAAAAACGAAGAGAAGAAATTGTGTGAAAGCTGATCACCTCATCAATGGAGCTCACTCAGATAAGAGCAACGACAACGAAGAAGAAGAAACTGCTCAATTTTTCTACAACATTTCTTTTTTCTTTTTTTATTTATTTTTTTATTTTTTTCTGTTGTTATGTTCATTTATTTATTTTTGGATAGAAATTAAAAAGAAAAAAAAAAAAAAAGAGATTTGAGATTCTTTGACGTGGGGGAATATAGAACATACAACATATGAACTAAAATAATAATAATAATAATAATAATAATAATTAATAATTGAATTTTCTGGAAGGAAAAGAAAATTGGTAATTTGGGGATGAATGCTTATTCAATATAAAAGTTTGGATGTGAGACACAAATATAGGGTCTCTTGATTTATTGCTTGGCTAATACTCGGGTGTATCTTTGACGTTAAAGATCCTATCATTTTCTACTATTCACATAAAAAAATTTAAAAACATAATAAATTATGATCGAAAAATTTAGTAACATATACAAAAACATTTAATGAGTACACGTCCATCATATTAATATGGCATTTGAGATTATAAATTTAAAATTTTATATCCATAAACTCAAAAAATGTAAAATGTTAATAAGTAGACAAAATAAATTTTTTGGTAGTTGGTGTTTGAGAGTTTGAAAAGAACATTTCAATCTCTCAAATTTGAATTTCTTTTAGTAGTCTTTGAACAAATAAAAAGATGATGCGATCGTACTTGTCGATTTGAAATAATATTCAAAAGCGATAGCCCGTGTTGACTTTTATTTTATATTTTTGTATGCTTTTTTTCACCTCTCAGTAGCAATATCGAAATGATGATTATTGTGGCACTTTGGGTTTGTTGAGGATTCGATAGTGAGAAAAATCAAGATATCGGACAATCGCAATCGCAATCTTAACGAGATAGATGAAACTGCAAAATCAAATATTCACCAACTCCAACATTTTAAATATGTTTCAACTTTTTAAATAAGCTTTTTTTTTTTTTTAATCTTAAGTTTGGTGGTCTATATATACAGTTTTAAGATGTAGTCCATTAATTAATCTTTTTCTTTGAAATGTAATTTTCTTAGCATTTTCTACACCTCATCAATACCATGGGTTTGCTAATTTAAGCATAACTAGTTAAAGACATGTAACTGTTCACATTTTGAATATGAACGGTTTTTTTTAAAAAATATTTTCAGTAATTTTACTATTTCGTAAAATTTATAGTTGTATTTTAACTATAAATTAGCTGGAATTGAAATAGAATAAATAATTTTTTAAAAGTAAATTAGCTACAATTGAATTAGAATAAATAATATTCTTCTCCAAGATGCTTGTGAAAGGTTTTAAAAAGAAATGGAAAAGAAAATTAGATTTCCAAAAATATGTGCTTTTTTGTTCTTTTATTTCATACTATATAAAAACAAACTAAAGATCTGAAATAATTTTCCTAAAAAAAAAAAAAAAAAAAAAAGAGCCAAAGTGAGCATAGCACTGTTAAAAAAAAAAAAAACTTAAAAAAACCTTATGACTTTCTTTTTTAGTTTGTTCAAAAAAAATCTTATCAAAGAATTAAATTGACCAAAATAACTTAATCTCTCAAGTATCAAGTGAGTAAGGATCAATATCCATTCAGTTAACTGTGATCAGTTCTTTCATCTTGTAGATGCAAGAAGCAAGTTGAAACTGAAGGAGAAGTAACTTTCTGGAAGCCAAGGTAAAATGGCGAGTTTTGGATGGACGTCGTGAATTTCTCAAGACTTTGATGCAGACCTGCTTGTAGTACCTGAGGTGAAAGTAGCTCCGGGTTTTCAACAGCTTTAACTGTGGATGTTGCTGCAATATTAACCTGGAACGAATCGAGAATCACAAGAGTACTTGAGTAAATGGTCTCAGATTGGGCTCTTTAATTCACACCCCGTTTTCGAAAAACATCCACAAGATGATTTATACCCAACGAATTGTGCAGCATGATAATGCATATTAAGGATAAGAATACTAAATGTTTTATGTTCACCCAAGAACATCAAACCCTTCTCCTTAAACCTTGTTTATGCATTTGTCAAAATAATCCAAAACGATGAATGATTGAACTTATAGATCTATCAAAGGAAGAATCTAGCTACATATTGTAAATTGCGACTGATTAAAAAGAATCAAGTACCCCCAGACATTAGCAAAAGCCATCAGTCGTTCCCCTTATTTAATATCTAGAACCACCCCCAACTGATGACACCTGTATGTGACTAATAGAAGAAATTAGAAATTAATTGAAGCAGTTCACAGTCTTGGTTCTCTCCTCAAATTGAAGAGGAATCAAACCCAAGGCTGAACATCTAATCCAGACAATGCCTCGTTTGGTCTCCCCTGGCAAGGCAGACATGAGGATAAAAGAAAGATTTCACCAAGTAGAAAGGGTAGACTAAAACGACTTGTTCCAACTTCCTAGTACTATTGATCTTAAACATTTTTTTGCTGTTACCACCACCAATACGCAGCCATGAGGTGATTATTAGGCAAGCGGGTTTCCATCATATGGTATGAGAAATCTAAGTGGAAAGAAACAGGAGGTTTCTTTTGGGTCTGGCCTTTGGGCATTAGAAGAATCATGGGAGGATATTTTGAATCCAGCTCTTCACGCATCTATTTGTGTCCCTCTATCTAATCTTTTTTGTAATCTTCCTCTTTCATTAATTCCTAACAAGTGGGCTCCTAGCAACTTTGATTTGACCTATTGGTTGGCCCTTTGATGGTAGGGCATTGCTTTATTGGGTCACTTCCATTGAATTCGTCCACTTTTCTTAATGGGAAATTTTCTTATTTACTAATATAACAAAATATGCATCCAAGTTCTCAAAAAAATAAGAATAGAAAAGGAAGAAGGAAAGGAATGAATCAAAACTGAGGAACCAAACCAAGCTAAACCACTTGAGTAACTAACTAAACAATGGATTTTGGAACTTCCCAATTGCCTCTAAACTTAACTATACATATTGAAACACAAAACTCAAATAATTGTTTACACTGCCCCAAGATCTGTGTAACCCAAACACCCCAAATTCAATCATGCCACAGTTCATTTACAATTGCAATTTTCTAAACATTGATGGCAAAGGGTTTCTTTAACAAGTTTTACTAGATGGGAAGTTTCCACTTCTTCCATTTTGTTCTAATTCAAATGTTTAACAAAGAAAATATAAATACAACAGCAACAAGAACAATAGTGGATAAGGTTAGAACCATACCATCTGTGTGACTGAATTAGCCAAAGTTTTCACGAGGGGCACAATGCAGAACCTAAGAAAGATAACATAAGATAAAGAGGTCAATCTAAAATTTCAATTATCTGCTTCATCAAGCGAACTAGAAAAACCAGCAAATATAAGAGAACACAAATGGAAACGAAAATTAGAAACTATGTTAATCACAAAAAGAGAGAATCAACCCAACTGAAAATGGAAACAACGGAAAGCAGAACTGCTAAAGCTGATGAAATATACATGCAAAAAAACACACATACATTCCTCGGCCACCGGCCAAAGCTTGTTCCGAAGGGTCTTTCCACTCGTCAATCCTGCAAACCAAAGGTAAACATCATCAAAATTCAAATTACAAATTTACAGAACGGGAGCTGAAATCGAGAGAGAGAAAGATAGAGACTAACACCCAACCGTAGCGACGATCGAAGAGAAGGCGTTTGGATTGCGTAAAATTTCTCTCCATTTCTGTCTCCTCAGAATTGTTTGCGAGTGTTCTTCGACTATATATATGTGTGTGTCGTGTGTGTGTCTTCAGAAGTAGAGATAAAAGGAGAATTTGTGAAAGTAGCACCAACAAATTCTCATCTTTGAAAATTAGCACATTTTCGAGTTAATTATTTTTTTGGCCCACGATCTTCACCAAAATTTAAATTAAAAAAACAAAGAAAAAGACAAGCATACCCCTTGCTTTTTTAGTAAATAAAACATTCCAAAAGATTTCTGTATTTGCCATTGTTTGGGCATTTTCGGAAAATCACCCTTCTCATTTTGATTTTTTGTGTGTATAGATTACGGATTTTTGAAACCTAAAACCTCAATTCTTGAATAAAAGATCCATAAAACCCAATAAGCAAGAAGAAACTACGCAACAAATAATTACACTATGAAAACAAAAACTTAGTTACGATGAACATAACTTGAAAAATCTGAGTTACAATTAACATTTAAGAGTTTCGTATTTTTAGTAAGAATATCATATCATATCAAAAGGTATACCTGTCATTCTTTGTTCATTTTTCAAAGGGGGCAAATGTAGACAAATTTTCATCGTTTTTAAAGGGTAATTTTGGCATTTTCTAAAAAAATGGCATTTTCATTTTAATATACATGTATAGTAGATTAGATAGTATGCTAAACCTAAAACTATAAAGCTTGAAAACTCTAAACCCTAAATATAAGACTCGGACAATCGAAACAACTTCGGGAAAAAAATCAGTTCCGGTCAAGCTCTATCAATTTCATTGAGGGGAAGGAGTTTGATTCATATAATCCCATGTTTAAGTAAACAAACACATTCCAAAAGCTCATTTTTTACATATGGATTGGAAGTTTTTCAAAGGGTTAGCATAGACAAACTTGTTATTTTTAAAGGGGTAACATTGTCCACGCGATCATAAAATAATCTAAGTTTTTTGCTTTTCAAGTACAACGATCGGAAGTTCGAGAAAATTAGGAGGCAAAATTAAATCTAAAAATCTAGAGATCAAATTGAGACTGAACTCAAAATTTAAGAGCGGCACTATAACATTTAGACTAAATAGAAACCAGACTCAAAATTCAAAAATAAAAATTACATTTCCAAATCGAAGGACCAACAGCTGCTCAAACTCATAGACAAAGATATAATTTTTTTTCCTTTTTTTATTTCGATGACATAAAGTTTTAATATATGAAAATATTGACGTGCAGATCAAAACTATATTCCATGGTTAGTTGTGGCATAATTACAATGCACATAACAACCAAGATGGAAACAAGCTTATTTTATTAGGAATTAAGAGACAAAAAAAAAAAAAAATCCAAAACAGAGAAGGAACTTACAGAAGGATGTAAGGCATAAGAGACAATCCCAACAACCAAAACAGAAAACAAAGACTAAGAGAAACTAATTTAAGGATGAAAGAAGAGTTGAAACCGAACATGAGTTTATGATGGAGCACCAAGGTAAGATGCAAGCCGCAAGATGTCACTGAAGATTCCACCTGCTGTCACTTGAGCCCCGGCACCCGGTCCTCGTACGATCAAAGGCTGTTTCCGGTACCTTGTTGTCGTGAAAGCGATGATGTTGTCGGATCCTGAAAGTTGTGCAAATGGATGATCATCCTTGTACTTTTGCATCTCTACGAATCCTTTTTGATTTACGACATCCACCACCCCGACGTATCTCAGCACCTTCAGAAAATAATAAAGGTTAATCAAGTTCAGGAATCTATTCAAAGTTTAAGGACTGAACTTACAGGTAAACCGAGATTTTTTGACAAAATAAAAGAACTTAGTTCAGTGACCAAATAAAATAACCATGGAAGTTGAAGGATGAGTAGGATTTAAACAAAAGTTATCGCAATAATCATTTTAATAGCTAAGATACTGATATGGAGTTATGGAGAAGAATTTCTAAAAACATAAAAAGTTCTTAAAAGTAAGTAAACTTGCAGAACTATTTGGTAGATACTCACTTCCCCAGCATTCTCAGCCTCCTGTCGTTTCCTCGTCAGATCAGCATCATATTGTGGCAGTTGTTGCATAAACTCCTCAGCGGATGCACTGGCCTATAATACATTGGAAGTCTAGTTCAACTATGAAGTACAAAATTTAAGCGCTAAATGTAACATGCATATGGTTAGACATTATTAAGTCATACTCTTAATGGCTCGGGCACAAGATTTTCCACTGGGATATCAGCTAGTTCTAGCTTCAAACCAGATTCTCTGGCAAGAATGATCACCTGAAACGCGAAAGCAATTCAAAGCATGAATAATTGCTTTAGGTAAGTTATGGCCATACTAATCAGTAGATGAAATGAAGAAATGAATAATTTCTTCTTAAATAGTTTCACCAAAATAAATTCTTTGGGATACTTAATATCTAGCCTAGTTTTAGAAAGCTTTAAAAAATCAAAATTAAAATAATTACAAACCAAATTGGATTCTAATGGCTCAGGTTCCAACCTCAAAGTCTCATAAAAAAAAGGTTACAACCTTCAAGGAATTTACATTGAGAGTACTTCTAAGAGTAATGGGTCAGTCAAAAATCAGCAAATAAGGACATGAATTTACAGTCCTTAAGAAGTTTTCATGGTTTTGGATATTGTAAAAGCTATTCAGAAGATAAATACTTAGGCTGCACCTTGTTTGTGCAACTTGCCTTAGTGCCAATTAGAAGTCATGTGGCAAACCTTTTCTTTTTATAGAAGATATTTTAAATATATTTTTTTCCCTTTATGATTAAAGGGGATGCATGGAGATGAAGGAAGCAAAGCATTACTCTATTCATAACACATCTTTACCTTTCTGGCAACATCTGTTCCAGATAGATCATCTCTTGGATCTGGCTCAGTATAACCTGCTTGTTTTGCTTCTGAAACTATGTCGCTAAAAGATTTATTACCTGTAAAGTTGTTGAAGATGTAACTCAACGTCCCACTGCAGTAAAAGTAGCACAAAAGCAAAGATTGTCAAATTCGTGGGGAATAAAACATTACTTGTTTGAAGGAGCATTAATTATCATCACTCTTCCGTGGCAGTCCCCTTCCAGACAGAATTAAAGAGTGTTTTAGACTTTTTCACACCCATATTTCACCGATGATCAAGAAATAAATCTTCAATCTACCATCGCTACACCTCCTACTCTAAAAGCTCTTGAAATCCAAAGGAAGATTGAAGTAGAAGATTTGCTGGTTGGATGATCAAGAAAATGGAGAAGAGTGGATGGGGATGTTTAGCCCACATCAAGTATAAATGTGTATGCATGGCTGTATATTAACATTTTTTTTTCCAATGAAACACCACCTTCATTTCAGAAAAAAAATGAAAGAATACACAAACAAACACAAAAAACCCACAAAAAGGGAGCCAAACTACACAAAAGAGCTTTAGTCATGTAAAATAAGACTAGGAGTAATTGCAAAAAGATTGTCACTAAAACCCAAAGAGAAACATAGAATCTAACAAGGAACCAAGCATCACTTGATTCTAGAAGGACACCTCTTGACCCCCTAAAGATTCTATCATTTCTCCCGCACCCTGCCTACCACAAAAGAAAGAAAGAAGAAGAAGGGGAAAAATAATAATAAAGTAAAACTTTATCCAAGAGAAACGAGAAGTAGTGAATATATCCAAACCTGAAGATGCCTTCAATTCGCAATATTTTGTCTCCAGTTTCAAGCAAAACACGTAGGGTGCTAATAATTGGAAGACCGGCACCAACAGTAGCTTCATAAAAGTAATGAGTATAGGACTGTCGTTGAAGAGCTCTCAATTTCAAATACTGGATTGGACAGCAAAGATGAAGCCAAAGAATTAGTATGTCACATTCTAAATAGTAATTCGCAATGTAACATAAAAGAAACAGTTTAATCATTCACGATTTCATCACATTCTCTTTTCTGAATTTTTTGGTTAAACAAATCCGTACCAAACTAATTTCTCTAAAGTTCATTTTTTTCAACTCTTTCAAACTATTAACAGAAATTTTATTCTTCATCCAGATACCTCTATTACTTTCCTCATAAAACTTGAAGACTTCCACATTATACAGCCATCAATACTTTTTTTTTTTTTTTTTGGTGGGGGGGGGGGGGGGGGAGGGAGGTTCAAGGGTAAGAGCGAAGTAATTTCCATAGGAGGTACCTGATCGAGTGGTCCAGAGTTGGCCCTTTTATTTGGAGTAATGACATGAATTCCTCTTCGAAGCCAGTTGTAGTAGTAGCTAGCAATATCAGGATTGGCCGTGCAATCCACCAAAACAGTATTTGGAATAAAATGATTTTGATGCACATGCTGCACAAACCTTTCCATATCTGCCACTTCACCTCTCTCACTTTGAAGTTCTCTCCAATTAGATAAGTCAAGTCCCCTACAATCATATATCGCAAATAATTGCATTGAGTAAATGGCAGGACTGCAAACTGTAATGCCAGACTCTTTTTTTTTTTTTTTTTTTTTTTTTGCTTCATTTGGGGGATAAGATAGAAACTTCCATTTATATATGCATTAAGAACAAGAGAAGTGAAATTCTCAGCCAACCACGAAGGAGATTACAGTACATTTATTCGATGGACATGAATCAAAAGAGAGTTTCAAATACAAAAGAATTCCCATTGAGTTTCAAACACAAAAGGATTCCCAATCAACAAAGGAAATGAAAGCTGATGCTTATCTAAATAAGTCTTGATCCTTAACCAATTTTGTAAACTGAAGCACATCCATATCAATGAAAGGAATTTAAAGTGAGTTTTAAACTTACTCATCGCACAAAAGCATGGTTCTGGAGCTAATAATTCCCATGACACGCAAGTCAATGTTAAAATCTTCTTTGAGAACTGATGCCTGGCCAAGAAAACAGGGTATGCGGCAATTTATGAGAAAGAATACAATAACCAATTATCAACCTATGCATAGTTCAACGGGTGCAGGATTCAAATCTCCCACCTACATCACTTCAATAACCAATTATTGCAAAAGAAGCTGCTGATATTTAATTGATAAATAAAAATCATAAACACTCTACTTTGACTTAGAGCAAACTTAGGACATGAACACTTGCACATTTGTAACCAATGTTAATTATATTTGAAGTTTCAGATACAAAGGCACATAGAGACACGTGGGAGACATATTAGGCAATTCTCAAGATGGAGTACAAGCTCACAATAGTCCTCGTCGAATAAAGAAGTATCAAAGAATGGAGAAAAGAAGGAAAAATAAAAAAAAAACATGACATCCTGTAGACACAGTAAATAAATAAACTTCACTTGCTGAAACTAAACAAAATATTACAAATAAAAGGCCTAAAACTTATTCAATTTTTTCATACTAACAAATGGGACATTGGGATGTATCCCTGCATGCCAAGATCCAACTAACTAGGCTATATTTATACATTGGGTTGGGTAATTTACAAGTATGACAAAATGAACCAAAACATTTACAAAAATAGCAAAATGTCAATGTGACACTGTCTATCAATGATAGAGTGTGATATTTTGCTATATTTGAAAATATTTTCAGCAATTTCGCCATTTAAAACAATTTCTCTTACAATTATAATTAAATACTTATATAATTTGATGAGATTAATTTGAGGAAATTGAATAATTATAATGCATAAATTAATAAAACAATAAAAATAATTAATCAAGGAGAACTTAATTATAATTATTAAAAATAATATTATACTAAATTAATCATAGAGAGGTTTTAAATATAGAAAAATGGGTCAAACTATTTACAAGTTATAGTAGAATTTTCTATATTTCTTACAAGCCTATCACTTATAGAAACTGATAAAAGTTTATCATTGATAATGCGGATAGAGGTCTATCAGTGATAGAAACTGATACAAGTTTATCATTGATAATGCGGATAGAGGTCTATCAGTGATGGAAAATGATAGAAGTCTATTATGGATACTATCAGTGATAGAAACTTATACAAGTCTATCATTGATAGGTTGATAGAAGTCTATCTTGTCTATCAGTGCTATTTTTGCTATTTCTCTAAATAGTTTGCCATTTTTTTCTTTGTGAAAATTTTTCTTAATAATAATGATAATTAATCACCCAAATATATTATTAATCAATTAGTTAGTTTCAATCACCACTGTGTTGCATCAATTCATTGCATTTAATTGAAAAACGATAAGTGTGTGTGTGTATATTAAATCAAATTAAAAAACCTAACATATATTTAAGGGAAATTATTGTAAATGACAAAATTGTTGAAAATATATACAAACTATCGAAAAATTTCATATTCTATCAATGATAGACAACGATAGAAACTGGTAGACTTCTATCGGTGTCCATTAGTGATAGATCATAAATTTTGTTATATTTTGTAAATAATTTTGTTCATTTGCTATATTTGAAAATGCGCCTATATTTAAATTGTACTTTTAAAAAAGTATAAATTTATAGAAATTGATTTGTTAAATTGGAAAGGTGAAATTCATACATAATTATAAAACTAATTTTGTAAATTATAAACTGTATTTGCATATATCAACTATTTGAAATTAATTACTTTTAATAATATATAAAAAAAAAACATAAAGAAACAGAAATGTAATAAAAAAAATGAGAGAGAAGGAGCATAAGGAAAACACACATTTTTGGAAGGGGGTATTGTTCATGGGTATTAGATATGCATGGACTAACTTGTTATCATGCCTTATGTTACAAACCTTGTACCTAACAAGGGTATGCATGCCTTTCATGTATTCCCAACCTTATTTCTATCCTCATCCCATCACTCCAAACAATCCCTAAGGCATCTACATCTGTGGCATATCTCTTTAGCTATAGGAGAAAGTCAAAGTTCATGGTTTTTTTCTCTTTTGGAGAGTTTTTTTTTTTACCTCAACCCTCACCAAAAGACAAAAAAAAAAAAGGTTCGGTGATTATTTGATTTTTTATTTTGGGTATTTTTTTAAAATTATGCATGCAAATCTCACTTCCATCCATTGGTTTCTAAGTTTTGTTGGCTACATTTTAGGGTGTTTTTCAAATCAAGTCATATTTTGAAAACTCAAAACTAAGACCCTATTTGGTAATCATTTGGTTTTTTGTTTTTGGTCTTTGAAAATTAAGCCTACAAATTCCACTTCAATTCATTGGTTTCTAAGTCTTTAGGAGTCTTTTTTCTTTTTAAAATTAAATCATATTTTGAAAACTAAAGACAAGTAGTTTCAAAAACTTTTTTTGTTTTTGAAAATTGGCTAAGCTTTCAAATGTTTACATGGAAAATATGAATACCATGAGTTAGATAATGGGAGAAAACCTAAACAAATTTCAAAATCAAAACCAAATGATACCAAACGGGACTTAAATTACCCACATGGATTGGATTTTATAATCCTTGGGTAGCAGTTAGCACGCACCATAAAGGCACTGATTGTTGGTAGCTAAGCAATATCCTCAAAATAAATTTGAAATAATCAATAAAAAATTCCGTTCATTAAGATCACCTGATCCTTTAGCTGCTCAAGTAATGTGGAACCAATAAGTCCAGGTCCAATGATTCCCATTGCTATTGTTGTTCTTGACAGATAAAATCTTGAGTGCACAGCTCTCAAGGCTTTTATACAATCTTCTCGCCTAACAACTACCGTAATGTTGTATTCAGTGCAGCCTTGGGCAATAGCACGGATATTTATGTTAGCCTGCATTGTAACTTACCATCATTATTCTATGAGATCAAAACAATAATTATAAAATCTTGGATTAAAGATAGAAGCTAAAAAACAAACTTTCAGAAACTATTTTTAACAAACCATGTAGAGAAGAAAATAAATTACCCAACATAATTAAAAAACTAAGAGCTAACTGAGTTAAAACCACAAAGTTCTGGTATAATTGTTTTTTTTAATGAGAAACGACCAAACTGAATTTCATTGATCGTAAGGTATGAAACTACAGAAGGGCTAACATAGCCATAAAGATTACAAAACGCAATTACATTGTACAATAAGATAAGTAAGACTATAATTACAGAAGAATGGAGTGAATTTACACCATGATAAAGAAGAATATTTAAGATGTTCAAAAAAGATAAAAGGAAAAAAGAAAAAAAAAATTGTCTATTTGTCTTCCAAAATGTGGTAGTTGCGCTCAAGCCAAATGAGCGTAGGTTTGCTAATAAAAAGCGACTGAAGAAGAGTGAGGGAAAACCAAGTAGTAATTGAATGCTACCAATATCTTAGTCTAGAAGGATTGTGCATATTCACAAGTGACCAAAAGGTGCAAGAGGGTCTCGCTATTCTTATGGCAATTAGCAGCTAAAAGAATTGATGAGGCTTTCTTAATCAATATATCAGCAGTATTAATGGATCAGTGGTTGATTTCCCAAAGTCGTTTTTCATTTTTTTATAAAAATGACTTCCATTGAGAAAAAATGGAAGAATACAAGGACATACAAAAAACTAAGCCCACAAAAAGGAGGAATCCTTCTACAAGAAGGGACTCCAACTATATAAAATCATGTTCATAGGAGAATTACAAAAAGTCTTCGAAATCGAAGTCCAATGAGAAACACGAAGACGAAGAAGAGGCCATAAACCTCCACTCCTCTTCTCAACCCCCCTAAACACCCTATTGTTCCTCTCGTCCCATAACACCCACAAAATAGCATAGACACTAGCACACTAGAGAAAGCGGCCCTTCTCCCCAAACGACGGATTCAGAAGGAACTCCTCGACCATATCTCTATTCTACTCTGTGCCAAACACTGCTCAAGCCAAACATCTGGAAAACAACGTCCCAAACAAGGCTCGCCAGGTTGATTTTGCAAAGATAGAATTTAACCTTCTTGGAGATGGGGTCTCTCCATAATATTTAGATAAAGATCGTTTTGGAGAAGATTTCAACTCAAGGATAGATTGTGAGAGAGTCGAATATCTCAAGGATCCATTTCCATTGATCCTCCACCAAATTTCTAAATGGGGGTTGTATAAGAGTAGATAGAATGGACCACACAATGATCTTGGCTTAGTGAGGTGTCTTCTCAAGCCAAGGTTCCAAGAAGTGTTCTCTCTATTCCAACAATCAGACAGGGCTGAATTCTTACTATTTGTGAGAGCATAAAGTCTGGGGAAGGCTTCCTTGAGGAGAGATGAACCAACCCAACTATCATTCATAAAGAAAATGGATTCTCCATTGCCTATAATGCTCACAACATTGTTGAGTCTCCAAGTTTTCCGTTGTACAATAAATTTCTAGAGACCTTCATATAAATTAAGTTAGAGTTCATAGAGAGAAGGAATTGCCCATATTTAGCAACAATGAGGCGCCTCCATAGAACAATTTTCTCCCTTTGGAACCTCCAAATCTCATTGGCCAAAAGGCTACGATTCTTTATTTGAGGTCAATTAATCCAAGGCCTCTTGCAAATGCATCTTGTTTTTATGTCATTTCAAAGAGCGAAAGCCTTTTTCATCCTTGTTACCAAATTCCATAAGAAATTTCGGTAGAGTTTTTCCAAGTAGATTGTTTCCTTGGATGTTAGCTTAAAAAGAGACGTAGTATGTGGGAAGGTTAGTGAGAGTTGCTTGTAGCAACGTTAACCTTCCTCCTCTCGAAATATGAGTGCCACTACAACCCCCAGTGGAATGTTTGGTGCCATGTCAATGGAGCGTGTGGCATTGTAAAGCTCAGTCTAGTTATAGTGCTTGTTGCATATGTTTTTATAGCTCAAAGGTTTGGCTTTGAACCCGTTGATTCCAATGATGATTTCCCGCTTGTAAAGAGAATCAACAATAACAACCAGCTCTGTTGAGGAGGATGGGGCAAGACAAAGTCTTCTTCACAGCTTCACAAAACTCGTCATACTCATTGCCAATATATTCAAAGGTATCAAATGCTCCAGGCATTCAATGGCAAGCTTCAGATCTTTATCCAACCTCCATAAGAAGGGACTTTTTATTCTCTCGAATAAGAATTGTGCCCCCATCCTTAAAACCTCACCTGGAATTCTAAAAGTATATGCCAACCACAAATAGTTGATAGGCTCGCTCCTTGCACAAGATTTTCACAAATAAGGATAGCTTTATTGGCTGTATAGGGCTAACGAAGCAATAGTCATTGATATTCTGGTTGAGGGCATTCCAAAGTAGATACCAGTAATTATAGAAGTGTTGTTTTTGAATGATGATGACAAAAGGTAAATCCACAGAGGCAAGGTCAAATGGACAGGGATTTATGGGAGGCTTTGTGGTAGGAGGAAGAGACTCAATTATCCAGTTTTGGAGGATGGTTTTGTGAGAAGCTGCATTAATGAAAGGTGGGGTGGCTAAGGAGGGTGGGCGGGTGGGTGGGCATTTATGGAGGTAGATGAGGAGTAATGGAGGTAGTGAGAGAGCAAATCTATAAAAAGGTATCATCCTCCTCTGTTACCCCCTGCAAAAACAATGAGCTTAGAGCAACCTTCTTGACTTTCAAACTTTCCAATCTCGGCCCAATAGCCTCAATGGTTTGAAAGTTTATCCACCCATAAGACATGACCTCGAAATGTTCTTCCTTGAAAATTTTCCGATTCAATGGCAAATAGAGCAGTTGTTTAACAGTCAAAGAAAGCCACAGTAGACTGTTGTGGCGAAGGTTGAAGGAGAAAGAATGGCCGTCTTGATGTTCAGTGAGACAAAAGGCTTGGCCTTGGGTTTTTTTTTTTTTTTTTTTGTCCAGACCAATCAAGAAAGATTTCCAATCAAAAGAGAAAGAGAAATGGTTTTTTGTCCCAGCCATTGGGGAAGGAATGGTGGCCCTTGCTAACTCGATAGCAGAGGATTATGTTGTGGCTAGGTGTTTGAGAAGAAAAAGTGAGGGAGCAGTGGGATAGTTTCTAGAGACATTTTAGTGAGGTTTAAGGTCCACAAGTTCTGATATAATTAAAAATAATAATAATAAGAGAAGTAATTTCTGACCTTTGCCAATGCATTGAAAAGGGTGGCACTAACTCCAGGAGTACTAGCCATTCTCTGTCCAACTGCTGCCAAAATGCTACAGTTCGGAATGACTGCAACCTGAGGACCATATCATATTATGATGAAAGGAATAATACAAAGGGCATACAAAAGAACAGCCAGCAAATGGAGATGTATAGAAAGTTGGGTTTACATAAACAGCCACACATTTTATATTCTGTTCTCTTTCATTTTACCAAATAAAAATTCAGTTTCTTATTATAATAAATAAATATACAATACATAGTGTATTCTGATGAAAGCAGAACCTAAAGTGGATATATAGAAACAACATTCCAAAAAGTGGGCTTGGGAGAAGACCCTCAACCCAAGCCCAATGAATTTAGAACCCCCAACACAATCAGCCAATAATCAGAATAGAGACATAAACAGTTTAGTTTCTATACTTCTTTTTATTTGCACAAATCCATTCAGTTATTCTTAAAAGTATTCTGTTTGGGCCTAAAAGCTAACTTCAAATTTCAACAAGGTACATTTTGCTTGGTTTAAATTAAGGAATATGTGAGAGTACTAGTTAGGGGGATAAGGACAAGATTAGTATGACATTAGTAAGGGCATAGGGTAATTAGCAAGGGGTGTCTTGGTTATAAATAAATAGAGCTATGAACCTTAGAAGGGGAGGATCATTTTGGTGGAGAGTTCCATTGTTAGACTTTGGGAGAGAGAATTGAAAGTTATGGTGTATTGTAATTTCTTCACTGATATTGCAATATAGTAATATTTAGTGTTTTCTAGTATTTTCTGTGCTTGTGTACCTTACAGAATACTTGACAGTAAGAAGTTACTGTCGATATAATTTCCGCTTGGACCTTTTTATCAGACCTCCCATACACTCTTCTTCTTTTACAAGAGCGATAGTTCTTCAAAAGGAAAAGGGAGAATAAGTGAATCTATGCATTCATTATATATGAGTCATTCCATTCACCGAAAGCATCGGAGTGATCTTCTTCCCAGATCAACAAAATAAATTATCCAAATCCAGACTGCATCCATCAACTAAAGACTGGGAAGGGAGGAAAAGTCTGAACTTTTAGGTATGCAAGAAAGAGACCTATGGATAGAAGAAAATCTGACTCCTCAGGTCAAAACAAGTAATCAAGCCAAACAAAAATACCTGAGAAAGGCGCCCGGCCTCTAAGGCTTGACGGAATCTAGATTTCAATGCCTCAGCAACAGCTTTGACTTCCTTCTCAGGCACCGCAAAACACACAGAATGTTCACTACTGGCCTGCATTAACCTTCTTATAAGCTTCATACAATGAAATCTAGAATAAAGGTAAAATAGAAGAGTCGATGTTGAATTACCTGAGAAATCATAACAACATTAGCTCCTACATCTTTAACGGCACCAAAAATGGCATTGGCTGTACCTGGGACACCAGCCATACCAGTGCTGGAGAAAAAATGGGGGAGGGGTACGAAAGTGAGAATAAGCTATCAGTAAGGAAGAAAACGCAGAATTAAACATACTTATAGATTAGACAAAGACGGATAACTAACAAGCAGTTAAACTCACCCTTCAACATTTACAAGGGCAACATTGTCTATTGTTGCAAATCCTTTAACAAAAGACACTAGACTCTCACTTTCCTCATCAACTGGTTGACGACAGATCTTCGTTCCAGGTGCAGAGAGATTGAAAATATTTCTTATGATAATTGGTATGTCATATCGCATTACTGGAATAATTGTACGAGGATGTAAAACATTTGCACCAAAATATGACTGCATGTCAATATAATATATATTAGGGAACCAAAATGCGGAGTTCTATTTCATTATAAAATACAACAATCAGACTTACCATCTCCCATGCTTCTTGATAGGACAATGTCTTTAAAACAACGGCCTCCTTAACTGCACAAGAAATAAGCCTCGTTATATAGCAACATCGCATACTAAAGTTATTTTGACATTCCCCAAAAAAACTGCTTTGATGAGATTAAGCATGCAATAAACAGAGCAGATATATGTTAAAGGAGAGAAAGAAGTTGGATGAAATATACAGCATCCAGATTTTCCCCCCTTTTATTAAACATGTGGGGTGGAGGAATTGAACCTCTAATCTTGAGGTTGATAGAACAAGTTTATACCATTTGACCTATGCTTACATTGACATCCATAACTTTTTAAATACAAACATAATATTTCGAGTACCACGTACTTTAATGTTTCTTCTAGTTGTGAAGTTAAGCACAAAAGTAAAACATATACCTTTCCTCGGATCCGCACTATAAACACCATCAACGTCAGTCCAAATCGTGACTTGCCGAGATGTTAGCAGAGCACCCATTATTGCAGCAGAAAAGTCACTTCCATCTCTCTTTAAAGTAGTGGGTATGTTTTGATGTGTACTGGCAATAAAACCAGTTGCAATGATTATCTTGGATGAGTTTTTGGAATACCATTGCTCAAGTCTTCTCTCAGATTCCAAAAAGTCTGGATCAACTTGATTTGAAGAAGTGGGATTTACTATCAAAACTTCCCTTGTATCCATCCACTTGCAATCAAACCCCCTCTGAGGAAACACTTCAAAGGATCGGTATCACATATTGATAACAAGATTGGCTAACTGCTCTAAAAAATAGAAAGAAAAACAAGTCCCACACCTTTCTAATAACAGCTGACAACATACTAGCGGACCACAACTCCCCATGTCCTACAACAAAATCTGTAAAGGATTCCATGGCATGGCCAGCTGCAAGATGATATGAAGCAAGTCACAGGTCAATGTATTTTCTACCTTGGAAGGTCAACCAGTCAGGAGGAAAAAAAATGCCCAACAATACGTCAAATATTAGCAAGGGGATTAAAATTATACTAAACTATATAGCAGAAATTACCACTTCAGTAATCAGTCAGAATGAAATGTAAAAGAAACTGTGATAATATCATGATGTAAGAATATATCTACCTACCAATATAAATAGCTCGAAGCATAGCCTTCAAATTATTAATATCATGATGCAACTGTGATAAGAAACTGGCCAGTTCATCCCCATCAAGCAAATCGTGCGCTGTTGATTTATGCTTTTCTAGAACAGCATCCAAGGCAGATACATAAGACTCATCCCGTGATTGAGCCTTGTTAATGAGGTCATACATCATATCCGTCACTTTTGACATTGCAGAGACAACTACCAATTTCCTCTCTGAATCATCGTTAACTATTATTTCAGCAACATTCCTAATTCTTTCTGAGCTACCCACACAGGTACCACCAAATTTATGGACGGACCAAACGTCACCCTTGGGAAGTTGAACATTTTCAGTGGATTTGTCCAATGAGACATCTGCTAAGAAATGAAAAATCATGAAATGAATAGGTAAATGCATATTGTCATCATAAAGGAAACCCATGAACAATTAATGAAATAGAAGACAGTCAATGAACCTGCAATGGAAGCACATATCTGTTTCCTTTGTGTCCCTCTTCTTGCTCGCTGACAGACAAGGGCCATTCTATAACACAAAACATACCATCCTCATGTATTCAAAATCAAAATGCATTTAAAGATGTAGAGTCAATCTTTGCAAGTAGTATAGATTAGTATTTTTAATTTATCAACAATGAAGTATCAGTAAAATGGTGGATGAATTTTAATGAAAAGACTTGTCCAACATTTTACTGATATGTTCTACTGCCCGAAGCTGGTTCATAACAGGGGCTAGTAGTTGTGGCACTATAACCATAAACAGCATCCTCAACAGGTTGGGGGAGTGCATGGGCCACAAATAGATGTCCTAGGCCCTGTATGATCATAACTCATAAGTTTCCCTTTTGTCTCTAGTAATGGACATCTGACTCGGAATTGTTAGAAATATTTATCAATTGGATTATGATGCTGTGTCCAAAAACCCTTGATATGGCTTCTGTTACTCATAGAAAGTTTGGCACTCCTAATTAAAGCAAGGACGAGCTTTTCATTAATATATATATAAACACACATTTTATTAATATAGATTCATGATCCATTTGGTGTCCTCTAACTAAGGATTGTCACCACTTACCCTGAAAAGACGAACAGCTGACATTGCTCATAAAATCTAAATGGAGATCTCCATGCACAACCCCGGTTCCCCCAAACCCACGCCAAAAACATGATAAAAGGAGGCAGAAAGGGATGGCTTCGGCTGTTTGATACTTTTAATATACAGCTGTGGTTCAATGAAGCTGCTGGGTTAAAGTTGTTTGGACAGAAGGGGAATGTCTTATGGAATAGTATTGTTCGTGCTCTTCTTAGGGGGATATGGTTGGAAAGGAATAGAAGGATTTTTAATGATGTCATTAATTCTTTTGATTCTTTTTGGTCTGTGATTCAAAACACAGCGTTTTGGTGGTGTTCAAACCACACAAAACTCTTTTGTAATTACAGTATTTCCATGATTTTTAACAATTGGAAAGTTTTGTTGGTCTAGTTGTCTCTTAGGAAGGGCCTCCTTAGCCCTTGCCTTTAGGTTGTTCTCTTTGGTTTTTTTCCGTTTAATACATATCTGTTTCTTATCAAAAAAAAAAAAAAAAAAAAAGATAAAAGGAGGCAGAAAATAAATTAAAAAATTCACTAAATAATCATGGTTGGTTAATCTAATTCAACACAAGAAAAGCAGACACCAATAGAAAATCACAACAACCGAACACTGAAGGATCCTAGAAGTGAGAACAATAAAAACTGTCTAGCAAGTTATGCAAGCATTACAGAAAAAAAGAAGAAGAAGAAGAAGCCTCAGCTCTTGCAACAAAAGTATTTTTTTCTGATAAGCTTTACCCTAATGACTTATACCAAAGAAATGACAGTAAACTGCAGAATACAGATGCTCTGTCAATCACAAGCATCAGCGGAGAACGCTGCAACTTCACAAATGCTTACTATACCATAACTAGCTGTTACATAGCACTTTCTAAAACACCACTATCCTCTTTTGACAATGAAAAGTTAATTTCTTACCAAAGAAAATAATAATAAAATATATATATATACACTAATTTCAAAAGGCAACTACCTTCTCAATTACAACATAACAAGCCTCAACCAACAAGTTCCACCCACAACACTCATCCATATATTTCAATTAGACGAAGAAAAAAAGGTCAAAACCAAGAAAGAAAGAACCACTACAAGCAGAAAGAAAAATAAGAAGAAATGGAAAAAAAATGTTGAATGAGTTAAACAAAAAAGAGAAGAAATATGTTCAGGAAAAACTTCAATGGGTAGACGCCAAAACCAACTGTCAGACTCAAAAAGAGCCAAAGAACCAACCCACAGCTACAACACAACAGATCTTCCAATGCTCTAAACCACTAAAAACAAAAAAACCCAGCTGAAATTAAGCTCCTAATTCCCAACCCATCTCAACAAATCCAGTTTTCACCACACCCAAATAGAGAAAGAAAAAAAACCAACACAACCAGGAAATTCATACCTATGAAGTTTAGAACGAAATAGCGAAATGGGTTGTCGGCATTTTGAGTGGGAGTATATGATGTGTTTGGGATTAGACTCAATGGGCGCTGTTTGAGGCGATGGAAGGTGAGATGAATGAGATAGCACATAGGAGAGCGAGGCCATTAGAAATTGAAGAAATGGGGTTTCACAAAGCCGGCGGCGGCAGTATGTTAATCAGTTTGTTTAGTTCTTTCTTGCTTCCTAGTGGGCTCTTAGGATTTCATTCAAGTTGATGGCCGCTGCATGACGAGGGAGAGAGGGAACGGAGGACTGGTGGTGGGATGATATGCAACGGTTCAAATTTGTCAGATAGCACTTTCAACCAATCAAACAACGTCACGTGGAGATATTGTCAACTTGCTCATACCAGTAATGGTGTGCAATGATGTAGCAAAGCATTTGGAATTCTTTTCAATTCCTATATTTATTATGTTGCATTTAATTTTATATTATGCTTGATTTTTTAACCTTCATGTAAATGATATATTAAGGAACATTTTAAATATGAATATCCACAAAGATGTGGATGTCACGCTTTTTTTGCAAATTTTGAGAAATTACTATAACGTAAATGTCTACAGCTGAAAATATATATATATATATAAATATAAATATAGAAAATTCATTACAAATATGGACATTTTTAAATATAGCAAAATGAACTAAAATATGGCAAAATTTCATTAATAGGCATCGATAGAACATAAATAGATTTCCATCAATGTCTATTAGTGATATTGATAGACATCGATAGATGTGTATTAATGTCTATCGTTGATAAAATCTAAAATTTTGTTATATTTTGTAAATATTTTCAACCATTTTCAAATATAGCACAATGAATTAAAATATTTACCTAAGCAATTTTTTAAATTCCATCAATGATAGACATTTATATACATTAATAAACTTCTATCATTATCTATCAGTTGCTATATTTTGTAAGTATTTTCGATAGTTTTGCTATTTACAATAATTTTCCTAATAAATAATCCTTTCACTTTTTAAAATATTAAATTCATTTGCTTTATTTTAAATTTATTATTAGCGTATTAGGTTAACTATGTTTTTTTTTTATGTTTTCATACCTATTGGACAAAAATTCTATGATTTAATTAATATGTTGATAATTAAGAAATATATATGGTTATGTCAATTACCATTTAAATGTTTACTTTAGTATCCATTTTCGTTCTAATCTTGATTTGACTAATATTTCTCTCTTTTCACTCGTATATATGATTTGACTAATAAATTTTTTTTTCTTTTCATTTAAGAAAAATAAAGTTACGTTTATATGTGTGTATATATATTTCCTTTCGATATTATATTTTAATTTAAATTAAGAGTTTCGAGCTTCTAACATTTTTGTAATGACATTTGTTTGATATCAATTAATTTACATTTATAGACTTATTCTCAAATAATTTATGTATTAATTATTAAGTGTTTAAGTAGAGTAGACCCACTCTCTTTTCAAAAATTGTAATTAATTATGGTTTAAAATTAACTATGATTATTAATTAAATAAAGCAAATTAAGAAAGACAACAATAGTTGTTTGTATGTCATTTTTTTTTATAGTGAGTGCTTTGTTTTTTCACATTTCAAAAAAGTCTGAACTTATAAGTAGGGTTTTAAATTTTACGTATTTTCTAAATATTTTCTCCAATTTTTTCATTTACAATAATTCCTCTAATAAATATTAATAATAATATATTTTATAAA
>JBBPDJ010000026.1:485065-607676 GCA_037974625.1 Cucumis cinereus
ATATTTTATAAATAAATATATATATATATATATATATATATATATATATATATATTTAAAAAAAAGTCAAAAAGATAAATAAAAATTTTATTCTATTTGATCCACTTTTGAACACACATGTTAGAATGTTGTTTTGGTGAAAGTAAGAGGGAATAATGAAATTTATACTTCACATATATATATATATACATAGATGTAACATGCCAAATGATGTGATTGTCCATTCAAACCTATCTCTATATCGGGATATTGATTTTTCAAATTTATGGTTTACGTTGCATACATACATAAAAAGATATACCACTTGGACTCTAAAAAATATATTTTGAAAATATCGAGATTGTCCATTCAAACATATCTTTACTACTAGATCGTGACGTTTCTTATTTGGGGTTTTAAGTCACACATATGTATAAAAGAAAACATCACTTCAAGTGTAACAACCATAAACCAAATAGTCGTAACGAAAGACAGACAAATCAGGAATTATGAGAAGTTGTAAAGGCAAAATCGAAATTCAAATATTCTCGCTTCATAGCCAAATTTATAAAGAGTAAGTATATAATCTATATACACGTGAGTGAGGAGAAACTTTTATCTATATCCATTTTGTTTCTTTTGATCAATAAAAGTGGAGATTCGAACTAAAGACTTCTTAATTACTAACTCATATCATCCTATACGTCAGTTGAATTATATTTGATGTGGTCATAATATTTACATTTCTGATATAAATATATAGCTAAAATGTAAATAAGAAACATTTTAATTTATTTTAAAATAGAAAGATGCTTATTTATCACTTTAAAAAAAATTACAATTTTTATGTTAGAAATATTCATCTTATTGAATTGACATTCTGAATTGACATTCCATCGATATTTCCATAAATGTGAGACCTCGACGTTTTTGTGATGTTAACGCTTTAAACTTTAGTTTTAAGAAGAAACTTTCTCTTTCCATTTTGCCCTTTTTACAAGTTCGTTTAAGTTATTCTCTTTGCTTTTCATTTGCTTCATAAAATTCAAAAAGACATACGAAAAGTGTACACAAATCTATATTTTTATAGTGTATTTAAAAGCAAGGTTCTTTGAAAAACAAAATTAATACTACATATCTATATCTATATTCTATATATAAAAAGTTATGAGCGAAGAACTTTTACATCTTCATTTTGCCTTTACAACTTTTCATGATTTTTATATCTAAAAAGTCACCGTCACGGGCTTTGAAAAAAAATTGGACTATTTAGTGCCTTAATATTTTTTGAATTTACAAAATAATGCCACAAAAAAGTTATTCGTCAATATATTTAATAAATAATATTAAAAGAATACAATAATCATCAAACCACCAAATAAGACCTAATAATATTTGAATTATATATATATATATATATATATATATATATATATATACTGGGTAATGTTTTAATAATAAAAGTGCTGAAAATACTTGCAAATACAGTAAAATGTTCTTATCTAAGAATGACAGATACTAATAGACATTAACATTTTATGCTTACAACTTTTCATAATTCGTATTTTGCCCTCCTCAACTATTCAACTTGAGGTTATTATATGTGAAGTGGTTATTCTTTTATGGACATGAGTAATCTAAACCATACATAAAAAAATAAAATTAAAAAAAAAAACACTTTTTACAAGTTTTACAACCCAAAGTAACCTATGAATTATGATTTTAGTTGAGAAGGATACCAACAATTTGGAGATGGCAAGTTTTATCCTGTTGTGCAGAAGCAAGTCGATGCTCAACTCGTTGCTGGCCTGAAAAACAATTGGAACTGTCATTACTATTAAGGCTAGAAGCAGGAATTCACATCATGCAGAAAATGGAACATACAAGGAGCTTGTAGGATAAAAACCAACACACCTGGTATAGCATCATGATCCACTTTTAAGACGAGCCAAACTAAATGTGTAAACCGAGCTTCATTGGAAAGGACAAAATAAGAAGGCAAATGCACGTGGACAAACTTTGTCAAAGAGTAATTTTACATATGAAGGTTACAAGCTTTATCTGTTTATGTATTTTGATGTACACCAAGGATTAAAACCAACACGTATACTGCTAGTATCAGCAATAATCAATTTGATGTTTCCTCAAAAAATGTCGTCGCCAATATCGTAATTATCTGTCGTTATTAGACTACCGTGTTTCATTACATCATTCAAACTATCTAACAAGAGCTTTGACTCAAGGGCTTGAGGACTAGATGTGTCAGCAACAGAGAATGAGATGAATTCAGACCCAACGTCAACCCAAGAACAACCAGGAACTTTTGCTACACCAGAATCCCTCATAAGAGTCCTTATTTCTGCCAACTTACTCCAAGAACCTGCAGCAGCATACATGTTAGCAATCAAGACATAGTAACCAGAATGTTCAGGCCGCATTTCCAGAAGTTTCTCTGCTGCCCATTCCCCGATATCTATGTTTCCATGGATGCAACATGCTCCAATAAGAGTGGCCCAAATAGCAGACGTGGGTCTGTAAGGCATTCTTGTGATAATTTCCTTTGCTTTGTTCAACAGACCAACCCTCCCAAACAGGTCTGCCATGCAAGCATAGTGTTCCAAACGGGGGCTAAGACCATGCAAACTTTGCATCTCTGCAAATAAAAGTTCACCTTGTTTCAGGAGACCTGAATGACTACAAGCTGATAGGACAGCAACCATAGTTATATGATCTGGTTTGATTTGAAACCTTTTCATCTCTTCAAACAGTCTTAGGGCTTTGCCCCCCTCTCCTTGCATACCATAGCCTGCAATCAGAGAAGTATAGGTCACTTCATCCTTCCTGCTTAACGAATCAAAAACTCTTTTTGCTTCCAAAACCTTGCCCGACCTTGCATACATGTCCACCAAAGCATTCCACAATAACAAATAATCCCTAAAATCATGACGTTTAGTAATGTAGCAATGAAATTCTCTCCCATGTTGTAAATCTGCAACTCGAGCACAAACAGGAAGAATGCTAGCAAATGTCACATAGTTTGGTTCAACACCAAACAGTAACAATTCTCTAAACAGACACAAGGCATCCTCAACCCGGTCCAAGTGTGTGAGACCAGAAAGCATGGAATTCCACGTGATTATACTTCTGTCGTCATTTAATCGGAACAACATATATGCATGTGTAATGTCTTTACAACGAGCATACATGGTAACTAAAGCATTTTGAACAGTGGATAACTTATGATGATAATGTCTGATAGAAAAGCCATGGATTTCCTTTCCCAATCTAATGGCACCAATGTGGGAACAAGCACCTAAACCAATTATCATTGCTACGTTGTCCAAATGAATACCAAAATTTCTCATTTGAGATAGTAACTTCAGTGCTCGAGTAAAATTTCCAACCCTTAAGCAACCTCCAGCTATAATATTCCAAGTTACAACATTAATTTCAACACACTTACTCTGCATGCTGTCAAATAGTTCAAATGCCTCCCTCCACATACCCTTGGAGGCATAACAAGAGATCATTGAATTCCAAGATACTGAATCCCGTTCAAGCATATTGTCGAACAAGTTACGTGCAGTGTCCACCTCTCCACATCTTCCATACATAGATATCAGAGCATTCTGAACAAACAGACTCCATTTAGTTGACCAAGCCTTAATAGATTTGTGAACCTCTAAACCAACTTCCAAATTTTGTGTTTCACCACAAGCCTTCAAAATGGAGGGAAAAGTGAAATTATCTGGTCTGACCCCTTTACTCAGCATCTGTTTATAAGCTAAAATGGCTGCCTCGTGAAGTTCATTTCTAACATATGATGTGATAAGTATATTCCAAGAACAGGGGTGAAATAGATTAGAATTCTCAACAAGGGTATGAGCCTCAGGCAGAAGTTTAAAGCTTGAGTAAAATGTGACAAGCTTGGGGACCAAAAAAGGGTCTTCCACAAGACCCGACGAGATAATGTGACCATGAAGTTGCTTACCTGGTGGGAGTGAGCTACAATTGGTGCATGATACAAGAAGAATGGAGATGGATTGCAAGATGAGGTCAAATGAATCATTATAACATGTGCGCAATTGAATGAGGGAGAAGGCTTCAAATGTTTTAGACAATTGACCATGAGAGGCAAAGTTCTTAAGGGAAGAAAAAATAGACTCAATCATAAATTCACTACCATTGCTCACAGGTACATTTTTCCATGTTTTAGGTATGAACGTTTGGAGCTTATATATAGAAAGACCCTTGAGGATGCATTGAGAAGGAGAAAATGACATACACAAAAGTCATGTGCTTCATTTGCAAGGTCATGGTAAGCAAGAAACAATAACATGGTTTATCCCTTAGTTGTAGTATAGTGCTGGTAAGCAAGAACCAATAACATGGTTTATCACGGTAACGATGGAGATCCCAAAACCCACAAAAATAAGTTGTCCCTGAAAACACCAAGAAGTAATTAGACAAACGTCAAAATACAATAAGAATAAAGAACTATAAGAGAATAGTAAGCATTGCATAAACATTAAAATTGAAAGTAGAATCATATTAATTCTAATTGTTCCTATAATTTACAGATACAGTGACACAAGCCATCACTCACATTCTACTTTTATCACTTTGCTTTCTCAAGACTCATCTTTTCTTTTGTTTAACATGATTTTTCTAAGCTCGTTCTTTTCTAATCTCCCCATGGGAACCGCAAACAATACTAGAGTAAATCTTCTGTAAGGTTTATCCCGCCCCCGCAGCACACCCACCCACAAAAAGCCTTCTAAACTCCTTTAAATCTCAAAATAGATTGAAAAACGCTAGACAGGAAAACTCACCATCGGCGTTCAATGAGAAACTGACGGAGCGAAGGTTAAGACGGCGGTGGTGTCCAATGCAGAGAACATGAAGCGGCTTGACAAAGTTAAACCGTCATGGCTCCGAATCCCTAATATTCACACCTTCATATTGGGAAATTACCAAAATTAAGTTTTTTATTTTTAGAAGTAATTACTTTTGGGATGAGTTTTTAAAAAGTTGGGTTTTGGGAAAAGAGGAACATGAAAAAATCTAATAAAAAACATCATTAAAAAAGTTGATAAACTCTTTTAGAAATATACAATCATTGTGTTTATTTGAAATTTTCCATTCAGCCATTGTCTTTCACCACACGATACGCCTTTCAATGTCGGATTTTCATCCTGAATTAACAAAAAGTTCAAATTCTTCTCTTTTAAAGTACTACATTTAAGCTACTCAACCCAAACGCATGCACATTATTTCTTCAAATCCATTACTCTATTCGACCTTCAACCTTTCAACCTCGCTTTTACATTTTTTTTCGAGATATGGTAGGAAAAAGATAGAAATAATATTAGGAATGTAATTTAAAATGAAACAATATCTTGATTAGTTAGAAAAAAAATAAAATCAATATTTTCCTAGATTTTAGGCATCTTCAAAACTCTATTCCTAAACAACTATTTCTAATATTCAAATCCTAACTACATAATCTTAACCCTATTCCTAAACAACTATTATTAAAAAATATAAAAACTAAAATTTTCAAAATAAAACTTAAATTACATAATTCTAAGAACGGTCAATCGCCCAAATTATTATTAAAAAATCTAGTAACTAATATTTTTAAAATAAAACTTAAAACTAACAAAACATACATACTCAGTATTTGACATCCTCACCAAAATATATACTTGGTAAGTTACCGTGTAACTAAAAAAACAGATTTAAATTAAAATTAAGAAAAATACAAATACCTAGTCATTGAAGCCCGAAATGCACCAATCCCACGCCGACAACAACCCCAGAGGTCCAACAACCTATAATCCTTATCTCCAGCCACATCTTCCTCTCCTCAAGCAAGCCGACCACCCGACCACCGTCTATACCCAATCGTCATCCGCTTCCTACCCATTCTATGATAACCTGAGGAAAAGCCAACATTTTAAAGATAATTCAAGATTAGAAGGCAGTCGTTCGATGATCGCCTGCAACCTAGGTCTTAAAAACCTCTAAAAAATTGTCATAACAAGGAACATAGAGATGAGATTCGCAGTAGCTACAAACGCAAACGACACAGCATTTACCGAATCATCAAAACGACTCCAATACTTCTCTCTTTCTGAGTTCAACGGTAATATCGTTGCATAGAAGGAATATTGTTTCCAATTTTTTAAATATTAATAGAATATTTAAAAATAAAATAATAGAGATTTAGTAAATTTTCATTTTATAAAAGAAAGAAAAGATTTTTAAAAATAAAATATTTAAGATTTGCTAAATCTTCATTTTTAGAAGAGAGAAAAGATTTTTAAAAATAAAATCTTAGAGATTTACTAAATCTTCAATTTTAAAAAGAAGAAAAGATTTTTAAAAATAACAAAATAAATAATAAATTCATAGAAAACCTTCCTTCCAACTAATCTTCCGCCGTTTTTTTAAGCCAATGGATTGTAAAAATGTATAGATCAGAATATATAATAATTCAATTTTTAATTATGTTGCATATTTTAGAAACTATAAAACAATTTAAAATCCTGCAATTAGTTATCTCCAAAACAAACTAATATTATAATTCAAAATCTGAAGAAATTAGCAAAAAAATCGCCTAAAAATAAAAAAAAAATTGAAAATATCAAATAGTTATCTGCATAATAAACAAATGTTATAATTTAAAAAATGAAAAAAATATTTGCAGATACTCCTAAAAACCAGGGTATATCAAAAAACTGAAATCCAACACATGAGGGACAAAAACGAAAACTGAAAAAGCGTGATTAATGTGCGTTGGTTTTTTGCCAAAAATATTATAATCTAGGTTTTCTGCTATAAATCAAAATGAACCCCTAAATTTTGCTATTTCCTCCAATTCCCCTTTTAAAAAAACAATTGCTAAAACACTTTATAAAAATATGTAAACTCATCCTAAATCACCTAAACCAATTGTAGAATGAATTTGGAGTTAGGGTTTAGATTTGGAGTAGACAAAAATATCTTAGAAAATAAATGATTGAGAAGAGATTCTTAATACATTAATCTTCCAACCACCAACAAGTTAATTGTTAAAAAAAGATTTGTCAAAGTTAATTATCTTTTGAAAAATTTAGACCCACTTAATAGATTGGGTAAATGAACAAGAATGATCTACAAAGAACTGTCAACTCACGTTATACATGCAATATACGTCGACATACAAATAAACAGGCTACTTCCTCAAATTCCTCTTTAACCAAGAAAAGATGAAGACTATCTATCAGTTCATATTCAAGAGGCGATTATCTAGACAATAAAAATGTATTATTGAAATACCACTTCATAATACTTTCATGCATAAATTTTATTTAAATATACGTTATACGTTATTATTTACGTTACACAGATATTCCAACGATCTTAATTTCACAAACAAAAAGCATTCATCACTGGTGAACTTGGTACAAACGTACAAATCTCTTAGCAAACGAAATACAACTGTAGATCCCTCTCAAGTATTTGAAAATTCAATATTTGCCAATCATACAAAAAAAAAATAGTCTACATTCTAAACTAAAAATATATTCAACATTTTCGCAAACCTAGTTAAACCCTATTAGTAATTTGACATTAGAGAACAAAGATGAACAAAGGTAATCAATTTGACAGGGGTATTACTTTCTTCCGCCGCCCCCAACTCGTGGCTTGCCTTTAACCTCAACCTCCTACATCCAAAAGGTAAAATTCATTATAAACAGGTACAAGGAAAAGAAATAATGGGTTCAAATACAACTTTCTGATTTATTTTTAAAAAATGTTCATTTTGATCCCTATACTTTCAAGATTTGTTCATTTTCATTCCTCTACTCAAGGTTAATTTTGATCCCTTGAAAAAGAAATAAAAATGAAATAAAGGGACCAAAATAGTCCTTTTTCAAAACTATAGAGACCAAAATGAACTAATGTTGAAAGTATAGAGGTCAAAATGAATCAAAACCAAAACTATAAGAACAAAAGTAGTATTTAAACCACAATAATAATATTATGCACACAACCAAGTACCTGTGGAAGGTGCAAATAAATGTAAGTCTTTGCTGTTGCTGGGTTGTGATTTTCTGCCCCTTTACTCCAATCGTAGCACACCTATACAAAATCCACATCTTGAATTCAGCTCACTAATAATAACTTTCTAGGGTTCTTTAAAACTATGAATAGAAGGATTCCCACAGTTTGGTAGCAAGAGATGTTAGTCTCAAGAGGTACACCATATCATATGCATAACGGTAACGGTAATGGTAACGGTACATACGTGAAACAGTTGAACACCAAGTTGTTTGTATAACTAACAGTTGCGCACATTGAGGTCTAAAATACTTTCAATCAAGACGGGTCAGTTGAGGCGTGATAGGATAGAAATTTGCCAAATTGAAAGAAAGTTGTAGTGGGAACAAAGAAAAAACTTAGAAGATGTTGAAGAAATTCAGAAGCCCTCACATTGGCCCGACTTACGAACTATTGGGAATGTTTATCTACTATTTTCCAAACAACCAACCCACGAAGTCTATTTATTACAATTACACAACCTACTATCAAATGACTGATATACACCTAATGAAATGCACGTTGCTAAATGCTATACATGTTGAAAATAACGGTTTATGATAGGTTTTTGTGTGGTAGTGAGTGGACGGTGGTAGCAAAATCAAAGAATCAAGCATCAGCAATTTAAAAAAATGAAAAATAATAATAATTAAGGTGATACGTACTGAATATGCGAATATCGACCCATCCTGGTTGAAAGTGCTACAACTTATGGGCTGACTACACCGTGACATTGCCTGAAAGCAAATAAAAGATAATCATTCACCATTCATTCATTAAAAATAATCCTCAAAATATTTTCAAGATGTTAATAAGATCAAAGGAAAAGGTAGTAGCATCTGGTATATAAAAGTCATACACTAAATAGAACAGTTTAAATGATCGTGACACGTACATTTTTTTATTATAGAAGCAAGTAATTGTAAAACTAAGACAAATTATATGCAGGCATGTTCTTGCATGTTTTTCTCTTTCCTCTTTATCCTCTCATGTTAATATATATCTTCATACGTGCAATACTGCCAAAAAAAATGTTTAGAGGCTGAACTGAAGGTATTGTGTAGGTTCAATTAATTCAAGTACATCAATGCGTATTAAGTTGGTCAGTTTTTGGCTCAATTAAATCCTGTGATAAATTACATACTGATCTCTGTTCATATAGCTAATAAACGGAAATGAAGATTTGAGGAACCTTCAGCCTCAAACTTAGGACCTAGGGTCAATTTGTTTTGGTGCATTATCCCACAAACAAGTTCTGTGCCAGAAAGTTGTTTATAAACGTAGTTCCCATGCAATCACAAGCTATTTTATAAATGGAAATAGACAGAGGCTTATGCAGTTAAAAATCTAATAAAGATCTGAGGAACCTTCAGCCTCTGTTTGCTATCCTTGTCCCAGAAATTAAAAGCACCATCCGATCCTGCAGTTGCAAAAGTGTGATGCACCTGAACAGAAGTGCAGTTAAATTAATAGCAAGATTAAAGAACCATCGATCAACATACAGTAAATTATAGTTAATAGCTAGGTGATAATCACTCAAAAGTCAGAAAAATAACCACCACAAGAGCATGCCAACAAGAAAACATACTTGTCATCTTAAAAATAGTCAACAACAGTCCACTGTTCCAGGTAACAATTCTTGCTTGCTAGGCTGGAAGGATGATTTCATCACATTTAATGCAGTACTTTCTAACCTCCCGAGTATTATAAGCCCGTTTACCAAAAGCCAAGGTGGCAGAAATGTAAAGGATCAAGTGTTTTTCTTTGTAAGGGAAATGAAGAGAATAGGTCAAAGTAATAAGTTGGTTGGAACATGACTGCTAAGCTTGTGTAGTGACAGTCAGGGTCGGTAATTTAAAAAAGAAGGATAAATTTTTTCATTGACCAAATGATACAGGATTTCTTAGAGAACCAAATAACAATGGAACAAAGTGACGGCTGAACTTAGAATCCAAGGGAGATAAGATTTTGGAAAGTAATATTAAAACTAAAAGATCAGGAGACGAAAGTCATCCATGGTGAAGCATCACTGGAATAAATGCTTGAGATGAGGAAGTGAAGGAAGCTTGTAATCCTTAGTAGCTAAATGATGGCACACATCTTGATTGGAGGTAGAAAATTCCAGGATCTGAACTCCACCTACAATAATTGGTAGGTAGGTTTCCTTTGATCTTTGAACGAGGTGGTAGACTAGATGTATTGTTTTTTTTAAAACGGAAACGGTAATATATTATTAATAAAAGAGACTTAAGCTCAAAGTATAGGAGTATTATACTAAGAGCAGAAGAACTAAGGAAGAATACAACCAAGAGACTAAACCAGTAGCTCAAAGTCAGCAAAAAAGACTGCAAAACGAAAAGACAAGAACCCAAAGACTAAAAAAACTAAACAAGTCCCATCAAAGCTGAAACAAAATCTAGAAAGATAATGACAAAGCAAAACACGAGGACTCTCGGACAGGGGCCATGTGAAACCCTAAACCCTAAACCCTAAACCCTAGATTTATTGTTGGTATTTTGTGTTCAGATTTTGGAGTTTCTAGGATTGTTTTATGCAGCAACAAATAAATAACTAGATATTGTAAACCTTTTTTGATAGAAATAGACAACTTTCATTCTAAACTTACAGGATGGAAGTTCAAGGAGTTGACAGAATATATCTCAGACCCATCCCTGTGGCACTTGAAAGTAAAGTTCTTATTTGCCATAGACTCGTCAAGGTGATGGACACCAACCCTTCCCTCTATTGAACCAACCTGGAATGGTTAATGAAAACAGATCAAGCAATTTGACAATATGAATAAAATTATTTGATAGTGTAAAGAAATAAGAACCACGAAGTCGTAGTAACTAACGTATCATCAAGAATGATAGAATAAAAGAATTATACTTGAAGGAAAGTAAACATTTAAACAAATGAATACAAGGGATGGAAATATTACCAAGAAACCTTGCTGATCAGGGAAGGCGGCTACACATCTTGTTTGATACTTCAGGGGTGAAACAATTCTCTTAAATTCACTCTGTCATCACTAAACGGTATTAGACTTGAAATATGAAAGATGTAAAGAGAAATAACATTTAAAAGAAGTCAGAAAGACCCTGTAAACAAATATAAAAAAATTTAAATTTAAATTAATACACAACTTCAGCTATTACATTAGAGGCAGAGATAAAGGGAGGTGATAGGAAAAATAGAAAACAATACCTGAGGAGTTTGCAAGTTAAATATTATAAGATTTCTATCTGCAGTACCAACTACCATTAGGGGATGTCTCACTGCCATTGAATAACAGCGATCAGGAAGTTGTTGCGTATGTACTGGGTTTGGCTGCCTTGTATCCCAATACCTGAATTGATACAAACCATAAAAGAAGTTTCATCATAATTAGAAAGATAGGTAATTCACCACTATCTAAGATTACTTTTTCACATGGTAGAGGCAAAAGAGTGAACATGTAGACCAGAAATCGACAAATCGTCTCCCTCTCAATGGCACATTTGATATTTTTCATTGTATTAACAAGTGACTGGCGTGATGCTAGTTCCAGAGTATCAAACCAAGAGCAAATGCTGAGAGAGAACGAGAGTTGGGTGCTTCATGGATTTGAACAGGCTTGTTTCCAGCAACATCTTCATAGTTAATCTTAGGATGAATCATATCACAAAGATTAAGGAGCAAGACTACATCAACTCATACCATAAAAAAGCAGAGGTCAAACCCACACATCTGGCAGACACATGGCTTAATTTGAACAAACACATGCCCACACTGAATGAAACGAGATCAAAACAGGCAAGCAAGACAAACTGTGTGAAACTGACTCAGTGTTTTCAATGTTCCACAATACTGAACTGAGCTCTAATAGTGAAATTGGGCAACTCATACTGAAGAGAATATATGAATGTCACAGAACGTTCAAATCACTTTAAGATAAATTAAGAATCAACAAATTAGTTTTTACTTTAATGTCTTGTCCCAACTTCCAGAGACCAATAGGTTCAACTCAGGGATCCAAGCAACTTCTTTGACAGGTGCATCATGCATCGCTACAGTCATGGCTTGACCACCTGACAACAAGGGCCACATTTTGACTTGTTTGTCGCAGCCTCCAGAAAACACAGTCGTTCCATCATCCTTCCATGCTGAGCATAAAACCTAAGCCAACAAGTAATGTGAAAGATAACTTAGCCATGTTTTGGATCTTACAGCAACAAACTTTTAATTAAACCAGAACAGGAAAACTAAATTGTTATATACCGGTTGATCGTGGGATATAGAAGCCTTAGGCGTACTGGCAAGATTACCTGCATTTTGCATTATTTCCCAGCAACGAACCTTCAAAAGCCATTAAATATAAAATTATGGACTTCAGAAACCTCAAATTCTATATAGCGGTTTGACATTCTCCCAGCTAATTTGCTCAACATCTGGATAACCAATTGAAAATAGCAATCAAAAGTACCTAATTTCATAAACGTAACCCATCTGGTTACAAAGTAAAAAATAACAATTAAATAAGGAAGTGCACAAAAAGGAGGGAACGGAAAAGGACCTGATTATCCCATGAAGTCGCAACCAAGTGATTCGCCTTTGGACTAAAACTAAGGCTCGACACAGAATCACTAGGAGGCTGAGCAACCTAAAAACAGCATTTAGAAAGAAACAAGACAGTCAAGTTTAGACCACACAAAACTAGCCGTCAAGCTGATTAACGCACGAGGTACACCTCAATAATTTCTTACCTCAAAGGATTTATTAGGATTGGGGTTCGCAAATGCAGACATTTGAAGCTATCTGAAAGTATCACAATGTGCAACATCAAGAGATTTGAATGAAGCATGAGTATACTGATATTGTTCTAAACAGCATCAAACATAAGAGAGAGATTTTGAGAGCAGATGTGATGACTGAACTTTGACTAGGCCATTACTATACGAATGAAATTTAAAGCTAAAAACTTCCAGAATAACTTAACTTCTTGTATAAGGCGAGTAAAGGAAAATGTCCATAACTCTAGTCATGCTAAAACATGAAACTGTTGATGAATATCATACATAAATTTACATTAACCAACTCATGAAAAATATTCTCAGTCATAATGCATTTATTTGGCAAAACAAAAAATACATCAATAATCCACAACTTACCAAAATGACAACCTCAAATTAAATTCCAACTATTACCAAAACAATTTTCTTTTCGCCTACAGAAGCCTCGGTCCAATCCTAAACTTAAATTAGCGTCAACATTTTAGTACCCACGTACATGATGTAAATTTAATCTTTAAGAAACCGTAAAGAATTACCCAAAATTTTTAGGAAAATTATTTTAAATGACAAAACTTCCAAAAACATTTACAAATATAGCAAAGTATCACAATCTATCTATGATAGACCACACTACTACTATCATGATAAAGATAGACACATATAATAGTCTATCTCGGTCCATTGCAGTCCATCGTAGAATGTGATAACCCCAATTTTCAGGTATTTTTTTATTTATTGGATTCAACTTATTTGGATTTGTAACTTTAATTTTTAGATATTTAAATTGATTATTTTGTAAAGATAATTCAATTTAAATTAAGTGTTGATAAAAGATATAGATTTAATTCAATTTCCTCAAATGGAATGAGTAAGAATACTCAACATGTGACCCACTACTGAGCCCACTAGATGTACCTGTTGATCTTCCTAACAAAATTATGTGCATCCCGACATAGTCATATACATAGGCATGAACCCAAACCCGACAACACGCTTTCATAGGTAGCGATCCATGACGGTTCACCAAACATAATCATAGGTAATGACATCCTCGAAAGGTCATCAAAACATAATCGTAAGTGGTGATCCCGAAGGACACCGAAATATCAACATATGAGATGTACACAACACGTTAAGATAGTTAACAGTCACCATCAGTCCAACATAATCATAGTCATATAATCATATTCTTAGCACCTAACTCATGAGTTATTCAGAACAACAGTCCATCCATCATATTTTCCATAACATAACTACAAGTCTCAAAACTCCCTTAAGTAGCATAACAATTCAATCCATTATAATAGAATCATACTTTCAAAGCAATCACCGTCTTGACATCAACTTAGGATTGAGGGCAAACCGGTAGTAAATCACTTACTAAGATTCGAACAAAAATTAATCCAAGCTAACAAGCCCTAACCACCTAAACACACAAAAATTTAGTATTTATCTTAACAACCACTTAAACTCAAATTCCAACACTCGAACTCCCAAACGCTTACCCAAACGTCGCTGGAAAACACTTCAATCTCGCTGGACAGTGGCGAGAACTGCTCCAAAACCCTGAGTTAACATTCAACATAATGTGGGCATCAATAAGAGGAAAAAACTAATGGGCAAAAGATTTCATGGAACCTTCAAGAAAGCTTACCCACTAAAACTCAACAAATCTCCGACGAAACTTGACAGCACAACAGGCGGCACGGCTAACAGAATCCGACGGCGGCGAGGACCGGGAGAGAGAGAAAAACGGGCAGAGAGATAAAGAGAGAGCGCTGTCGCCAGAAGGCCAGCAGCGAGCGGCGGCTTGAACCCTTTCGGTGAAGAGGTAGCGTTGTTCTCACGAGAAAGAAGAAGAAATTTTGATTTCCATTTTTTCTTTCAACTCGGTTCACGAGGTAAATATATGGTTTAAATTTTATTTTTATCAAAATTTTGTATTTGTTCTATTTTTTTTATAATTTTTTAAAAATGTTTATTTCAAACTTTTTTTAGAAAAAAAAAAAAAGAAACCTTGCTTTTGTCTTTATTGTTATGATTTCGTTAATTTTTTAATGTAACTTCTATATTTGAATAATTAAACTCTAAATGGATCGTATTACTTAAATGAATTAGTAATCAATAAATCTTGTTAATTTGTTCTATAATTTTTTTATGTCAGCACATAAACAGAATCAATGTATTTATCAAATAAACCAAAAAACTAAATTTTGTTCTTTTTGTCCTCCAAACACTCAAACGCCTGCATCTGCTCCTCGACTTCCTCACCCTTTACTATTTTTTATTTTTCTTTTCGATTTGAATTTTTTAAGCAAATCATAAAAATGAGTAAAAAAAATAAAATAGAATTGACGTAATGGTGTTAACATCCACAACAATGTAAAATAAACTAAAAAACCAATAAGTGATAAAATTGTATAAGATAGATAATCTCTATAAAGTTATTGTCACGAAAAAAAAGGAAGAAGAAATAATTGATAGGAATAGAAAAAAACACTTCAATTAATCACAAAATATCTCAAACTCGAGGCACTAGAAAAATTGTATGTGGATGAAATTGCATCTAGCATGAGTTGAAAAAATTAATTAGAATGTCAAAACGCCAAACCGGTGACAGTCAAAATCTTGAAGGCACTTTGAGTTATCCGATAAAACATCAATTTACCATTTTACATTTTATTAAAAGTTAAAACCATGAATTTTTAAAAGTGATTATCTTATTTGACAATCTAATCATCTAAGTCACCTCATCGTTTCGTTAAAATAGTTAACAAAATTCTATAGGTAGGGACCAAAATATGCTATTTTTAAAAGTTTATGGGCTAAAAACATATGTTTTTTAAAGTGTATGGACTAGCATAGAACAATATGAATAGTTTAGGAACAAAATATGATTTAACCACACACATATATATATATAGTCGTTGATCCATACCTGATACATTGATACACTTGCTACACTACTAATATACACTCCACACTACTGATATCCACTTTGATACATTTGTGATATACACTCCATATCCTTCTACCATACATTTGATACACACACAACTTGGTACACACATGATACACATAATAGACACTTGATATACACATGATAGGCATTTGATATACACATGACATACGCTTGATATGCACTTAATGTACCAAATATTCATAATTTTTATAAAAGATTATGAGTTTTTATGGATAATTATAAAAATAAAAATATATATTGTTTTATTTACCCAACTATAAAAACTAAAATATTATACACCTTACACAAACTATTGTAAACCATTATGATAATTTACTGTTTGCCCCAAACCCCCCCTAAAAAAAGTGGTTCACATTTTTTACTCCTAAAATTGATAAAGACCAGTTTATTTATAAAAATGTCATATTGTTTTATTTACCAGGTTGTCATTAGGCATATTTACATTAATTGTCATTCAATTTTAAACACTTGATACTTTGTCACTTTTGACCTTTTTGTATATAAACATGTGTACTAGGTATATCAAGTGTAAATTAGATGTATATCGAGTGTATCGAGGGATTAATTTTGCTTCTTTGTCATATTTGCAAAATAGAAAAAGTGTGTGATAAGTTTGCAAATCCATAAACTCAATTTGTCACCCACCACAATTTTCATAATCTAAATTGAATTATCTTTAGAGAACAATCAATTTAAATGTTTAAAAACGAAAGCTACAAATCCAAATAATTTGAATCCAATAAATAGAAAAATACCTTAAATTGAGGTTGTTGTCAAAGGTTTTTTGAATTGCATCCGGCCAATAATTGTTGTTGACGTTGCACAATGCAAGAGAAAGTATAAAGTATTATGCTTGTAGCGGTATCGATTAATGTTAATAAGCAAATATACCCGCTTGCTTTCAAATTGGGGAGAAGAAAAACGATGATTCGTGGAATTGGTTCATGATAAGTTACAACCAACTATTGTGTGTTAATGTGGGCTATCAAATTAAGTAAAAATATAAGACTTGATCTTGACAAAAAAGGACTAAGAAAAACGAAGTTTTACAACTTTTTTAAAAAGTGTGCTATTTTCAAAAGGTGAAAACTAATATGGGTTATTTTGGATAATTTTTCATTATATTCTTTTAACTTTTTTTTTTTATTTCGAGTACAACAATTGTGGGGTGGGGATGTAATCGTGCTCAAAGTTCTCCTCACAATATTTATTTATGATTATTAAAGATTATTTTATTTATGACAATTGGACTGTTTTAGTTACTTCAGGCACCGGCAAGTGAGTTTATCCAAACCCAATCCAATCTTCCATTTTCATTCCATTGTCTTTTTCTCCACCACTTCTTATTTTTGTACTTCAACTCTCTCTCTCTCTCAGTCAGATTCAATCAAACCCAATACACCATATCACAATTCTTCACAATTCCCCTGTTCTCACCTCCACATTGCTTCCCGTATGCCTCTTTCTTCATTGGCAGTTTCCTATAATCCTCAAAAATCCCCTCTGCGCCTCTGATTTTTGATACTCTGTATTTGAATTCGAAGATTCGAGGCAGTTTGGTCAGATTTCGTTTCGTGGGGTTCTTCGGTTTTCTTAAATTTTCAGTGGGTTGGATCTTTTTTTGACTAATTTTCATTTTACTTCAGCTGGGTTGTTTACCCTTTTTGTGTTTTGGCTGCTTGATTTCGTATAAGTTGTTTCTTGTGTTTCTCCCTTTTTCGTTTCAGTTTGTGGGTTGAGGAACTTAAGTGTTGGCCGCCATGGAAGGAGCAGTGGGAGCTGAGTTTCAGGATTGGGAGGTGCTGCTCCATGATTTGAACCCCGAAACTGCCTTAACTGCGGCTGAGTTTTCCGGAAAGAAATCGACCCATTTTGGGGGAATTGAAGGTGAGTCCGATTCTGATAGCATAATTAAATCCGACTATTTCTCTCTTGATAATCAGGGACGGCGAGGGAGAACTGTACCCGTGCGTGATCTTAACGAAGAGGAGGGCTCGGTTGAATCGGATAATCCTAGTTGGATTGATCCGAGTTCCGAGAATCGGTATGGTCGGGTAAATTCGAGCGAATTATGGTCTGATTCTGCCAGTGATAGGTCGGATGAGCGTAAATTTAACGAACTCGATTCGAAAACTGAGTCCGGAATCGCAGACTTTTTTCAAGGTGATGAGGAATTGAGTGGTAGGATTCTGAAGTTAAAGAGTTTAAAGTCCCACGAGAGCAAAATCACTGGCTCTGATCCGAATATTGAAGTAGATTTAGAAGATTATGATGAAATTCAATCCCAAAGCAAGGATTCGAACAGTTTCTGGTCTGATTCTGGTGAGGATATTGTTCAAAATGGCTCAAAAGTAGTGAAGTTGGATGAAGGGAAAGAGCATTTGGATGAAAACAAGAATCTCCAAATTGAAGAAACCAAAGTCAATGCAGAATCTGGCAGTGAGGTCGGAGATAAGAGGAGAGTAGTTTGGTGGAAGGTTCCATTTGAGGTGTTGAAGTACTGCTTGTTTAAGGCAAGTCCTGTCTGGTCATTCTCTGTAGCAGCTGCTTTGATGGGTTTCATTATTCTTGGAAGGAAGCTCTACAAAATCAAGAGGAAGACCCAGAGCTTGCACCTGAAAGTTATCTTGGATGAGAAGGTAAATATAAACTCAGCAGCAAAAAAAATTGATGCTGAATTTTTGTTGCTGTTTGTTTAAATTTGTTTATTCTCTACTGCATGATGATATTGTTTTTGTTCTCTATGGTATGATACTGCGGTTTTGTCATAGTTGAACTAACTGATTAGTACACACAGTGAAGACATTCTGACGTTGTTGCTTCTTGGGTTTATTGTGTTGCATATTTGTGGGTCTCTTGGTATAGTAACAATCTGGGTGATAATTCAGTATTTTTCTTTATAATTAGATGTGTGAATCCAGTTTCATAGAGTATTGCCCGTGCTCATAGTTAAGAGTACATGAGTGGTGATTCAGTTGTTTGGGTCAATAGGCTCGGTGGTCGGGTATCGTATTGTTGGTGTCAGCTCCTCGTCATGGATGTACCAATGTGAATCAAGTTTAGTACACCATCCTGTTTAGTTGAGTTGCTGGGAACCTTTTTTCTTGAAGGAAATTATTTTATTTGGGACTTTTTAATGTAGCTTAGTTTAGAGGGGAGATATTAGCTTCTCCATCTATTCAATTTCAGCCTTGAATTTGGATGAAAATGATATCTTAAGAGACAACTTGGGCAGGAGTCAGTCCTCTTTTTGTGGCTGATATTCAGCAACATAGGCAGTAGTTCCCCTCCCCCGTTTTTCAAGTACTCTTAGGGTGTCGATTTTTAATGTCTCTTCAAAGTTCTTGACCCCATGAACTAATTAATTATTACTTGCAGAAGGGATCTCAATTCATGAGTCGAGCTTCTCGTCTCAATGAAGCCTTTTCGATTGTGAGGCGTGTTCCAATTGTTCGACCCGCCCTCCCTGCTGCCGGGATCAACCCATGGCCGGCAATGAGCATGAGTTGAGGATGCTTTCCACAACGGATGCAGCAGATAAAATTAAAGCAAATAGTTTCTGTCTTAATATATGTAAAAGATGTAATATCCTGCAGGTTCCAATCTATGTTCTGTACCAATACAAAGATACTTCAGCTTCAGCTGTGTGCCAAGTAAATTTAGATATCGGCTTGTCTCATAAAAAAATTCCCCTTCTTTCTTCTTTCTTTTGTTTATATATATAGAGAGAGAGGATCAGTCTACGCGCACTTGGACTAATCATAGGTAGTAGGTGGCCACCCCAGATTGAATCCATAATTCCTTAGTTATTTCCATCACCTCTTAATTAGTTATCGAGACTACGTCTTTCCATTTACCACTAGGTCAATCCAGAATGGTTCACAGGTATAATGTTTATAGACTAATTATTTTAAATAGCAAAATAGGTGAAAATATTTATGAAGATAGCAAAATTTCATTATTCACCGTAAACAAATGGTAGTAATCTATCAATAATTATTGCTTATAAACACTAACATTTTGCTATATTTTTTTTAATTATATTTGAAAAAAAAAACTACTTTTATATTTAGACATTGATTGTAATTAATAAATAAGTCAATACCAACTAGTAATTATTAATTAATTATTATATATATATATATATAAAAACACACGCACTATGCTTTTTTAGAGTGTACAAGTATATTATTTAGACTAAATAAATTTTAACTAATACATTAATTATTATATTATCTAAACTATTTAATACAGATTTATATTATTATTTTATTTTTTATATCATTGAATGTCTAAACTTATACAAATCTAAACTAATTTTACGAGATAACTTGTTTGATCCTACATAAAATTATATTATTAATTTATAATATGATAAATATTTTAATTGACAAATTTGTTATGCAAAGTATAATATTTTAGTTCATTTGTCTATATTTGAAAACAAACCCTCAATAATACTCTGATTAATCCAGCTACTTTCAGTAATTAATTTTAATTGTTATTTTTTTTTTGCAAAGACATTGAATTAAAACAATCTCAAAATCGATTATACAAGTACTATGTTAGTTGAACTATCATCGTTTTGACATTAAACAATCAATTTTAGTTTTAAACTAATGTTTATTTATTTTAATTTTAATTGATTGAATAATTAATTTATTGCATATAGATTAACTAACTTGAATATTTAAATTTCAATATTTAATATCCATGACATATGAATTGATGAATGCATTTTGTGTATGGCTCAAAAGTCAGAAGACTCCATGGGGTGAGTTAAATTGAGATCTTAACCAATCTATAGAATGGTCCATTTATAACAAGGGACCTTTTATAAAATAATAATGATAAGTTAATAATAATATTTACTATAAGGTAGGAGTTAGTTTAATTTTATTCATTCCTATAGTTGGAAAAATATAAATGAATGCTTGGTTGTAATACAACTATCGATTAATCTTCACTAGTACCAATTCGGTTTCACATTTCGTATTTTAAGTTTGGAACAAAATGGTTCAGCAACCAAATAAAAAGAAAATCAAAACATGTGAAATCTAATCAACCTGTTAGGTTCTCATAACGTGTTTAACGCCAATATGTTTTTTGAAAACTCATTAAAATAGTTTTCTTTGCATGTTTTCAGTCGGGATTGACCACCACAGTTCTAAATATTATGAAAAATGCATAAATCTTACACAATACTTGAAAATTTTATGTGGATCTTAGTTCATCCTAACAATTTTTTTTTTTATCGAAAAAGTGTGAAATAGTAGATAGTTTTGGCAGATAGTGTATAATGCATAAAATTTTGTAGATGTAACTTTTAGAGTCTATCGTCATAGATTTTACTATATTTACAGATTTTAAAAATGTTCTTATACATTTAAATATTACCCTAAACCGTGTTATCAGTTGCAATTACCCGCAAATATTATGAAGTTGCAAAACTGTCTTTTTTTTGTACGTTTTCAGATATGAAGTCTTCTTACTTAATCAATGACATGATTTTTTAGTCTAATCTCACATGTTTTGTGGATGCTCGGCCATATTGGTACATCCTCAAAATGCCTAAATGGAGGAAAATAACCTAACTTAAAATCTAATTTATTTTTAAAAATCGATGGAAAAATATTTTTTTATTTACCTTTGAGTAATCTTTTGCAAATAGATGGACGACATCGACAACCTTTTGGTGCACCTTCAGAAGATCAAAAATCAAGTAATTTTGTAAAAACTCCAATCAATACTACCTACACTGGAGGTACTATAAGTGACAAGACCGGGTCGTGTCCATAGGCAACTTAGAACAACATTTAGCAACTCTTGATTCACGAATGATACAAGAGTTTGTGTGTTGTGTTTGCAATTAAATGTAAAGACGTATATGTAAAGTGCATAAAGTGAAATTCGTAGAGTTTTCAAGACGTTCACATCATTTAAAGAATTTTATTATTTAAAACATTTTTTTTTTCTCTTAAGAAATAATATAATTTTAACATTCAACGGTAAACAACTAATGAATGAACTAAGCAGAATAATTAAGAAGACCAAACCACGGTACGGTCAGACTGAGACAAGAGAAATGGAAGAACCCCAAACACTGTAGCTTTGATCCAAATTTCCCAATTTCCTCATTTTCTTCCGAATCACACCCCAAAATCCTTCTTCCATTCCCCCAAATTCATCTTCTTCATCCTCAATTCTTCCTCATTTTTAGTGGGTCAACTTCTACTGGTCGGTGAAGACGAACAAAAATGGCGTTGAATATGAAAACCCTCACCCAAGCTTTGGCCAAAACCGCCGCGGTGATCGAGAAAACCGTTCATACCACCGTCCAGGAGGTCACCGGACCCAAGGCTCTTCAGGATTACGAGCTTCTTGATCAGATCGGCTCCGCCGGTCCCGGCATGGCTTGGAAATTGTATTCTGCCAAGGCTCGTGATTCTTCTCGGCCTCAGCAATATCCCACTGTTTGCGTATGGGTTTTGGATAAGAGGGTTCTCTCTGAGGCTAGGACTCGCGCGGGGTTGTCGAAGTCTGTGGAGGATTCGTTTTTGGATCTGATTCGAGCCGATGCGGGGCGGTTGGTGAGGCTCAGGCATCCGGGAGTGGTTCATGTGGTGCAAGCGTTGGATGAGAATAAGAATGCCATGGCCATGGTTACCGAGCCGCTGTTTGCATCGGTGGCAAATGTTATTGGGAATGTGGAGAATGTTGCTAAGGTTCCTAAGGAGCTTAATGGTTTGGTATGTAGAGCCACAATTCGCTGCATTTTCTTTATTTTTTCTTTTCCCAGGGTGTTCTGCAATTTGGAATTAGTATAGTAAATGCCAAACCCGATTGAGTTTGAGGAGCCTCTTATGTTACTCAATTGAATTTCAGTCTGAAAGTTGATATTTTAAATGCCAAAATAGTGTAGGAATTTTCTTTAATTTTTGTGTATACGATGATCGCTGAACTTGATGTTTAGACGCTTTCTTCACGAGTTTCCAATTTCTATGCTCTTGCTTTGAAGATGTTCTGAATTGATAGAAGCTTTCGCTGTTCCATCAATTATATATGTGTACCTTCCTTTTTATGAGAGACAGAGACCAACTTTTTATTGAAATGTAGACGATCCCAATCAAATAGAGCTTATGAAAAAGTTGCTCACATTGATACTTCTAAAAATATGGAGGATCTTGAAAGGGTACACTAAGAGGAGCTCATAAGATAAGTGACATTTGAACTTCTGCCTAATTTTTAGGGTTTTTTTTTTTTTTTTTTCCAGAAGCCTTTAGGTTTGTCTTTGACGAAGTTGTTGTTCTATAGAAATCAATTTTCCCATATTCATGTCTCCAATGGAAAATAGAGATGGTATTGCTTCTTCCCATGGGTTGCTGCCCAGATATGGTAATATTTAGAGAAGAAATGAATATGTTGGGTTTGTGGTTGTGGAGATTCTCCAATGCAAGAGAAGCATCATTGGCCATAGCCCAAGATCCTTTTCTAGTATGGTAAAGAGCTTTTGGGGTGACTAATCATTCAGTGCATCTATAACTGTTCGCCTGGTTGTAGGGTTGTCATTTATAAATGATGTTTTGTGGATAAATTATGAATTTTAGATGAAAGTGTTTTTAGTATTTCTGATAAATTTGTTGGGAAAGAGCTTCTATTCTGTTTATAGACCTTTTCATTCGTTATTTGAGAAAATAAATTCTGACATATATTTCTCATATGTGTCATACACGTGATTTTTTTCTATGTGTTTGGATCTCTAATCATGTGTTGCTTGTAGTTTTCATAGAGGCTTCTCTGTTCTCATCAGCTTGTTCTTCATTTACATTTTACAGGAAATGGGATTACTGGAAATAAAACACGGTTTGCTTCAACTAGCAGAGTCTTTAAACTTTCTTCATAGCAATGCACATCTCATTCACCGTGCTATATCTCCGGAGGTATCAATTTTATTTCAACTTTTTTTTTTCTTTTTCCGGTAGCTTAAAACCTTTTATTAAATTTCTTGGGATTTGGAGTTTTTTCTAGTGCTTCATTTGAGAACTGAAGTGTTGAATGCTACAAACTCCATACAAATTAGAGAGAAATTACCCCCCACCCCCCACCCCCCACTCCAAAATAACAAAGAAGATTAGTATCAATTGAGCAATAGTTTTACTGCTATTGTACGGTCTCAGATCCTCAAACATGTAGACTGGATCAAGATTTAATACCTGCAGATTATTTGACCCACAAACAGTAACTAAATACAACCCCCCACCCACCCACCCTGTGGAGTTTCTAATAGATTTGATCTGTTTATGTTGCTTGAAATTATGACTTTGCAGAATGTCCTCATCACTTCAAATGGAGCTTGGAAACTTGCTGGATTTGGCTTTGCAATTCCAGCAGATCAGACTTCGGATGACATGGCTACCATGCAGGCTTTCCACTATGCCGTGAGTTCATTATCCATTGGTTGCTTGTTAATTTTAAACATTGTAAAATGACAATAAGGGAAACAACTCAACGGTTGGATGATGCCTTTGTCAGGAATTTGAAATCTGAAAAGGACGTTACCTCTTTTTGATACAGAACTTGCAATTTATACGAATTTTCAGTCTTTTATAATATTTTTCATTTTATTCACTCTCTATAATCCTGTTTCATTGGTTTGTAAAAATAAAAGGAAAAAAAGAGAAAAAAACCTGTTTCAGTTTCGTGCTCCAGCCTACAATGTAGACATAACTTTAACATCCTAGTAGTGTGTTTTATATCTATAGATAAGTTTGCAGCTTTTATCCTTTGTGTTAATTTTCCCTCTCCTTATAAACATTTAGCTCATAGAATAATATGGTAGGAATTGAGGATCATCATTACCAAAACTTCATGAGGCTTCTATGTCTATGCTTAATTTTGTTGCATTGTACAGGAATACGATGTTGAAGATTCTGTGCTCCCTCTTCAGCCATCTCTGAACTACACTGCTCCTGAATTAGTTAGGAGTAAATCATCTTTGGCTGGTTGTTCCTCAGATATTTTCAGCTTTGGATGCCTTGCTTACCATTTGATTGCTAGAAAGCCTTTGTTTGACTGCCACAACAATGTTAAAATGGTATTTCCAAGTTCATTCTTTCTAAACTCAATCGTCTTGCCCAATGGTGTATGCATTGGAAAATAGCATCACATTGCTATTACAAAAGCTTGCTATTATTGTCCTCATTTGTGTATTTAAACCACATTACGTATTATAATGCTGATTGCTGTCCAAACATGGTTGGTTTTGTGCCTGTGTAAATGGTGCAATAAAGCTTTATTTTTGTATGAAGTTGTCATTTAAGAGTTATTTTTCATCTCTATATCTGAATTCAATAATATAGGTATAGACTGAGAGAATATGCCTGTTATATGAAAATGAAAGGGAGTTAGCTCAAATATTCTTGTAAATTGTGTCATTTATTGAAGTTCCTAATTCTTGTTTCTTTTTTTGTTTCTTCCCCCTTCCCCCTTAGTACATGAATTCCTTAACTTACCTGTCAACTGAGTCGTTTGCTTCAATTCCTCCGGAGTTAGTTCCTGACTTGCAGAGAATGCTATCATCAAATGAGTCTTTCCGGCCAACAGCAATGGAATTCACAGGTAATACAATTTGAAATTCCAATCTAATTGATACATCCTCCCTTAGCTTGGACGGAACTTATGGTGATGTCAATTGCTAGTGTATCTTTGAATATTTGATAGATACTTTACAATCTTAATGGAAGTTGAAAAATGGACAGGATTACACAAATGACCTGATTACGATGAAATCTAGTATGAGATTTGAATCACATTTTCATTTTAACTTTAACTATGTCACGCATAATGCTTGATGACAGGACCTTTACGATTCACTTCATTTTATGAAAATTTGTGTTGACATACTTGGGATGTTAATGAACTGTCAGATATTTTTTTAGAAGAAAAAAGCAAAAATAGAATCGTCATATTTGATTTCATTGTTTGTGCTGTTGTAGTCAGTTCAACTTTTCAATTTTTGATTTCTTTTGCAGGTTCCCCGTTTTTCCGCGATGACACAAGGCTGCGTGCTCTTCGCTTTCTGGACCACATGCTTGTAATTGTTTCCATTTCAGCTTTCTGATGAGTTTCACTGCAGTTTTGTTGAAAGCAGTTGCTTAAAATGAAAGGGTAGTTGAAATTGGAAACTTATTAATTTATCATTAATACTTTTCAGGAAAGAGATAACATGCAAAAGTCTGACTTCTTGAAAGCTCTATCTGATATGTGGAAAGATTTTGATTCCCGTATATTGCGCTATAAGGTCTGAGTTTCTCATGGCCAATTTGGTCTATCAATCTCCTGGTTATTCTCATGCTTTCTTATTTTGATTATAAATTTTTTGGCTCTTTTATCGACACAAAAATTCATTGATTGAATGGCATGCATGGGGATATGAAAAAATATGCATGGGGATATGAAACAAGTTAAAATAAAACTACTCTTGGTTAACCAAGGGCCTAGTGGTCAAGAGGGCTCAGTGACATGCCACAAACATTATGTTTGATATCATGGATTTAAATTATGTAGTACTAGCCACCTCCTACTCAGTGCTCTTGTGCCAAAATTTGTAGTATTTAAGTGGTTGTCCTCCGTGGTTTGTGAGATGCCTCTAAGCTAGCCTTAATGGTCACAATTAGAGAAAAGAACAGGAACATCCAAGGATTTATAATAAACTTCCTCAGCTTGTAGAAATGAAGTGAAAGACAAACTTTAGTGGGAGAAACTCCTTATGGATGCTACGACAAGAGGAAAAACCAAAGATACTGGATACTATTTTTTATTGCAAAGATGCCTTATCAAAGAACTATAAAAATTTGGAATTCTCAGTGGTGAACAGAACGGATTGCAATTGTTGTACCTCCATTCTTTTTCTTCTCTTCATAGCCTCATAGGATTCATGATTAATTACACACGCTTAATAACGTAATTTCCAGCAACACATTTGTCTTCCTTAGATGGTCCTATGTTTCACTGTCACAAGTTATCTCATTCCAATTACTCTACACGTTAAGGATATGAATAAGTTCATCAAATGCTTGTACTCATTGATTAAACAAGGAGTTTGCTAGTAGTATTTACGGTTTCAACCAACATACATGTCATTTAGTATAGGAATATTCATGAAGTCATTGATCTCCAGTTGAGGGTTTCGTTATGTCTTTTGCAGGTTCTTCCACCTCTCTGTGCAGAATTACGGAATCTGGTTATGCAGCCTATGATACTCCCCATGGTACTCACAATAGCAGAGTCACAGGTACAAAAACCTTCATGTTTTCATTATTTATTTATTAACTTTACCAAGTTTTAATGCTAAAGTTGTCGTTTTGTTTGGCAAAAAAAATGCTAAAGTTGACGTTGGAGATTTTAGATTGATGACCCCTGTGGAGTCTATTAATTTTGTGTCATCTTCCTGATTTCCAATTATTTTTTCTAACGAGTTTCCCTTGAGTAGTTCTACTAATAATCTGAAGTTGCCCTCTGTAATTTTGTTTTCTCATTTCATTGTTTTTTTTCCTTCTTTTGAAATTTGTATCTTTTGAGCATTAGGTTTAGATTGTTTTTTGCTTTGCTTTTGGTTCAGTGTTTAAACTAGCCAAGTAGTTGAGATTTGTCTAGATTGATTATTGGATTCTGGGGATTGAATTTCTTTGAATTTGTGAGGAAATAAATGGATTTAGTGCCTTGAATCTAGTACTTATTGAAATTGTGAAATGTTAGCTCTATATTGTCGCTTTATTTATTTGTCTTATGATAAAAAGTGGAGACATTTCATGGTTCAGTTACAAGAGAGGAAATGATGTTTAGGTGACTGACATACTGTTATCTTCTCTCCTTAGTTGATGTCATCCTCTTTTCTGTTATGGAAAACAGTTTTTTTTTTCATTGATGGGAGAAGTGTAAAAAAAGGAAATCTATACCTCTATATCAAGGAGCTTACAAAAATATTCTTTCTACATATAAATGATGGGTACCAAGTCAGACGAGGGTTGTCGGTGGTTCTTTTTTGATCAATTGGAGATTCTTTTCTTGTATATTCTATTTGTTAATTATGAGTCTATGACTTCTTTTATTTTTGTTGTCTTCTGCTGTTCATCTGTTTCCTAATTAGTTTTGTTGGATTGTATTTTTGGAACATAAGATTAATTTCTTGAAGCTTGCAGGATAAACATGATTTTGAGCTATCAACTTTGCCATCTCTTGTTCCCGTCCTGAGTACTGCTGCGGGTGACACATTGTTGCTGCTTGTGAAGCATGCCGATCTTATAATTAACAAGGTACATTCAAGTAATTGTTCTTTTTGTGTGATGATGCTTGTTGGTTGATTTACAAGTTAAATGTAGCTAATTATATGCAGTGCTGTAGTCCACCTTTATTTGGCCGTGGCTGGTTCTTCAGCCTCCAGTGTTTATATTCCATTTTCCTCCGTTTTCAATCCTATTTGCCGGTATATTCAAGTGTAATTTTTCTCGTTTAACCAGCCTTTCATTTTTTTAGACCAATCAAGAACAATTAATAACAAATGTCCTGCCACTGATTGTTCGTGCTTATGATGATAATGATGCTCGCATACAAGAGGAGGTTCTGAGGAAATCAATTTCTCTTGCTAAGCAACTTGACACACAGGTGAGAGCTTCATAGCTTGTGTTTATGATCTCTTTCTAGTTTATCCCATAAACCCCCTTCATTATGGAAGTTCTTTGAAAGCTGTTTTTGTTTTTGTTTTGTTAAGAAACAATTTCATTGATGTATGAAATCCTCCAAAGGATGTACAAAAGATTTCTATTAAAGGGGTTTGCAACAGATGTGGCCAATTTGCTACAAGAAAATCTAAGCTGTGTGGTCTGAAAGGTTGATAATCTTTAGATAAAAAAAAGCAGTAAAAATAGAAGATCCAAGATTATCTTTGGTTGGATTTGCTCTGTCTTTTGATAATGCAACCATTTCTCTCTACTCAAATTTTTGACAAAACCACACAAATGAAGCTAATCCATAAGTTAGCCTTGTGACCCTTAGCGGGGTGGTCCAAAAACAATAATTTGATCCAATCCATAGTGTATAGAGGGGGAGTCAAGTTCCAACTAAAGGCACTGAATTTTTTTTCCATATAGCATGAGCAAATTGGCAATGGATGAGGAGGTGATTTACTGATTCAGAGCTATTCTGACATGGCCAACACCAAGAAGGAGAGAGAGAAACCCATGGGCATCTTGCTTGTATCCATGGTATTGAGACAAGAGTGACAAACTTCTCATAAGAGGAAACTGATACATTTTTTTTTTTTATTCGTCACAACCTATTAGAATACAGGAATGGTAGTTTTCTATTGTCTCATCAAGCTTTCTTTAGTTTTCTTTGGTTTTCAAACTCTGAAATGAACTCACGAGGAAGGGAATTGACATATGTCACACCCACCATAGAAGCTCACAAGCTTAACTTGAATGTACAACAATTATACCCAACAGGGAATTCTTACCTCTATTAATCTCAAGCCTGAATTTCTCTGCAAAAAAACCACAAAAACGTATGTAGATTAATCTCCAATTTGCAAATGAAAGTGTCATTTGCAAATTGGAGGTGGGATAGATGAACTACCTCCTTAGCCACCTTAAACCCATCGATCACACCCTTCTTTGATCTTTGAAGGGGCTAGTCTGCTCAGAACATCCACCACTAAGATAAAGAGGAAGGGTGACAACGGTCTCTTTGTCTCAAACTTCGTGGGCCAAACAGGACTGCATGCCTAGGGCAGTTTTCCCTGTCATTGAATCTGTAACTACACTGGTACAGATTTTCCTTGTCTAAAAAAGAAACCCACGTGCAATGAAATTCATTATTTTGATTAACTATTTCAGCATATATTATCAAAGATTATCTGTTTTGACCTTTTTGATATGCAGGCTTGCATTCACATTTACTTTAATTGTCGTGTTCTTACAGTTAGTGAAACAAGCAATTTTTCCTCGTGTTCATGGTTTAGCTCTAAAGACAACAGTTGCTGCGGTAAGTATGATCTGCAGGTTTGATGGCTTTTCATGCTTTGAAGTTCTTTTCTATTTGTTTATTTATTTTGGTTGGTTGTCATCTTCTTTGTGTCCCCCCCCCCACCCACCAAAAAAAAAAAAAAAAAAAGAAGGGAAAAATAGAAAAAGTTTATTTGCAATAGATTGGTACATGGTCACTGTTTGAAGGCATTCATCTATAAGCCTTTTGTTTATCCTTGCGATTGTAAACATGAGAGAATTGTAATAACTTGGTTGACATGAATTACTCATCGAAGATCTCTGCTTCTTTCTGATTGCTTTGCATTACCAAAGGTGTAAAAAAGAGAAAAAAAACGAGTGTCTTAGGGGTAAGTTAGCATTTGTCCTCTTTCTCTATTGATTAGCAAGTATCTGCATGGATATACGCATTCTAGTTTTCTCCCATAAATGAGTGTGTATATATATAATTTAATTCTATCTTGGTCTAGTTATTGGTTTTCAGTGGGCTAGACTGTTTTTCCCTACAATGATTTGCACTTCTCTGCTGAATTTTGTGACATGTTTTACACAAGTTTAGATGCTGAGTGATAATTTTGGCTTTTCCTCCTATGTAACAGGTTAGAGTCAACGCTTTGCTGTGCTTTGGAGAATTGGTTCAAACGCTTGATAAACATGCAGTTCTAGAAATCTTGCATACAATTCAACGTTGTACAGCTGTGGACCGATCTGCTCCCACGCTCATGTGTACCCTTGGGGTTGCAAACTCAATCCTTAAGCAGGTACTTACAATATCTAGTTCAACCTGTTGTTTGGAAGAATACTGTTCGGAAGACTTTTGTGCATTACTTGAACTAATTTACCTTCTGCAAAAACTTTTTCTGTTCAGTATGGAATCGAATTTATTGCGGAGCACGTTCTTCCTTTACTCACACCTCTTCTTACGGCCCAACAATTAAATATTCAGCAGTTTGCTAAATATATGCTTTTTGTCAAGGACATTCTCAGGTAATATTGTTAATTACTGCAACCAACATCTTTATGTAGTCTGCTAAACACTGCACATGCATGCTGCCTCATGGTTTTGGAGAGTCTTGGTACATATCTGATTCTAACGGTGTTTTTCCATCATAGGAAAATCGAAGAGAAAAGAGGAGTCACTGTTTCTGATTCTGGAATACCGGAGATGAAATCCACTATGGTTTCTAATGGCCAACTGTCCCAATCATCAACCAGAGCAAGTGATACCGTTGTTCCAACAATAAAAAGTCGACCTGCTTGGGATGAAGACTGGGGGCCTACTTCTAAGGGACATACACCACCAAAAACTTCTACTAGCAATATCTCGTCTGCTCCTTCTGTTCTTGGTGGACAATCCATAACAGGAAATTCTGTACAAACAAATTCTGTTGTGACATCTCTGTCCAGTAATCAAACTGTTGCATCCTGCCTTCCAGTGAATGTTGAGTGGCCGCCTCGAAACTCTACTGCGGGTGCCCCCAGAATAGGTGATTCTGGGATGCAAACAACTTCTGGAGCATCATCCACTTCAAACTTGGATGATGTGGACCCTTTCGCTGACTGGCCTCCACGCCCTAGTGGCTCATTAGGAGGTGCTTCCTTATCTTCGAACAACGGGGTGATTGGGGCATCCATGAACAGATATGGAACTAGTGCATCCATGAGTACACCAAACAATTTGAACATTCAAACGAACAGCAATGCCAGTTGGACCGTCAACAACAAAAGTACTAGTGAACCAATGAGACAAAATCATGGCTCTTCGACTTTCAACTCAAGCAGTCTGGCGACTGGAGGCCTCGGTTCCCAAAGTTCTATTGGATTCCAGAAGCAAAACCAGGGAATATCATCTCAACATGCATATGATGCAGACAAAAAATTCACTGATCTAGGATCCATATTTGCGCCTAGTAAGAACGAGAATAACATTGCACCTAGACTTGCCCCCCCTCCCTCAACTGCTGTTGGTAGAGGAAGAGGAAGAGGGAGAGGGGTTTCATCAACACATCGTTCTACACAAAACAAATCATCATCTGGACAACCTCCCCTAATGGACTTACTGTAGTGGGTGAAGAATTCTATGTTTATGAGAAATATTTGGAAGATGCAGATGTCTTTTGTAGATTTGTCATCTTGTGGCACCTAGAGATGGATTTGACGAACTGCATATCAGGTATGATAGTATACTTTTTGACCCTTGCATGTAAAGCTTAAATTGGGGATGCGAGTTGATATTAAAGCGGTCATTATGTTATGCCTATAGCTGATTTTTGATAAATGCATTTTTTCTGTTTATAGTCAAAATTTGAACTAGTCTTATATTGGAATTTTTTTTTATTCTCAAAGTGTATTATTATTCATATATAGTCCCACTCCCAGTTTGTGACTAGATTTTGAAAAACAATAAAGAAAGTTGAAAAGAGTATGTATGATTCATGTCTTCACGATGCTTCCAAAGGGTTTATGCCATTGAGTTCTCTCCCCTAGCCGTTCATTCCGGAGCACCTCCCATTGTGACTTTTGTGGAGAATGATCCATATGAAAATTTTGTACTTCCATAAGCAGGTCAAAATATTTGATTTCAGATTCAGGTCTCTTTGATGAGGATGGAAAAGAGCTTCTTTAACCTTGGGAGATGTGGAGATGAAATATATTCATTTTCGCAAGTGTAACTGTGTTTTTTATAAGGTTGAAAATGAAATTTATGTGACGAGTATGTTGGGTATAAAACATAGTAAAAATGCATTTAAGTTTTTAATAGGATTGTTTTTAAATATAGTAAAATGAACAAAAATATAGTTATAAATATGGTAAAATATTACTAGTAGATGTTGTTAGACTACTATCATCTATCGGTCATAGATGATGATAGACTACTATTATTTATTCGTGATAGACATTGTTTATTACTAGATTATGAAATTTTGCTGTCATTTTAAACAATTTCTCTTTTAATGCGTGAAAAAATAGAATAAATAGAATTAAAAAAAACAAATGGCAAATATCAATTTATATTTTGAATTATGGGAGTTGTATTTGAATTATGAAAGTTGTATCAATTTAGACATTGGATTAATAATTATATGAATTTAAACTGGTTGTATCAATTTAAATTTCAAACTAATAGTTGCATAAACCTAAACTTTGAAATTTTCACAAATGTATCTATTTAATTTTCGAACTTACATAAATATATCGATCTAAACTCTCAACTTTCATTAGAAAAAGCCAAGAGGAAAAAAAAAAACTTCTATCTGTTTATGTTTTATTTGGATACAATTATGAAAGTTGAAGGTTTAAATTATACATTTATAAAAATTAAATGTTTAGATTAATACAATTATCAAAGTTCAAGGGTTAATTTGATATAACTATTTGCAGTTTAAATTGCTACAACCTAAAGTTTAAAATTTAAATTGATACAATTATTAATTTAAGATTTAAATTGGTATGATTCAAAAGTTCAAGGTTTAAAGTGATATTTACGACGGAGAAAAATTTCATCTTCCTAATCGAATATATATATATTGGAAGAATTTTCGACCCTTCGGATAATATATAGATATTTCATTATTAATATTATTTCAAAATTAAAATTGAAACCAATTTATCTTTTTAACGATAAACCATTTTAATCAAATATTAGAAAAAAATAAAATTGAAAATCAATATATAAATGATTAATCAAATATAATAATGACAAATTTTGTTTTTAATTAATTATTTCTTTCTTTCAAAATAAAAATTGAAAAAAAACCCCAATGTACACACCATGCGAATGATCAATAAATTATTTCAAAGGAAAAAGAAATTGAAAATCAATAATCAATATTAAATCAATTAAAAAAAAACATTAATAAAGATAAGATATTGTTTTAATAATTAAATAAATATGATTAAATATCGTATTGCCCAAGTTAACTTGATGACCAAACAATTACATAAAGTAAATCAGAAGTTTCTCCTATAAAAGGAAACCCACGACTGTTTGTCTTCCCGCCATCGTATCTCCGCCCACCTCTCTCCTTCTCACAGCCTATCCCCACCCAACCCTCTGTTGACGACGTTAGCCGCTTCACATTCGTCGGAATCCGCCGCTTATCTCCGTTTGGATTTGACATTTTGAGCCGAATATAAATTGAAAACGTGGGGTTCGGATCAGTTAATGTCAGTGTTTGGTTTTTCTCAGCCAACGATTGAGCAGTATATGGATGGACTATCCGAACAAGCAACATCATCCGATGATGTAGTGAATGATGGAATCGATGCTTTGAGGAAAATTTCAAGACAGGAGTATTTAAAGAAAAGGGAGGGCAAGAAACTAGAAGAAATCAGAGATGATATAGAAGATGAGCAATATCTTTTTGAAGGTGTGAAGCTTACTGAAGCAGAGTATCGGGAGCTAAGGTATAAGAGGGAATTGTATGAGCTTGTGAAAGAGGGGACGTATGAGGCTGATGACATCAATGAGTACAGGATGCCTGAAGCTTCTGATCAAGAAGGGGGTGTTAATCAGGATAAGAGGTTTGGAGTGGCATTGCAGCGTTATAGGGATTCGGGTGCTGCCGTTAAAATGAACCCATTTGCAGAACGATACGCATGGGAGGAACACCAAATAGGGAAAGCAACAATTGAATTCGGTTCGAAAAACAAAAAGCAAGCATCAGATGGCTATCAGTTTGTATTTGAGGATCAGATTGAGTTTATTAAGGCATCGGTTATGGAAGTTGATGAGTTTGTTGATGATTGTCAGACTGGATCACTTGAGAAGTCCAAGGCTAAGTCAGCTCTGGAGAAGCTGCAGGAGGAGAGAAAAGCATTGCCAATCTATCCATATCGTGAGCAGTTACTTCAAGCTATTAATGATTATCAGGTTCTTGTAATTGTTGGTGAAACTGGTTCTGGAAAAACCACGCAGATACCTCAATATCTTCATGAAGCTGGGTACACAAAGCGAGGAAAAGTTGGGTGCACACAACCACGTCGAGTTGCTGCTTTGAGCATTGCTGCTCGAGTATCTCAAGAACTGGGTGTCAAGCTTGGACATGAGGTTGGTTATGCAATACGTTTTGAGGATTGTACGTCAGATAAGACTGTTTTAAAGTACATGACGGATGGGATGTTGTTACGGGAATTCCTAGGTGAACCCAATCTTGCAAGCTATAGTGTTATAATGGTGGATGAGGCTCATGAAAGAACATTATCAACTGATGTTCTGTTTGGGTTAGTGAAGGATATTGCTAGATTTCGACCTGATTTGAAGTTGCTAATTTCAAGTGCAACACTTGATGCGGAAAAGTTTAGTGATTACTTTGATTCAGCTCCAATATTTAAAATTCCTGGTAGACGTTATCCTGTAGAAATTAACTTCACAAAAGCTCCAGAAGCAGACTATTTGGATGCAGCAATTGTGACTGCACTTCAGATCCATGTCACAAAGCCTTCAGGAGATGTATTGGTGTTTCTCACTGGTCAAGAAGAGATTGAAGCAGCTGAGAAAGTAATGAAACATAGAACTCGAGCTCTAGGCACCAAAATTGCAGAACTCATTATCTGCCCCATATATGCTAACTTACCAACAGAGCTACAGGCTAAGATATTTGAACCCACACCTGTAGGAGCAAGAAAAGTTTTCCTAGCAACTAATATAGCAGAGACATCCTTGACGATTGATGGGATAAAATATGTCATTGATTCTGGCTTTGAAAAAATAAAATCCTATAATCCAAGGACTGGGATAGAGGCGTTGCAAGTGAATCCCATCTCTAAAGCATCAGCAAATCAGAGAGCAGGTCGTTCTGGACGAACAGGCCCTGGAATGTGCTTTCGTCTGTATACTGCTTATACTTATTATAATGAGATGGAAGACAATACTGTACCAGAAATACAAAGAACAAACCTTGCTAATGTGTTGCTTACACTTAAGAGCCTTGGTATTCATGACTTGGTAAGTTTTGATTTTATGGACCAACCTCCATCTGAAGCATTGCTAAAAGCTTTGGAATTGCTTCATGCACTTGGTGCTCTAAATAAAGTTGGTGAACTGACTAAGTTAGGCAGGCGGATGGCAGAGTTTCCTCTTGATCCCATGCTTTCTAAGATGATGGTTGCTTCTGAAAAATTCAAGTGTTCAGATGAGATTATTTCTATTGCAGCTATGCTTTCTATTGGAAATTCTATCTTTTATCGTCCAAAGGATAAACAAGTTCATGCAGACAATGCCCGAATGAATTTTCACACTGGGAATGTAGGGGATCACATTGCACTGTTGAAGGTCTACAACTCTTGGAGGGAAACAAATTACTCTACACAATGGTGCTATGAGAATTATATCCAGGTTAGAAGTATGAAACGTGCTAGAGATATCAGAGATCAACTTGAACGGCTTTTAGAAAGGGTTGAGATCAAATTAACTACAAATTTGAATGACTTGGATGCAATAAAGAAGACCATAATATCTGGATTTTTTCCATACTCGGCAAAGTTACAAAAGAATGGTTCTTATAGAACAATTAAACATCCACGGACTGTTCATGTACATCCTAGCTCAGGGTTGGCTCAGGTTCTGCCAAGATGGGTAGTGTATCATGAATTGGTATGTACTTCAAAAACATATATGAGACAAGTAACGGAGTTGAAGCCTGAATGGTTGGTTGAAATTGCTCCACATTTCTATCAGCTCAAAGATGTTGAAGATTTGGGTTCAAAGAAGATACCTCGTGGACAAGGTTGTGCAAGTGCGATTGGAGAAGACTTATAAAGGACTTGTCTTTTTCTGTAACTTATCATGGAACAAAGGTTTAACTAAAATTAGTCTATTATTGATTGGATCCATATTTGCGCTTAGTAAGAATGAGAATAACATTGCACCCAGACTTGCCCTGCCTCCCTCAATTGCTCTTGGGAGAGGAAGAGGGGTTTCATCAACATATCGTTCTACACAAAACAAATCATCATCTGGACAATCTTCCCTAATGGACTTGCTGTAGTGGGTGAATTCTATGTTTATAAGAAATATTTGGAAACTGCAGATGCCTTTTGTAGATTTGTCATCTTGTGGCACCTAGAGATGGATTTGACGAACTGCATAGCAGGTATAAGAATATTATCTTTTTTACCCTTGCACGTAAAGCTAAAGTTGGGGATGTGAGTTGGTATTAAAGCGGTTGTTGTGTTATGTCTGTCTTGATAAATGCATTTTTTTCTGTTTATAGTCAAAATTTGTACTAGTCTATATTTTTGTTTCCTTAGAACTCATGCACACAGTTGTACAACGTATAGAACAAATTTATTCAAGTAAGGTCGTTTTTGAACTAGTCCATAGTAAATTTTGTATGCCTCTCAAAGTGTATTCATATATAGTCCCACTCTCAGTTTGTGACTAGATTTTGATAGACAATAAAGGGAGTTGAAAAGGGAATGTATGATTCATGTCTTCACGATGCTTCAACAGGGTTTATGTGCTTGAATTCTCTCCCCTATATATTATATATAGACTTTTCTGCTGTTTATTGTTTACCTTCAAAGCATTAATTATAGACATAATATATTGGTGTCGTTATAAGTTGAAATTCTTGGTTTCAGAAAGTTCTTTACTATAGATTATCCACTACATGTAGTACGCAGTTTATGAAAATGTAGCTTTTCGTTCCTGTCATTAGATTATTAACTTAAATACCTTCCTTTAAGTTGTTGATGGGGAACAGGATGTGATTGATTTTTATATAATATTTCCTAGTAGTACCAGTTTTCACAATATCTCTCCTCCATCTCCCATTGTCTCTTCCCTTCTCTCTCCTTCCATCCCTCTTGTCCCTTCTCACCTTTTTTCAGAATTAGTAGTATAAAAGAGTTGTTAAGCCATATACTTGGAAGAGACCTGCAGAAAGTGTCATACCAGAATTAAGGAAAATAAATATTTTTATTTTCAAACTAATAAGCTTTTGGGTTGATTTAATTCAACCCAGACTAAAAAAGTACCTAGTACTTGGACATACACTTGGAAAGAACCCATAAGCCAGGGTAATCTAACCCATTGTGATTCAACTTAACCTAAACTTATTACTACAGTATGAACAAGTCTTTAGTATCTACTGTGGTGGTGTTGAGTTCTAATGTTGAGGGCAGCCATCCTGTGTGACTGTTGTGTTATAATTGCATTTGTTGAAGGATTCTGGGAAAGGACGATCTCGTATCCATCGTAATACGACTCCATTCCTTTAGCCATAACTTGCCAGACCAGACCTCCAGCCATGGTTGCTCCATTATTTCTTGCAAGGTTGTAGATAATTGAATAAACCTTACTGAAGAATGAATCTCTGTCTCGTACACTAGATGTTTGGTTTTGACCTCTGATTGACTTTCCAAATTCTTCAAAAATCAATGGCTTCTTTAAGATAGTCTTTGAGTCTGCCCAGTGAAGTGTTACCCATTCTTCAAGGAATGCCATTTTGGTGGCTTCACTCTTCCCTGGTAGCCTGTGATAATGGAAAACAAAATTAAATGCTCTCTTGATTTTGTTTGTTGCATGTTTAATTTGATGGGTGAGGCCTTGTTTGAAATGAAATAGATGATGATAAGTGAGGAAGAACTAACCAAGCATCAGGATATGCATGAATTGTTGCAAAGTCAATGGCTTTGTTGAGATTATTGGTGATAAAATCAGTGCCAACTTTATAACTACTTGGGTTGGCTTTGATTTTAGTTGGGCTTGAATCTCCATAAAATCCTTCCATTCCAATCCCCACCAAATGTTGTTTGTCAATTGATTTCACATATGATCCCATTTCTTCTACCCATCTCTGTTATCATAACTCGCCAGCACAACAAATTATTTAAATAAGAACAATCATAGATAGCGTTATCAATGATAGCAACTGATAGTACATTTCTCAAATTGAAAGCTATAAGTAATGTGATGACAACCTATTATATCAGTGATGGCGACTCTCTTTAATAGCTTTAAATTTTGATAAACAGGGAAGAAACCTTTGAAATGGTAGTTGGACATGTGCATTTTAGTCTTTTACCAATTTTTGTACTATATATCCAATTATCTTATCCTTATGTTATATATGCAATTGTTTTTTATTTAAATGTCATTTCTACAACTTGTCCTTAAAGATACTACACACACTAATAAGTCAATAATAATTAACGCATCTGTTTCAACATAGTTTAGTGGATAAAACATTATCATTCCAAAGGTCGACGATTCAATCTTTCCTCTGTTTATAATGAAAGCTTACATTGATAGTGTTTCCGGAGGAATCAATTTCACAACGTGGTTCATTCATAAGTTCCCATGCCATAATTGTTGGATCATCCATATATTTCAAACCACTTATTGTGTTCTTCCTTCTTAATACTTTCTGCAAAAATATTAATATTATTATTACTAATTAAACTACGTAAATTCAAATTTGAAATACTTCTGATGTGATTAATTAAAAAGGTTCACCTGAACATGGTTTTTGTAGTATGTTTTGATAAGTTGATTAGTGTAGAAGTCATCGTCGTTATGAACTTGAACGCCGGCAGCTTTGGCCCACCGGACATACTCTGCTCTTCCGCCGTAGTCGTTGAAATTATTCACCAAACTCAATATCATTCTAATTCCATATTTTCTTGCTTCAGATATCACAAAATCAAGACCCTGCCAACCAATTTTCTAAATTACAAATCGATCCAAAAACTGTATATTTCGTCCATATGATTGGATAAAATGAGAAGAATTTCACTTTTTAAATTGAATTTTTTATGTTTGTTTTCTCTAATTTGGTGTCACCTAATCTTAAAAGTGAAATTCTCAAAGACAAAATCAGTTTTGAAAGCAATTTTTATTTTGTTTACTTTTATTTAATTTTTGAAAATATAAATAAAAAAATGGATAACTTGAAAGTTTAATTAGTGAATCTCCCAAACCATTTACTTTAATACCATGTTAAATATAATGATGGACTCAAAAACTTAAATATTACTTACTAAAGGTTGATTTAATATTAGATATTTTATAATAAAATAAATTTCATTGTTTAGTTCGTGATTCATTTTCGTTTTTTTATGTTTTAAAAAACAAACAAATCCATGTTTTTAGAAACGATTTCTAAAAATAACACCCCAAATAACCTATTTTCGAAAACAATAAATTTTTCGTTTTTTTGTTTGTTTTCAGAAATTATGAACATAACATACACTATTGCATTTTTTAATTCACAACCAAACACAATATTTGAATTTTGAATCTGAATTTTAAAATTTTAAATTGGAACCAAAAGTATTTTCGAATAATTTTCGGATCACGAAACAAAGGAGCTTAACTTCGAAAGGAATTTGGAGACATGTTTTTATATTTTAAGGATTTTAAAAGTGTTTAATTAAAAGAAACAAAAGGCCATGCAAAGAAGCACACGTGTACGCGTGATTATCAAAATCTAATATTTAGAAAAAATAAATAAAAAAACAAAGAAAAACAAATAAATAAAAAACAAAGAAAAACAATTCTAAAAACATTATGTAAATGTAAGTTAAATCTAATTTAGATGTTTACTTTTTTAATTTGAAAAGTATCCAAACAATAATAATTTAATTAATTATTATTATCATTAATAATAATAAAACCATTACATATGTCTATAGAATTATTCAAATATTAGATTAATAAAATAAAAAATTTAATTTATTATCTAAACAAAATATAATGCATAGTATAATTGATATACTTATAAAAGTTGAAAGTTTTCGATCGGTACAGTTATTAGAAATAGTGGTCGATCAATAAACTTCTTGATAAAGAAATACTATCCAAAACAATGACAATATAGTAGTAATAATAAATAAATAATAAATAAATTATTATTATGAGAAGTCATATTTGGACTATTTGAGTTAATTAAAATATTATATATATATAGAGGTTATTTATTATAAGAATTAAAGAGTTGGAAAAGACTTTTCATAAGATATATTCTTTTGATTTTGTTGCCTACTTGTCGTCTCTTGGAGAGTTTCTTCATTCAAAAGGAAATAATATTAATTTTAAATATTTAAAATAATAGTATTACAAACCATAATAATAAAAAAAATCTTTAAATATCTATTTATTTTTATAAATTTAAACTTTTAATTTTGTATTCGGTAACTCTTTAAATTTTTAATTTGTATCTAATAAATTTTTGATTTATTTTACGTACATTTTAAAATTTATTGATGACATAAGACACAAAATTAAAATAGTTAGATAGGATTATGTTAACACAAATTCAAAATAACTTTTCTTCCTCATAAAAATTCAAATAGATGAGATATCTAATTAGTAATATATAATAATAATAATAATAATAATAATAATAATAATTTAAAGATTTATTAGATTTTAAGAAAATAAAATTTTTAAATATTTTTAAATATTTAGCTTTAATTTATGAAAATACGTATTTACCTTTAGAAAAAGGAAGAAAGAGAAAGTAAAGAAGGAAAAAAAAGTAAAAAACCTGAAACACTGTTTCATCATAAACACCGGGAAAGATTTGGAGGGCATGGAAGCCACCGTCGTTGAAGGCCCACGTTCGGCAGACGGTGAGGCCGGCAGCGGCAGCATCGCGAAAGACTTCGGATACTTTGTGGCGTTGGTTCGGGTCAGTAGCGACGGACATCATCCAATAAGAATTAAAGCCATTGAACAAAAATGGAGAACCATTTAGCTGAAAATGGTCGTCTTGAACTCCGACGAAAGCCGCCGGTGCCGGAAAATACGAAGAGGAAATGCTGCTAATGAGGAAGAAAAGTCCCCATATCAACCACCTCATTTTGCTTTCACCATGCATAGCTTTTTTTTTTTATTATTTAATTTTGATGAATATAAGAGAGAGAATTTTTATAATTTAATTATTATTTAATTATTCTATATTTTGAGTAAGTGAATCCTCTTGCTATTTATAGCAAGGAGAGATTTAATTTGTGGAAAAAGGTAAATTTGAACATAATTTATTTCTTAATGTGAACTTAGGAATTAGGTTAAATATATGGGAATCTCCACCTCAATATTATGTTGTCAATTAAAATGTCAACACTTAGGACATATAGATCAAACCATATAAGTTATGACACACATAATTAGACATTTGAATTCTCACGAAATTAGAATCTCTTACCTCTAAGATATTTCAGATAGGTATATTTATACGTATGTATGTATGTATTGTGCATGTCTACCCGTTGAATTATATATCTAGGAAAATCAAATCCGAATATGGTTTAGTTGATAAGATGTCAATATAATAAACTTAAAAGGTTAAAAAATTTGGCTAGTCATAGTCTGTCACAATGTTTTAAATACAAATTTGGAGTTATTTAATTCATTATGTTTTGTATTTGATCTTCCTATAATAATTTGGATTTGTGGAAGCATATTGAGTGTTTTTCAATCAATTTTTATAATTAAGAAAAATTTTAAAAATGCATTTTTGAAAACCAATTTTTTTCATAAACAATTTAAACATGCCATTAATTACTGGTGCAATACTCAAGTTTGCTTGAATTTAACTTTTATTCCATGAATAATTTCTTTTGAGATATATATGTACTTATTTATTAATAATACAAAAATTTTATGTAAATTGGTTTTACTTTATTTAAATAAAAACTAATTTCAATAATTGAGCAACCACAAAAGAAACCATATTTTAAAAAGCATTACTCAAAGTCTAAAATAGATAAAAGCTTGTGAAAGTGAAAGGGAAGAAATTGAGGGGTTTTTTTTTTAATAAATAAATATTAATTACTTTAGTTAAAAATTACTTTTATTTATTAATTTATATTTAGTTACTTACTCGGGATGTGTAGTAATACATATGTTTAATGTCAATTGAACTATATGCTTATTTTAACAATTTGGTGGAGAGTTAATGAAACAAAAAACGACTCATAATAATGGATAATAATTTGCCATTTAAAGTTCCGAGTAATATAATTTACGTGAAATCACAAATCTAATCTCTGTCTTTAGGTATAAATAGATGCTTAACTAATTTTGTGTCTAATATATTACTCTAATGGAGTATTAGGACCATAAGGAGTTGGGATGGGTGAAGTTCTTAAGTCTCGTGTCTTGTTTGATCCAACAAATTTGTCGACTAATAAACATCAATTTCATACCTTGATAGTTCTTTTACATGGTTGGGTGCCCCACGACTAAATATAAATTGAAAAAAAATTAAGTAGTGTTATATTATGGAATTCTTATCATAATATCTCTATTTATTGTTTGTCATGTTAGCATGTTGTTAAAAATAGAGTGGAGTCTACTACCATTAATGTGAATTAGTTTACTAATATTTACGAACATAAATTTGTAGTGTACGAACAAAAGAGGTATACTAATAGTTAAGTTTTTTAAAGTTTGCTAAAAATTTAATAAAGTTTTATAGTAGTATTTAAATTAAAAATTGGACTTTAAAATTATTTTAAAATTAAACTAAAATGATATAATTTAGATGTTAAGAATATCAATATAATATTGTTAAACAAGTAAGAATCACAAGAATTAAGATTCGGTTAAGAAGACTATAAGATGTTAAAATAATAATACAATATTTTAATTAAGAGTTGAACTATAAAATAAGATTTATATTTAATGAATAAAGTAATATCAAGAAAATTTAGATTCTTCCAAAAAAAAACCTATTAAATCTTTAATTAATATGTAAAACTCAAAAAAAAAAAAAAAAAAAAAGAAAGAGAAAAAGAAAAAGGAAGGTGAATAGTGCCAATTAATACACCCATGCTGCCGGACTACTTACCCCTATGACACCATTAAATATTTGGTTCGTCCAACCGAGCCTCATCCAATAGACAATTGACATATAAGTGTATTAATAACCACGAATTTTGTAATAATTTGAATATCCATACTTCATTTGTAGTAAAAAAATCAGTCTAATAGAGAGTAATTTCTCTTGTGGTAATTAGGTTAAACGATCGATCTTTGTTTTCAAAAAGAGAATTTCAAGCTATGGATTGCCAATTTAAGAATAAAGTTAATAGAAATGAGTATATGATTTGGTGATTCGATATGAGATTTGCATGCATGAAAAAATGGCAAATTTAACGACAATAATTAAGCTAAGCTACTAAAAGATCATATGATAACGCAAAAGCCATTCTTAAAAAGTGATTATGGAAGAATCGTGACTCAACCAAATGATAAAATTATTTGAAGGGATGAAGTTGGAAATTCTTAAATATATGTGTGGGATATACATTATCTATAAGGGTATATTTGGAATTTCATTTCATACTTTTATTTCACTTCATCAAAATCAAAGAGTGTAGATGTGGCATACAAATCATATCTATGGTTGCAACTTTATGTTAACTATTATCATGGAAATGACACGTGGACATTACCATATACTTTTTTTTTTTATTATTATTATTAATTTTAAGACAATTATTATGATAATTTAAGAATGTTTTTTAGTGCATGGTTGTAAGTCATAAAGGAATTACAAGTTGGAAATAATCATAGATAAAAACTTTATTATATATATATATATATATATATTAATGTTATGACTAAAAAAAAAAAAGAAAAAGAATAATAACGTATATTATGTCAATAATAATGTGATTCATGATTTTGGGAGAAACTATATGGTTTTCATGATAAAAGATAAACCCTAGAAAAATGAGAAGGTGTAGAATGGATACAGAAATGGGTGTAATTGATGGAATATGACGTTAAGGGAACCAACATCTCTTGTATAAATGACAAATGTTATAAGATTTTGATACCAATTATGTCAACATCTCTATTACAAGAAGAAGAAACAAATTCTTTATTGATATGATGATAAATAATGTAAAGAATTTTTTTGAAGAAACTACGTGTTGTGTCGTAAAAGAATCATTGTAGTTAAAGCAGGTTATTTCGATAGAACTTTGGTGTTTAATCATCGCATCTTGCTTGTTCTCCAAACATATCAATGCCAGTTGAGTTAAGTTCTATTTATAGCTTATAATAATTATATTGTTTTAGGTGATTTCTTGAGCGATCTATCAATTATTAACATTAAAAGAAATCTTACGAGTGATAGTATAAAATTAAAATAGTTTGTCAAACATGTGAAATGGTTGCTAGTCGAAATAAAGACCGTTCGCTATCGAATAATAGAAATACAACTGGTTGATAAATGTAAAATGGTCTATTAATGATAGGAAAATCAACAATGTTTGTAAGTTATAGAGGTCAGAAATCTTTGACTAATACACGGTATAAATGGTATATATCTACGGCCACCAAATTTACTACCTATTATAATTGTCTTAATTATAAAAACTAGAGGTGTGCGGTAGTCGATCAGAGTTGATTTTCAACCAAATCAATCGACCTTGTAAATTTAAATCGATCTCAATTATCGAGGAGTACAAGTTGGTCGGTTGGTCGATTTTTGTTAATTTTATGGTAGGCCAGTCGGCGGTTTAACTCTTTAGAACTTTTTCTTATAAAAAAAAATTGTCGGTTTGAAATTTTTCTAAATTATTTCACTTACAATTCTACAAAAGGAAAGTCATTTCCAATAATAAAATAAAATGTAGAAACATTTAATTAGACCTAAACTAAACGATATATTAAAAATTTTGGAGATAAAGTTGTTATCCTAAACAATAAAAACACTCTAATGGATTGGGTCTTCTTCGTTAGACAAAGACTCTTCCTTTTGATCCATTATTAGTTATATAACCTTGAAGAATTGGTGATTATGGGTGGTGATATATATTCAAAATTAGAAATTCGATTTATATTCCACCAAACTCGTAGGAGAGGAGATTTGAATCTTTGACCTTCTTAGTTAGTTGAATATATACGTATAAACGAGTTGAATTATTATGCTCATTTTGATAATATATAACAAGATGATCTAATAGTGTTAGTATAATTGTGGGTTCCGTAACTCTTAAAAATGGTCAAAACCACATTTTGTAACTTTTTTAATTACGCATCAACGAAAATGTATCACTAACACTTAAAAAACAAAGCTTTCTTATAAGAATAAACTCTCTCCATTTTATACGTTATGGACTTATTGGAGATTTTGGGATGGTTTGACAATCATGGGTCCTCACCTATAGATGCTAATGAACCAACGTGTGAGATCTAATGACCCAAAATTGTCTTTAAAAAAACTTGTTGATTAATAATAAAAATTCATGATAATTATTCAACATAAACTTGGTCGTGTTTAAAATACAAGTGTTATAATCAATGTGATTTACTTTTATTCAACATTTATAAACAAACCTTGATGTTGTAGGATAATCTTAATTCAATAATCATTCTTTGTGTCACACTCAGAGGATCCAAAACGTACTAAACAAATATATATTATAAATATATTTTACCATTTGGTATTTGAACATAGACTTGTCTCTATTGTTATTACGTACACGTTTGGTAATTCATGGTTGGTGTTACTTATTTCTAATCTGACTATGTATGTGAGATTGTAAACGTAACATTTTGTGAGGAATGCAATGTAATTTGCAATCTTAAATTTGTGTACCAAACTTAAGTTTTATGTGTTAATTGGGCAACGTGGATGATTTTATTTATCTTAAATCTACATGTTACAAGACAACTTATTTGACCATTCAACCTAAAAATCAACAAAACTTAATTTCCTATTTGATCACTTTATCCATAGTCCATAGTATTAGAGAAAGCTACGACAACTTAAAAATCAACGACAGTCGATTGATTATCTTATGACTTAGTCGCTAGTCCACAATTCTTGTTAGAAGGCTTGTTTGGCCATTCAATCGAAAAATCAACCTAATGTCAATCGACATTTTATGACTTTGTCCGTAGTTCACAGTTAGAAAGTACTTTCATACAAAATCTTCGTGTTAGAGTACAGCTTGTTCGACCAAATTTTTTTAACATTTCAGAGGATGTTTGGAGAGCTGAAATGTAATAATGATTATTGGGAATAATAGTGTTGAGAAATCATGAATGGTCGAAGATGAAATGAAAATGAGATTGTGAAGTGTGCAAATGGTGAAAAAAGAGTTGGATTGAAAACAGTCGAAATAGAATGAGTTTTGTATCACAAATTAACCTCAAAACTCTCAATCCAATATCGGGTTACTTAACGAGTCTTTGCAATCCAAGGATAAAACATAATTTCACCCAAAAAAAAAAAAAAAAAAGAAAATTGTTGTCCGGTTAGTTTCAGCAACTTCCCAATTTCCTGCCACTCCAAGTATTAGGCGTTTAAGCTTTTGCCTTTTCAAAGGTTCAATGTCCAATTTTCGAACCAATGGTCATACAAGAAGTACTTTAGAACATAACACAGATGTACAACCTATAGAACAGATTCCGGTCACGGTTCTATCCAAGAAATGATATACTTCAAGATCCATAATGACACCCTTTTTTGAAAAGTGTGATCATAATTCTACAGGAACATGTTCAATTCATCAACAAAATCAGTATAGAGTAAGATTTTCCTCCCTTGATAGAGATTGTTATTTTAATGAAACAGTTGACACTATGATAATATGCACATCATTAAAAAAAATGGGGCTAAAAGAAGACAAGAAGTTCTTTCAAATATATGGAATCTAACTTCAGATTTACATATGAAGCAATACATGACATTTTAACAAATTAAAACTTATCTCTATCCTGCTTCTACAATAACCCAAGAAATAAAAAGTAAAATTAATCTCCTTAAAGGAAGCATGAAAATACCTGTTCTAACCTTCAATCTTGCTCATCAAGCTTACTAGACCTTTGATATGGTATGTATCTACGATCCTTTGCAGCATTTTTCCTCCTCTTTCTTTCCACATAAGCATCAAGCTTCCCAGCGGACTGTCCAAACTCCAGAATGGTTAATTGCCAATTCAGACGCAAAAAATAGCATTGAACTGACCATGTTGAAATATAATTATGTTGAGAAATGGCAGATTCATACCTTAAGATTGGTGTATTTTTCAACAAGCCTTTGCTTTCGAATTTCAGCTAAAAAAAAAAAACAAGACAGTGTCACCAGCTATAACAAAGGCAGTGAAGCATCTTAAAGGGCTAAAGATAAAAACAATCATAATTTTTAACATATAACGGACTTCCCCGTTGGTCAAATTAATTCTTTTAAGAAATATGTAGGGTTTTCAACCAATGAATAATTGACTCTTTTAATGAATCGTCGTGATTAGCATGACCAATGACAATCAAAGGCCATGCCAATCACGTGTTTATGTTTAGAGTGTTTAATTATACTTTTCCCCTAGAGATTAATACCAGCATGTGTTCTATGACTCAGAGTTATCAAATTAAATCCCAATTAAAATACTAATGTCTTATGCTAATCACAAGCACATAAGTCAAATGTTCAAAAGTCCCCCAGCTCGCATGACTACCATTAGAAAATAGTTACCATAGGTCACCAAGGTTTAAAAGTTTCAAGCAGAAGACCATACCCTAAGTGCACACCTTTGAGGGAAAGATTCATTCAAAAAGAGAGGAAGAGAAATTTTACATTTCTTAAGATAGAAGGGCTTTTTCCCATGTTTGGCTGCTTCTCTCTCTTTTTTCTTGTGTTTGGCCAGAATTGCAGCATCAACACGTTTGGTGGAGTCGGATTTGAATTGCTTGTCCTGAAAATATATGAAAACAATAAAAAATCAAAATACAGCGAACCGGTGTGCACAAATAATAAGATTATGATCAAACAAAACTTGGTAATGAGGAAGTAAGAAGTTTTTGTCTCTAAACTATCAAATAAGTTTGAGCTTTCTTTTTCCTAATTCTCACCAAGTACAAACATCATTCTAATTTTTCCTCCAGACCACATAAAACATCTCTTTTTATGGAATTACATAAATAAATAAAAATAATATGAGACTCGTTACATATGAATCAAAAGAATAATACTTACAATCCAAGATAATTGCTTTTTTAGTTCTTCAACAACATGTGGATCATTTGTTTTCCTTAACTGCTTTTTCAGTTCCTGTTGTACCAGTAAAAGTTTCAATACACAAAATGCATCCAGGCTAGCCGAAATATATGAAGTAAAAGGAAAAGTATTGACCTCTTTTTCAGCCGGAAGATTTTTCTCGTATATGAAACTATATCTCTTCTTAAATCTGTAAGATTCAAAGAAACATACAAACAACCATTACAATTTCAAACAAAGAAGTAAGGGGCTGTTAAGAGAGCCGGAATATAATCAAATTACTGAGAATCTGAAGGGTGTTGGAATGCATGAATGAGGGTGAAACAAAAATGAAATCTTGAAGCATGAAAATGGTAAAAAAGAAGGTTGAATTGAAAACTGTCCAAACAAAATGAGTCTACTATTACAAATTGGGCCCAAAACGCGCAATCCAAACATGAGTTTAGATTACATTACATTACAAATTCATTCCATTACGGTTCACCAAACAGCCCCTAAGATGATTATAAAGTAAATAGCGAGAACAAAAATTTAAAACAATTTTTTTTTTATGTTAGTTGATAGCATTCCCTTCAACATGTCAAAAAGCTCATCAAACGATTCAAACCTCATATCAAGAAAAACTCACCCATCCACATCAAGAGTACCAGATAAAGATTCAAAGCGTGGATCGCGTACCATCTGAAAACCAACAAATAACCAAAGAAACAAGCTCCAGTTAGTGCGGAGAGATGCAAATATTTCCAAGCTTGCACTAGAACTCCATTAAAGTGAGATTGGACTCTCATTATCGTTCAGTAAACTTAGCTCCATACAACAAACAATGCAAATGCCATAAATTTGGATGATAAACAAAGAATGAAATAACCAACTCACACTTTTAGGAGCCTGAATGACCTCCCTAAACCTACTAACTGGTTTCCTGCTGCTAACCTCCATTGGCCTTCACAAAGAAATTATGATCATGCACTTCATCAACTCTTAAGTTGTAAAAGATAAATCAAAAAACAAAAAATAGTACCACAAGCTACCTGTTCTTGTTTGCTCGCCCACCTTTCTTCTCTTGTTTGGTCTTTTGGTACATGGAATGTGATCCATCAGACCGTGCTCTTTGTAACTCTTCAAAAGTCACATCTGCAAGTTCACGCTCTATATTCTCCTCTTCCTATACAATACAGTGAACATCAACTTCCAAACAAAAGAATGCCTTTTAAAAAAAATGTAGCACAAGCATATAATTTAACTGATAAAAAAATACCGAGTCAAGAGATTCATCTGAGGAAGAAGATTCAAGATCTTCACTTTCTTCCTCCATGATTTGTTTTCCAGAGCTAGGAACAGAACTACTATAATTCTTCATTCCAATCCGAAGATTGATAATGATGGCCCTATATCATTGATGTTATGCAAATTCTAAGTTATATACAAATCGTAAAAGCAATTTAAACAAAATAGTCTCTACGGTGTGAGTTGTTACTCGTGAGAACTGAGGAGTAATCGACGGGGCCGGAGACGAGGTCGACGATGGCCGGAGATGTGGACGTTGAGGAGAAGAGAAAAGACGAGTGAGGTGGCAAGGCAAATCGGGGGCGGCAAAAACAAACCTAAAATTCCTGTGAACCGAATCAATATATTGTAACGGTCCGGTTCGGCTTACATTTGTTTTTCATATTTAAAATTGAACCAACCCGAAAATTTTCGGTTCAGTTTGATTCGGTCGATTTTAGTGAACACCCCTACCAATAGACGGAGTCTGAATACCATATTTTAGAGACCGATTTGGACCAATTTTTTATTTAAGGAAATCGAAATTTAGATGGTTCACTAAAATTAATTGCTAAAATTAAATATAAAATTGAGAATTAAAAACATTACAAGATGTTTGAATCAATTATCAATTTTACCAATTCAACGGATTGTCTTATGATTTCTTTTACTTTTGCTTTTGAATTACACAAGTCTATAAACTAATATTTGGATTGTCACAATTAACTACTGATCTCTCACAATCAACTAATCAAATATGACGTTATGCATTGTCATGATTAATGACCTCTAATTTTCTAGTCATTTTTATACATAGTCAATAAGTAGTCAAGATTAATTGAATAAGAACTCTTTCGAATAATTAAATCAATCTCACAACATCGATGGTCAATCAATAACATTTCTCATAGTAAAACGGATTGTGCAATTTGTAATAATTTAATCCATATAATTCAAAACAATAGAAAATCATGTATGCTCTCAAATAGAAAAAACCATGCATGTGTGTCACATAAATGTCTTTGTTTCCAATAAAAAAATATAATTAATTATCAGTTTAGTTCTCGAGTATATAAGTCCTTTACAATTAAGGAAAAAAAGATACACGGCTTATTGATCAATCTCTCGACTTTTGAGTTGAAATTTGTGTCTTATTTACTAAACTATGCGACATAAAGACTAACGATACAGTAAACCAAGTAAAAATATGACCCGAAAGGCCCAACATAAATAAACCTCTTTCATTCGAGTACGAGTTTCCTTTGCACTTGCACAAAATCCATAGCATAAAAAGTCTGATTCACTTCCGAGATAAAAGCATGGTAAGTACATAGGAGGATAGTCTTCCTAGATATCATAATGTTCCTAATGCATGTAGAATAACTCCAGCTCCAATATCAGAAGTCCTTAATCAAGAATTTGTATATATAAACCAATATGATCTTAGCTTTTACTTACTTTACTCAATGGTGGTAGTTGGTATGGCCTTTCCTAGAGGTCGAAGACTCGATCCCCCTTGAAAACTGATATTAGTTTTCACTGCGGTTACTGCACAGCAGACCTCAGTCAGGACAAGGGTATTAGCTTTCCTTAGTATCAGTGACCAGAAGAACTTATCCTCCGAAGCTTGCTAAATCTAAAGTTCCTTGGCAATCTCATAAGGAATATCCTCCCTCCAGATTGTAATTGAAGGCTATGAATACGGCAAGAGAAAAAAAAAATGCTCCGTGTCTTCATACTTACAGATAGTTTTCGATCCTTTTAAATATGAGATAGCCTAGAGAAATTTGGATTCAACCTTTTTTCAGTCTGTTGAGACTTCAATTTTTGACGTAAATGACAAATATGAATCCCTTTCAACTACCAATAGTCCCCACAAGAACAAGACCCGTCTATGAAATGATGGAATCGAACTGAATCTCTAAGAATTAACTCTCTTTTCTCAACTATTGAGAAGAGCTTCATTGTCATGTGACAGTCCAAACATATTCTCAGGTTCTTCATCACTCTCACCGGAGCTGATTCTGACAAATGGAGAACCCCAAAAGCCACAGCCAACTTTTCACTGTGATAGTTCACATTGCTCAGGTATTCATGCTCAATTTTGTAACCTAATGCATCCTTTGCTGAATCTAATCTCTTTGTCCTTGCTAACATTTCATCCAACTTTGCATATATCAGTTCACTGTTTTTGTGAGATCGATCACCTGAAACAAATGAGTAGACTTTATCTCCTATTTGTATCCAGCTTAGACCAGGTTCTTTCTTAATTCTCCGATCTTCCATTAACTTTCTAACTTTTGAGGCATCTGACTTGTTTCCAGCATCCATATAAATGTTATAAAGAAGCACATAAGATGCAGATGCGAGAGGTTCAAGCTCTATTACTTTCTGTGCGACACGTTGTGCAGTAAATGTATCTTTGTGAATCCTGCAGGCACTTAGTAAAGCTCGCCACATCACTGGCTCGTGTTCGAACCCTAAGCGCAAAATTAAACTTTCTGCATCGGCCAACCTTCCAGCTCGACCAAGTAGATCAACAACACAGACACAATGCTTGACATGAAGTTTCATTTTGTACTCTTTCTCCATGGTATCAAAGTACCTGTCACCAACAAAACCAGAAGGATGGAAAAAGAGCTAGAAACATATTCATGCATAAGACTGAGACACCCTCCAAAACAGCAGAAAGCTAAAATATTCCACATTTTTGGATTGAAAAATAAACCAAATAAAATATTTTTAACCATATATGATACAAGAGAGCTTTTTGGATTAATTTTCAAGGTGAAAATAAAAGACCAAAAGAAGGCACCAGCAATTTTTTGCTTGAGAAACTAAATATGAAAACTAGAAACTAAAAGGAGCATAAGACAGAAGTCTACACCTCCAAACCCTGTTTAAGCCTTGAGGGAGCAGAAGAGAAAAAATAAATAAATAAAAGTCGAACCAAACAACAAATCCTTTTCATAAAATTATAGGATCAAGTGACTTTGGATTAGATTAATGCCCTTCACAACACCTGCCGTAATATTTCTATCCCCAAGCCTTTCAACATTGAATAACAAGAGAGTAGGAGTTTCATGACTTACCTTAATCCTTCTTCAACAAGCCCTCCGTGACTACACGCAATTAGAACTCCAAGGAAGGCAAAGTGGTTAGGCTCAATTCCACAACTCTTCATGAGCTCAAAAATTCTCAAAGCCTCCATTGCATGGCCATGCTGTGCATTGCTGCAGATCATTGTTGACCAGGACACGATATCAGGATTTTCCATCTGTTGAAAGGTTAGATTGGCAGCATATAGATCTCCAGATTTTGCATACATCCAAATCTGTGAATTCTGAAAAATGGTGAATCTCGAGATGCCCATCTTGGTTGCATACCCCTGGATCTGTTCTCCAGATCTTAACATGCCCATACTTGCACAAGAACTCAAGATTGTGGACAAAATAATTTCATCAGGTTTCTCTTCGTATGTCAAAAGTTCATAGAACAAAGACAATGCACTTTCAAATTCTCCATTTTGAAGATAACCAACAATCATGGCAGTCATTGGGACTATAGTCAAATTATGAATTGAGTTAAAGCACGACAAAGCATCTGTCATTGAACCTAACAGAGAATATAAATCAATAAGACTACTCCCGATGTACTCATCCGAAAGAAGACCGTTCTTGCACATTAAGGCATGAACTTGCTTTGCGAATTCAAAATCCTCAACAGTAATACAAGCTTTAAATAAGCTTGAATATGTAAACATGGAAGGTTTTATTCCACAGCTTTTCATCTCAAAGAAAAGATGGAGGGCTTTGTATGCACATTTATCTTCAATGGTCTCTTGTTGGAGCAAGCCAGCCATCATTGCATTATACATCACAACATTTTTGTCCACCATTTGGTCAAATATTTGAATAGCATCATCCAAACTTCCAGTTTTTGCATACATATCAAGCAATGCAGTGCCAACAACAACATCCAGATGTAGGCCAAGTTTGATTGCGAGGTCATGTAGCATTGTCCCAAACATTTTACATCCGTTGAGGTTTGAGCTACAAGCCTTCAGGGCACTTCCTAGAGTATAAGTATTGAACGCCAATCCATATTGATGCATTTTCTGTAGAATTGTCAACAGCTCCTCGTATTTTCCATTTTGTACATAACCAGCAATCAACGAATTCCAAGAAACGCCATCTAACTTATCAGAATGGTCAAACAAAATCCTTGCATGATCAACCTGGCCGCATTTTGAATACATATCAATAAGGGAATTGGTCAAAACAACTTGGGAGCCTAGTCCATAAACTAAAATTAACCCATGAATCATCTTACCCCCAGAAAGATTCCCACTTCGACTACATGCTGTAAGAGCGCCTGCACAAGTGTACTTATCAAGTTTCAAACCAAGTCTTCTTGCTTTATCAAACAAAATCATGACCTTGTCAAGGGTGCCCATCTGGACATATCCAGAAATCAAAGAGTTGTAAGTTATAATGTTTGATTTTGACATTTTATCAAACAATGTGTCAGCAGAATGTGTATCCCCACATTTGCAGTACATGTTAAGAAGATTGTTCTGCAAAAATAGACAAGGCCTGAAAGAAGTTATAATCATATGGGAATGAACAAGTTTGCCATGGTTCAAGTTCCCAGTTTTAGTAGCTGATTGAACCAAATTAACATAGTCTACAGATTCTAAAAGAAAAGTCAAAGAATATGCTGGCGAAACTTGTGATGAGCTCAATGAGACCGATTCCAAAGTGGCAAAAGACTCTATGGGTTGTCTACTGGAAAAAGGAAGCATGTGAAACATAAAGGGAGTGGAGAGAGGATTGAATCTCCAAAGAAATCGTTTCTGAGGCAACATTGTTTCATATTGCTAAATAACAAACCTATACGGAGTCTATTGTGTATGAACTGCAAAAGGAGCAGCTCACTCTCCTATAATATCTTCAACCCTGCAAGTTAACCAATTGGGTAGTCAACAAAAGGGGAAATACAATTACAATTTCATTCGCTAGCACAACAAAACATATAATAATTGAAAATGAATTTCGATCATATCTACCTTTTTTTTTCTTAACAAGTTGAAATGAAAAGATCTGATGCTCAAGAAATACAAACTTTGAAAAGTAGTGAAATCACATCTACTAATACAAAAATCCGAATTTAAATTTTCAAAAAAGACTCAAGGTCTTCTTCCCAACTATAATCTATCTACAAATATAACTAAGATTGAGGTTGTTGGGACAATCGAAATAACTCTTACAAGTTAGAGACTAGAGATAATTGGATAATACCATAGAATATTTCGACTGATTATAGATAAATAAAGAAGGGAAATGCTGGAGAATTAGAGATATACAGGCATATGCAATAAATAAAAAGCTCGAAAAGTGCTTTTTTTTTTTTTTTTTTGGAATTCCTCCGTTCTTCCATTGGACGAGCTCCTAATTGTGTTTTTCAAGTGAGATAAGATATACATGGAGATTGGGAGGATACAAATGGCAACAAAAAGAAGAAAATTAGTGCAAACCTGCTAGAAGGTAGGCCCTGGCAGCGGCGGCGGCGACTGAGAGGAGGAGGAGACGGTGGAGCTCGTACGTGTAGGGGAGGGGAGGAAAATTTTTGTTTACAAAATTTTAAAATATAACGAAATTAATCCAAATATTTACAAAATTTCTATTTTCACCCTAACAAGTTATCAATTATTATTATTATTATTACATTTTAGGGCTAATAAATTAGTATATAATAATATTTTTAAACATTTACAAGTATAGAAAAAATGCATTTGCGATAGCATTGGTTATTGATACTATTGGTGATAGAATTTGAATATGATCAGTAATATTTTCAACGGTCTAAATTTTAAGTATGGTTATAATATTTCTAATGGCTCTTTTATTAGTGTTTTCAAAAGGGTTAGATGAGTTCATAACTAATAAGTATCAACGGTTCTTTTACAAAAAGATTGAACCTCCAATTACGTTGAAGCTAATAGTGCATTCTATGCTAGTTGAGTTGTGCTTTTTTCGTTGCGCTAGAATACAACATGTTCAATTTATATTCTACCGTCAAAATGTTGACAAGATTTGAATTCCACCCCACATTATGACTCAATATAGAATTTAAATCAAAGATGGTGTTAAATTTGCTACTAATGGAAAAATATAAAAATTTGACTAAAATTGATATTTTAAATTATCGATGAATTTAGCTAGTTATATATTTACAACTAGTTAATATGTGCTTCTATTCGATTAAAATATCAAAAGTTCGAATCTTTCTTAAAAAGAATAAAAATAGTGGATACTGGATAGTATTTGTTCTCGTATTCAACTCGTCTCTAATTAAACTAATTAGGTTTGGATTCCACACCGAATGATTTGGAAAAGAAGTATTTGATTGATGCGGCAAATTCAATCAAATAAAAGGCTTTGGCAATAATTGCTAATCAAATGCTTGAATTCATATGATCCAAAAGGGGATGTTTTATCCATTTTTGGTCTTCATTCACCACATGCCTTTACCCTATAACTAAGTTATCCAAATTACTTTAACAAATTCTTCACTTTTATTAAAAAAAAAATTCTAATATCCTCTTTTGAAGAAACTTTGGACTCAATTTGGTGCATGTTTAGTGTTTTTAACTTACTATTTCGTCCTTTGAAGATAAATAAATAAGTATTTCGATAATAAGCGTTCGGGATATTAAAAATATTTGATTGTGGCTAACATAACGTCCTAACTTTGTGTAAATGTAGTGTTTAACTATATTTAATAGATAATAAAGTAATGTAACGAGTATTTTCATTTATATTCTATCTCTTACTTTCTTTTTTTATAATATGTATGTGTTTTTTCTTTTAATTAACCAATTTGAATAAGAGTCACAACAATTTGAATGAACGACGAATTAGTCTATAAACACCGTTTCTTATCCAAATTTGAAACTCACATTTTTCAATCCTAATTTTTCTCGTCTAAAAATTTGTTGAAGTTTGGTTTACTTCACAAATTAGAGTTCATTGAGCGATATTATTCACATAAATACAAAAAGTCAAAGGAAGGGAAATAGACACAAGAATTTATATAGTAAATCTGACAGTATAATCCTCAAAATAGCTACAGTGTAATAAGCAAATAACAGATTATGAGGAACTTTTCTTTAAAGATCACATGCTAGTATAACCTAACTATAACCAGTATAGCTAAAAGGTGAAAACCTATATGGAAACGAGATAAACTAGGAAAGTGGTAGATACTATAAAAGTCAATAATGAAATTTAGGGAACGTGATATTTGTCTTATAAAACCTGACTAACTCAAAAACTTAAGTTAATAGGTGAAAACAAAGTTAATATCGATGATATCATCTAATATTTCTTTAACTCCTCGATTAATGCATTTCTTAAAATAAGAAGATGAAGGGGCAACATTGGAATTTGGAGAGAGCCCCAAAAATTGGAATCTTTGGAGTGAATTAGTTGGACAAATCCACACTTTTGGCTGATTACCATATCTTTTATTATTTGCAATTCCTTTCTCTAAGATTGTGAATTGTGAATTTGTCCCTCTCGCATGCTTTATAACCCTAATCATGTCCAATCAAAACACGTGCCCTTCATTTCTCACTTTTAACACAATTTTTTTGCTCGAAGATGTCAGCCAACATAAAGCTGCTTCAAGCTAAACATGTTTAACTAGAAAATTTCTATGAGCGAGTTACTGAAAAAGAAAGCGTACATTTGTTGATATAGATAGTAACTTTGATTCTTTTTTTACATCATTTTTCACCATATTTTCATATCTTAAAATTTCTGTTATTCGAATATAATATTAATTCATTTATGTTTCCCTTCTTGAACTTGAGTGATACAAAATAACTCGAAGTTTCATTTGCCAACATTTTTTAATCTCTAAACAAACTTCGTAAAATGGAAAATCCACAAGTGGGACCCACTAAAAAATATACATGGGGACACTAAAACAAAGTAAAGGAAGAAAATGAAATCAAATTCTTTGTTGTGAAGGGATTTGGGGGGAACATAAAAAATAAAAAAATAAAAAAAAAAAAAAGTTTAGATTCCTTTCTTTATCATTGATCCCTCACTACCTTTTTAATTTGGAATTTGCCCTAATCTTTTATTACTTCAACGCTTTGGACGCCGATTTCTTACCGTAATCCAAGGCCCTCATTATTAAATAACCAAAATATGCGCCATTCGCGCCATTTTCCTATTTTGTAATTATAACTCATTTTGAAATTTGACCCAACCTCCCATTTTCTTCTTATTTCTCTTTTTAGTCCTCTTTAATTCAATTATTTGGCCCCTTAACTTTTAAAATCTTGTTTATCATACATTTAATAGTTCTATTATGATTTTCTTAGTTTTATATTTAATAATCATAACATTTTAATTTTGTCGGTCTAGCGAACTGAGTATAGAAAGTTCCCTTAATTATAATATCAAATTGTGATTTTGAAATATCAGTAATTGTATTGTTTAAATATTTTTTATGGTGAGCAAAATTCTCTTTTACAATATACGAAGAGAAAAAAAATCAAATCTCTAATATCGAGTTCAATTATATAAACTTTATGGACACTGAGGATCCAAAAATTTAGGTGACAGAGGACTTTAATGGTGGGGCTTGAACCTGAGTCTAAAGAGAACTAATAGACAGTTTTACTACTAGGCTACCTTCTAATATTATTATTTTTTCAATAATATATATAGACTATATACTAAATCTGTCTGTGTCTATAAATGCGGGCTAATAATAAATACTGAATAAGGAAAAGTTTATTGATTTATTGGAATTTTGTTAAAATATTAAAACTAAATAAACACTCTAAAACTCATTCATCAAACCTATTATAATTATATTATAAATATATATAATATTTTAGGTCCGTTCGATAATCCTTTTCATTTTTTTCGTTTTTCTTTTAAAAAATAAAACTTTTAACCTAAACAAATGTGAAATTTTGACTAAAAAAAGAAAAGTGATTTTAATTATAATGAAGAGGGAGAAGAAAATATTTAAAAGCATGCTTAAAAAGAAAAATTAAAACAAAATAAGTGAAATCTTTAGGAATGATTTGAATATTAATTTGGTTTAAAGGACCCAAAATCATGGAATCTGCTTAGACCACATTTTTTGGGGATGAAATGGTCGGACATAACCCAAGCACTTTGAGCCAACCGTTTTATTCAAAAGTGCTTTTCTCTATATCAGTGCCCACCATTTATTCAATCGCCATCACCCAAGTATTATAAAAAATAAATAAAAAATACATTTTTTTTTTAACTTGACATTTTAACCTACGACATTTTGGTTGAGAGTACAAACTTTGTATTAATTAGGTTATATCCACTTTGAAAATTGAAAAAATAAATTATTTTAAATTACAAATTTGATTATTATGATTTAGATAAAGTTATAATTTAGTTTTTTTTTTTAAATAAAATTTGGTTCGATATAACATTCGTATATAGTCCCTACGATATAGACTAAATTATAACTTTTAAAATTATAGTCACTAAATTCCGAACTTTTTTCTAAATTATAGGAGATTAGATAGGACATATTTAATGTCGGTTAAATAATGATCATTTTGACAATTTAATTCATTTTTCGTTCGATCACATATGAAAATAGACATTTAAGCCTTAAACTTTTTAATCCATTGAACTATGACCAAATTACAGTAAACAACAAATTGGGATTCCATGATACTTGAATTTTGTCGAAACTAATTTTTGTGACAATTGTTGAATCACACATGTAGTCAAGGTATTAATGATAGTTTAAAAAAAAATAATGTCATAATCTGTTTTTGCCCAGTGACAATATTTCATTGCTAATAATAAACGGTTGCTGATAATTTTAAACAGTCACTATCAATTGCACTATGACAAGTTATCATTGTTAATAATTCACCCAAAAACTGATATATTTTTATATTGGTGGGAATAATAACGACAAATACATACTTCTTAGATATCCGCTACTAGAAAAACAGACTCTCTTGACGTTATAATCGTATATTATATTAATTATTGGACAAAAATTGTATTTAGTTGATGAATCTTCGTATAGATGGACTCTATAGAAGTATAATAAATTCTTAGCATCGGTGAGACATATTGAGTGTACATCAAAGTATTATTGAGTGTACTCTACAAAGGTATAATAAATTATTGAACCATGTTAATTACATTAAACACAACATCATCTTCATATGTAATTTTCAATCATTCCATTCTCCATTCTATTGTTAACCTTCTTCCATGCCAAAACTTTGATCAATCCAACCATTGTCATACAAGTAATTTCTGTATATATATATATATGGGATATGACATGATTTCTTATTTGATAGAGATAATAATTAAGAGTATAACAACATTTTTAAAAAATTGTAAATATAACAAAGTTTATTAGCGTTATACTTCTATCACTAATAAACCAATAAAATACAATAGAGTCAACCAGTGATAGACTCCTATCGTTAATAGACTATGACAAATTTTGCTATATTTGTAATTTTTTTAAAGATACTCTTATGTATGCTAATACTTTGAATTTAATTGTTATATTTGCAACTGTTTTTCTACAAAATGAATAACTAGAGTTAAATGCATAGGCAATATTGTCAAAGAAAATTATATATGACATTCATTTATAAAAGTCAACGTCTATTCAGTATAATTAGAAGTTTCACATGAGGTTTTCTCAAACTGAGCATAATAAAGGACGTAAAATGATATATTTATAAATGGTCGAAATTTAAATCGATATAATTATTAGTTTAGAATTTAAATCAATACACCTCACAAAAGTTTAAAAAGATTGAAAAATATAATTTTGGGTCAACTAAATAGTTAGAAGAAGATGATTTTTGGTACAAGAAAAAGAAAAAGGGAAAGTTTAAATTTAAAAAGAAGCATGCAAATTTCAAGAGTTATATATATTATATATATTATATATATATTATAAATCACAAAAGCCTAAGATTGCGCCAATGAAAAATCATGTAACGCTCAATACCCCCACTTCATTTTTTTTATAATCTTAATCTCTATATAAACCAATACTCTCTTGCTATCACATATCTCTCTGTGTACTTCTTCCTAACCTCTTCTTCTCTCATGGCTGCTGCCATCTCAAATTCTTCAACTCTCTTCTTCCTTTTCTTCCTCTTGCTTTCATTTTCGCTCCTCGGTCGTGCTCGAGGTAACCCCAATTATCGAGATGCCTTGGCCAAGTCGATATTGTTCTTCGAAGGACAACGCTCCGGTAGGATCCCCGCTAACAACCGGATCACTTGGAGGTCCAGTTCCGGCCTCTATGATGGTCAACTTGCTCATGTATGTCAATTCATAATATTATATTCACAACTTTAAACACACCATTTCAAAATAAAGTTTTATTTAGTAATTAATTATTTGATTCTTTCCCTTTTATTTTTTAATAAATAAGAAAACAAAATTACTTTTGATAATTTTTTTTCTCTATCGATTTTCAAATTTCAAATATAAAATATGCATGACATTAATTTTAGGTTTGAAAAATCTTTTTAGTCCCTGTAATGATTTAGTCGTTGTTCAACTTTAATGAGATAACTATTGTGTAACATTTTAGTTCATGCGTAATAAAATTTCTTATAGGTCTGATTGATAAATTGACTGAATTCAAATATGTAATACATATAATACTTAATTTAATGAATTTTTTCAATAAAAACTAAACTCATTACACGTTATACAATACAAGACTTACTATGAACTAAATTATTACAATTTTTTTAATTACAATATTCAAATTTGAGCAAAAATGTTTGTTATCCTTAATTTTACCAAAAAATGAAATAAGAATTATCTCAACATTTTCATAAAAATAATTAATATTGCTATTTCAAATTTTAAATTCAAAATTTGAGTTCGTAACAAAAATATATAATTGGAAAAATAATGGAATTGTTTTTGTAATTATTAGGTGGATTTAACCGGCGGCTACTACGACGCCGGCGACAATGTGAAATTCAATCTCCCGATGGCTTTCACAACCACAATGCTTTCATGGGGAGCACTCGAGTACGGGGCGCGTATGGGTACAGAATTACCCAACACACGCGCCGCCATCCGTTGGGGCACCGATTACCTACTCAAGTGCGCGACCGCCACTCCGGGCAAGCTCTACGTCGGCGTCGGCGACCCTCACGCCGACCACAAGTGCTGGGAACGTCCTGAGGACATGGATACAGTTCGAACGGTATACTCTGTTTCTGCCGGGAACCCTGGATCGGATGTTGCCGGTGAGACCGCGGCGGCACTCGCCGCTGCGTCGTTGGTGTTCCGTCGGGTTGATCGGAAATATTCACGGGTGTTACTGGCGACGGCGAAGAAGGTGATGGAATTTGCGTTGGAGCATCGTGGATCGTATAGCGATTCGCTTTCCTCTGCTGTTTGTCCATTTTATTGCTCTTATTCTGGATATAAGGTCAGTAATTTCTCATTATGGTGCTAAATAAATAAAATATGATAATTATTGATTTTTTAAGATTTAAAATTACTTTTTGAAAAATAAAAATAAAAAAATCAAAATTATATGAAAAATAGGATGAATTGGTGTGGGGAGCAGCATGGCTTCTAAGAGCAACAAATGATGTTAAATACTTCAATTTGTTGAAGTCATTGGGAGGAGATGATGTGACTGACATCTTTAGTTGGGACAACAAATTTGCTGGTGCTCATGTCCTTTTGTCTAGGGTAAATATTCAATTTTTTTATATTTATATTCCTCTTTTAATTTCACTATATTAAAACTTTTTTTTTTTCTCGTATATATAGCGGTCATTATTAAACAATGACAAGAACTTCGATTCATACAAACAAGAAGCTGAGGCATTTATGTGTCGAATTCTACCAAATTCTCCCTCTTCCAGTACCCAATACACTCAAGGTATGCAATAAGAATATACATATTTGAAACACACTGAACAACTTAAAGTATAGTTCGATAATATATTTAATATATAACTATTGTTAGTTGTAGAGTTTAAGTATGTTCCAGAGTGATTCGAAATGATTAAAATTAATTCTGTTATTCATAACGTTTTTTGTATTTTAATTGATCATTTTTTTTTTGTAGGGAGACTAATGTTCAAGTTGCCAGAAAGTAACCTTCAATATGTGACATCCATAACGTTTTTGCTCACCACATATTCCAAATACATGTCCGCAGCCAAACATACATTCAATTGTGGTAACCTTGTCGTTACTCCAGCTTCCCTTAAAAACCTTGCTAAGACTCAGGTAATCGCCTTAACACTGTTGTTTTACACTATACTGTTTGTATCAATTAAGTCAAAGATACTTTCAAAAGTGTCGCTAGAGTTTTAAACTTTTAATTTTGTGATAAATAGATTTATGAACTCTTAATTACATATGAAATTTAAATTTATATATAATAGATTTAATTAATATTCAATGTAGGTGGATTATATATTGGGAGTGAACCCATTGAAAATGTCATACATGGTGGGCTATGGAAAAAACTTCCCAAAGAGAATTCACCATAGAGGATCTTCGCTGCCCTCCAAGGCCACCCACCCTCAGGCTATTGCCTGCGACGGCGGCTTCCAACCCTTCTTCTACTCCTACAACTCCAACCCTAATATCTTAATCGGTGCCGTCGTTGGTGGTCCCAATCAAAGCGATGGCTTTCCCGATGACCGCACCGACTATAGTCACTCTGAGCCTGCTACGTATATTAACGCTGCTCTCGTTGGCCCTCTTGCCTTCTTCTCGGGCAAACATTGATTCAAAAATACATGTCGTAGTTTAGAGATCTACTGCTTCTCAAAATTGAAAGTTCGATCTTGGTGGATATATATATAGCTATAGCTAGATTGATCCCCTAAGGGTGGATGAAAATTAGTATTTTCCTCTCTTTTTTATCTTTAGCAGTTTGTCATTGTTTTGTCCAACCACCAAGAAGGAATATATGTGACAAAAATGGCAAATCAAATTAAATTTTACCTTTTTAGTTTTCTCTCTCTCTTATTTTCTAATATATATATATATATATATATATATATATATTAAAATAGATTGTTTTCAAATATATCAAAATAAATTAAAATATATATAAAATATAACAAAATTTTAGAATCTATCAACGATCGACAGTTGATATATTTATGTCTATCATTACATATTCTAAACTTTATTATATTTGTAAATATTTTTAGCAGTTTTATTATTTTCAATAATTTTATTTATTTTAAATACTTTTTAAAAATATATAATAGACATTTTATTCTATATGCAACAGAAAAATACTAAATTTAAATTCTATAGGTCTTTTTTGTGAAAAACTGTTGGAATTTTGAATGTTTGTGTTTTGTTTTAAATTCTATGCATTGATAAATTCTTTTCCACTAAGAAAATATAATTTGTTGAACTCAATTTAAAAGTATTATTTATTTCAAAACTTACTATTAAAAAAAATTACATAAAAACATAGACGTTTTTTTACATAAAAACATAGACGTTCTCGGTAGAGATTCGATTTTCTGACAGAAAATTCTACTCCACGTATTAGAACGTGGACTTCACTCTCAATCTCGCACCATTTTCAATCATAGTTTGGATAGTTTGAAATTTTTTTTTTTTTTAGAAATAAAATCTAAATTGTCTGTAACACACATTTGTTAAATTCAATCAATCGTTCAAAAACTTATAACTCTAATTTCTTTTGTAAAAAGACTACCGTCGATAACACCCACTCATCCAAATTCAATTAAATTGTCGTGACCATTATTTAAAGCACGTGACAAATTCTTCTTACATATATATTTTAAATATTTTATTTTTATAACAAGAGGTTTTGCACTCTTTTTCAAAAGGATCATTTTATCCGAAACCAAAACATAGGGCCATTTTTCACGTACAAAAAAAACTCTTCCACTTCTCTCGTGAACCTTCCGGCCGTCAACCCCCTTCCGATCCGCTGCCTTCCTCTTCTCCGGCCAGCATTTCCACGGACAGCTCACGCGACTCCCGCGAAGAACAACGAACGGCGGCGGCGTTTTACCAAGCTCCTTCTGATTTACCCGTTCCAGGCTGTGGTGTTCGGTTTTGTGAAATCGAACACAATCAAAGCACTTTTGGATTCCTTTTTGGTAAGATTTAAGTGAGCGAACACTCTAAATTTCTTTCGAACTTAAATTGAGTGCTTTAGAATTATCCCCAACACTTGAAAGTTCTTGTTTGTAGAGACCGCGATATACTAATTTGATATACTAATTCGAAATAATGGGGAATATGGTTGAAATGCAAACCAAAATAGGAGAATCGAAATCGAAGCAATACTGAATAAAGGTTTATTGGGTTACTTTTTCTTATCTTTCCTTTTGAAACTTCGATCTAGGCGTTTGCAGCTGCACTTGCAGTGTAATCATGTCAGGACGATCAAATGGATGCACCATTTACGTTGGTAAGTTTGTTATTATTTCTATCTATCTTAATTCATGTTTTCTGTACTCTAATCTATTTTTCTTTCATGAGGATTCTGTTTGCGGGTTAGGCTCCATGTTTTTACTTCTGTGAAGCTTCTAATGAAAATTATGGTCTTGAGTGGTTGGTTTTATAATAGTTGTGTTTATTTCTTTCTATTATGTTTTGCTATTGGATGTATATGACGCATGGCATTTGACATATTTATTGATTCTCTCACACTATTGGTTTTCTTCTTCTCCAACCTTTTTCCTCTTTTGTAAATACGTTTGATTTCTCTTTATATCATAATTGATTTGGCGCCTTTGGTGAAGAGTGTTGATAGCTAACTTGTTTTCTTTTTGTTTTTCATTGATCTCTTAGATTTTCTTCATTTTTGCTTTAAGTGGTACAATCTAAATTTTTCACTTTCACCATCGTCTTCGATCTGCTTCTATGTGGGCTTTACCCATTTGAGTATTGCCGCCAGTTTGTCTGTAATATTTCTTTAACATAACTGGTTGTTCAGCGAACTTACTATTTTGGGAAACTTTTCTTCCCCGTTTATACTTTGATACAATGTTATCTATTAAATTTTAAGGATGCAGCCTACCTGAATTTTAGATGCCACATTTTCATCTGAATTTGATTTTGTTACTTTCTTCACCTTTTTTAGGTAATTTGGATGAAAGAGTAAGTGACAGGGTTCTTTACGACATTCTGATCCAAGCTGGGCGGGTTGTGGACTTGCACATTCCTCGAGACAAGGAATCTGGCAAACCTAAGGGTTTTGCTTTTGCAGAATATGAAAGTGAGGAGATTGCCAACTATGCTGTTAAGCTTTTCTCTGGTCTCGTGAATCTTCACAAACGTACCTTGAAGTTTGCAGTATGTCATTTTTAGTTCTTTCTCAATTTTCATTTTATCTACGTGTTTCTTGATGAACTTTGTATTCTATTATAACTTATACGTGTGCGTGTGTATATATTTGCTTTATGATCCAGAATCTGTCGTACACCATCTCCTCTAATTTGATCCATTTTGCTCAGTAACTCACCTTTTGATCTATATAGTCTATTAAAATGTGTGGTGCATTTGAAATTTTAGACCTTTTGTTTTATCTTTAAATTTAATCAATTAAAAAACCAAGCCTACAAAAAGAGGAAGCTCCCCAACAACGAGAGCTAGACTAAAATCTCCATTTATAGATGGTTGGTTTCCTTTTGATATATTATTGTTTACTGGCAGTCTCATTCCAATTTTATAATCAGATAATTGTGTAATCTTCTTGTATCATCTTTGATTGTGAATTGTGCAGGGGGATACTTAGTTATGGAAATGACACATTGTTTTTGACATTGTGCGAACAGGTATCTGGGCAAGACAAGCCTTCACTTGGTAGCAATGCAATCACTTCATCATCGAGGTCGCAGATTGTTTCGGGTTACTCTAATGAAATATCTCATTATTCCAATCGCTTTTCCACATCTTGCAGGTTTCCAACATATCCTGAGAACCATCTTGAAGGTGATTTTTCTTACTTTTCTTTATTTTTGTCTTTGCTTTGTTAGTTTGCTAAGAAATCGTGTATTTTTACTTTATTGGCCTTTCCCACATAGTTCAACAAACTTTTATTTCTTTTATTCAGCGCTTCTTTACCCTGGTTTAGCTAACCAATTTAATGGGTACGGATCACATTTGGATAACTACAATAAAGAATACAGTCCGAGGTATTCTGGGGCAAATTTGGATAGCTTTAACCAACCTAAATCACGCCGCCACGATTCGAATTTTCCAGTAGATTATCCTCCTTACTAACTTTTGAACTAATGCAGCCAGTGCCGTCCATTATGGTTAATCTTAATGGTAATATAAGTGTTAGGAAAAGTTGGACCTCTTAGATGGTTGTAGAAGGTTTGGTGGAAATTGATACGATATTTGGCTATTTGCTATGGAGCATACTGGCTAATGTTATTGACTACGTAGTCATTTTGTAGGTTTATGTGTCCATATGATTTGGCTATGTTGTTATAAACTTATAGTTGATCTTGATACCCTAACTAAGTATTGTAATCTATTTGATTAAATTTTCAGATTTTCTATAACTCATGTTTAATGTTATTATAAATGATAGTTCCAAGGTGACTGAAAAAGTTTGTGTATATTGAGTATTTACTTAGTTCTGAAGTGTTTTACTTGAGCCAATATATAAATACTATTAACATTTTGGTTTAGCAAATTGAAAGCTAAATTACATGTAAAACCAGGCATTTTGGTTTGAGTTTATTGCCATTTCTGCGTTTGGGTATGACTACTGAAATTCTTGGAAGGTTAAACTGTAAGTTATTGTCCAACTTTTATTGCATTTTTTAGACCTATTTGATTCATTATCTTTTGAATATATACGTTTATTTTATGTTTGATGTTTAATAATCTAAAAATTCAAGAATCTAAAATACCCTCTCTCTTGTTTGGGCTCAAAGTTCCTATTTGGAAATTGGAATTGTGAGTACAAGTGTACAACAAGAGAGGAGGATGAGGATTTGATCCTCTAACCTCAAGGAAATGATACAACTCAGTTACCATGGAGCTATGCTTACTTTGACTGTTCTATTCGGAGTGTCCATTAGTTTTACTATTCTTTGTATCGTAATATGAATTTATTTGTTTTTTTTTATTCTACCTTTGTATTGGTGTTGTCAAACCTGTACTTATTTGTTTGTATGTCTGATAAATGACCTATCTTTGATTGCCTTGTAAGATTTGGGATAAGTTGATATAGTCAGTTTTAGTAAGCAAGTAGTGTTTTTAACTGAATTCCTTTTGTATGAAGCACTTATTCAAAAGCAAGTAGTGGTTTGTTGTGGAACAGAAATTAAATCAGAATGAAAAGTGATATTGTACGGGATGGGATGAAGGCCCTCACTATCTTTGGTTGTATAGGTTAAAATACTTTGGTAGACAAGTCTACTTGTATCAAATATTTATGTTATATCATTGTTACGAAAGATTTATGTACAATGTGATGAAAACATGGAGCTTGGAAATGAATGGTGAAAGAACAGAGAATGTAAGAAGTCGTTGAAGAGGTTGAAGTGTTCAGGGAAATTTGATTGATTCTCTGGACAATAAAATCACTCCTAGAGGGTTTGGGGCTTGAATCCATTGTTATAGTTAGTCTTTGGGGTGTAAACTATTTTTGTTTGGGAGGAAATAGTAAACACTGCAACAAAAAAAGAGGAGATGAGTGGATATAGTAAATACGGTAACATAGATGGTCTTAGAAAAATATTTCATATACTTAATTATATGTTATAAATAGTTGTACACGTCACTAATATATTTGGTACTCCAAACGTAGTGGAGGCTATAATGACCTATAAAACCAACTTCTAGTTGGTGCTCCAAACAACCCCTCGTTTATATTCCAGCTTTCACAAGATCCAGGTTCCCATATCAGTATATGCATATGTAGTGTGTTACTTGAAGAGGATCACTTTTATGTCCATGTAATTGTATTAGGATTGTTTTTCCGGTTAACAATCCGACTTCAACGGTAGCAACGAGCTCGTATCAGTCGTGAGTATGAATTCAAGAAGCTTGGGCATGGAAGAAGTTTTTTATTCTTTTAATTTTGTACAATAGTTGCTAATTATAGTTGAAATTAGTTAAATATTTGTTATTTATTCTTTTTTCTTTCTAATTCAAATTATTTCATTATCATGCAAACTTCTTAAAAAAAAAAAAAAGGGAATTTGTCTGATAATTACTTGAATTTTAAAAATTATGTTTTTTTTTTCTTATAATAGTTTCATATTTTATATTTGTACCTTTAGAGCCTATTTCACAGGGAAGTTAAAATCAAAATCTGAAAACAAGAGATCAAATGAAAACAAAATTTTATTTTATGTTCTTAGATATGTATTTGGTAGCAGATTTATAAATTGGATTCTAATTTCAATCATAGTTTAAAATGTGTTTGGATGCTAATTTATAAACTATAAAACTAGTTGTAGTTTTACATATGTATTCATTGATAATAAATTATCATTAATTTATTTATGAACTGTTAAAAAATTGTATAACTATTATTTTGTAATAATATATAATTTATAATACATATTTTAATTTTTAAAATTAATTGCTTTTATAACATAATATAAATTAAAATCAGGATATAATTAAAACATAAAATATAAATTCAAATGAATGGAATGAGCTATTATAGGCTCTTTCATGTTTGAAGCTCCAATTATTAATAGTTCGTGTTTTTAATCGTTATATCTATAATTAGCTATTATATTACTACTTCAAATCTGTTTAGTCTCTATCACTGCATTTAGTGTTTACTACTTCTAAACACTCAAAACATAAACCGTTATGATCTACATATTTTTTAATAAACCAATTCGATACCTTCAAATACCTCTTAATTTTCTTTAGAATTAAAAGTTTATCTAATGGACAATTTGTTACTGTTATGTTGCACTACAAAATTTTGTTGGCCAAATGAATTATCAACCCATCATACGTGCCCTAATATTTTTACTTAGAAAAATGACTTTTTTTTTAGTAGAGTGATTTTGAACACGTTGACTTCTTAATTGAGATATTTGTGCCAAGTTTGATTCAATAATCAAATTCTATAATTGGTTATACAAAAACACAAAAATATTAAAGTTTTCTAAAACCAATTTTTCAAAAGAAGGAATGAATGAAAAAAAACCCTCCCCTCTACCTACATAGAATTTTTTTTTTTTTTTTTTTTTTGTAAAAAATGTAAATTTAAAAGTCAAAGGTCCAAAGTACTAATTATTTTCCAATAGGTTCATTTATCCAAAATCAAAACGTAAAGGGTCATATTTCCGTACAAAAAAACTTCATTAACTTCTCTCCCTCGTAAAACTTCCCGCCGTTCAAACCTCAGGCGATCATCGAATAAACTCACGCAATCGATTTTGAAGCAGCGCTGTTTCCAAGCTTGGAGGTCTCAGCTTCTGGCGGCTGCACACGCTTCTACCGGCCCTAAAACGGATTACCCAAATCCTCTTCTGTTCGATTTTTTGAAATCGAACACAATCAATTCACTTTTCGACTCTTTTTGGGTAAGATTTAGTGAGTATGGACACACTAAATTCCTTTCGAACGTATATAAACTGATTTAGAATTATACCCAACATTTGAAAAATCTTGTTAGTAGAGATAAATTTGATATACTAATTCGGAATATTAATGGGAATTGGGAAATACGGTTGAAATTCAAACCGCAATAGAAAAATCGAAATCGAAGCAGTATAAATAGAGGTTTATTGGGTTACTTTCTTTGCCGTTTTCCACTTTCTCTTTTATCCTTACCTTTCTGCTTCCTCAAACTTCGGTCTAGGCTTTTGCATTTGAACTTGCGGAACAACCATGTCAGGAGGGTCTAATGGATGCACCGTTTACGTTGGTATGTTTGTTTTTATCTCTATCTCTATCACTATCCATCTTAATTCATGTTTGGGTCTTTCGTTTTCCGTTCATGAGGATTCTGATTGCGTTTAAAGTTTCATGCTTTAACTTCTGTGAAGTTTTTCGTATGGAAATATGCTTTTAGGTGGATGGTTTTATAATAGTAGTTGTGTTCATTTGTTTCTATTATGTTTTACTATTGGATGTGTATGACATATGCCATGCTATTGATTCTCTGACAAAGCCATGCTTATATTTTTATTGGCGGGTTTATAGTTGAATAGAAAGTGTAACACCCCGAGTTTAGTGGGGGGCGCGGATGAACAAATATCATACTTGAGTGAGAGAGATTTTGAGAACATGAAAGTATGGTTAGAAAAGACTTAAAAGAATTGAAAGTTACAACCTATAACAACAAGGTGCAACTTCCTTCTCAGTTACTCAATCATAAGAATTTCATAGTTAAGTGTGCTTAGCTTGGAGCAATTCTATGTTGGGTGACCTGAGAATTTTCTTAAGATGCATGTGAGTAAGGACAAAATATGTTGAGAAGACCTGTGTTATAAGCATTCATGACAAGTAAGGATGACATAGCCGGGTTGGAGGGGATGCAGGGGAATGCTGGGGCCATTAGTTGCTGAATTTGGATTCTGAATCCTAGGTTGGGGCATTATAGAAAGAATTATTTTGTTGGCTAGATTTCTTCCTTCCCAACATTTTCCTTCTCTTGTAAATTAGTTTGATTTATGTTTATAGCATACTTGATTTGTTGCTTTGGGTGAAAGAGGTTGGCAGTTGAACTTATTTCGTCTTTGTTTTTCTTAGCTTTCTTAGATTATCTTCGTTTTTTGCTTAACTGGTTTGATCTTAATTCTCACTTATCCAATCATCTGTGATCTGTGTGGGCTTTGCTCCATTTGAGTATTGATGACAGTTTATCCTTTAATATGTCCAACAGAACTAGATGTTCAGCTAACTTATTCTTTTGGGGAACTTTTCTTCCCCAGTTCCCCCTTTATATTTCTGTATTTTGATACAAGGTTATCAATTGAAGTGTTTAGGATGCAGCCTATCATTTTGAGTTTAAGATGCCACATTTTCTTATGAGTTTGATTTCATTACTTTCTTCACTTTCTGTAGGAAACTTGGACGAAAGGGTAAGTGATAGGGTTCTTTATGACATTCTAATCCAAGCTGGGCGGGTAGTGGACTTGCACATTCCTCGGGACAAGGATTCTGGTAAACCCAAGGGTTTTGCTTTTGCAGTATATGAAAGTGAGGAGATTGCCAACTATGCTGTTAAGCTTTTCTCTGGCCTCGTGTCTCTTCATAGCCGTATCCTGAAGTTTGCAGTATGTAACTGTTATTTCTTTCTCAATGCAAATTCGTGACATATACCATCTTTTCTTTTTTTACGCATTTTGATCATTAACTCGCTTTTAGATATATATTACTACTCTTTTAATATTTGTGGTGCATTTGCAGTTTTAGTTTTCTTGACTTCATGTAATAATAAATTTTGATGGACTTAATCTTAGTATATTTCATAACTTTATTGAGGTTTTAGAAATTACATTCTAATTATATGGTTTTGTTCTCATTATTAATTACAAATCTAGTTTGCATTTAGAAGCAAACCATGTTATCATAATTAATTGACTGGAAGAACCAAGATATTCATGGATCATGATGAATTTACTCTAGTTTAGTTCATGTCACCAGAAGTTTAAATGACATGGTTGTTCCCAATTTTTATGGGATGAACATGGGTATTAGTACATTATTGACAAAAAAAAAAAAAAAAAAAAGAGAGAAAAAAACTTTGGTTTCCCTGTTTAAATTATAGATTCTGTCTTTTCATATATTTTTATTTACTGTGTGGTTTCGTAGTTCAATTTTATGACTCAGATGATTGTGCAAGTTTCCCTTGTTTGCTTTGGTTATGTGGTAAGTCATTAACTTATGGGAATGATGCAGTTTTTGATTTTATGCAAGCAGGTATCTGGGCAAGACAAGTCTTCACCTACTAGTAGTGCAATCACTTCAGCATCAAATGTATCTCATAAATCAAGGTCGCATATAGTTCCAGGTTACTCTAACGAAATATCTCAGTATTCCAATCACCTGTCAACATCATGCAGAACGTACCCTGAAAACCATGTACAAGGTGATTTAACTTTTCTTTATATTTGTCTTTGCATTGTTAGTTTTCACTAAGAATTGTGTATTTTTACTTTCCTGGCCTTTCCCACATCAGTTCAACAAAAGTTTATTTCTTTTATTCAGCGCTTCTTTACCCTGGTTTAGTTTACCAATATAATGGGTATGGATCACATTTGGATAACTACAATAAAGAATACAGTCAGAGATATTCTCGAACAACTTTGGATAGCTTTAACCAACCTAAATCATGCCGCCATGTTACGAGTTATTCAGTATACTATCCTCCTTATGATCTTTTGAAGTAAGGCAGCCAGCGCCTTCCATTTTGGTTAATCTTAATGGTAATTTAAATCTTAGGAAAAGTTGTCTCACTTAGTTGGATGCAAATGTGTTAGTGGTAAATGGTAGTATGATATTTGCTTATGGAGCATGCTAATTTATGGCACACTAATAAAAGTATTGGTAGTGAAGAGGCTCATTTCCTTTTTTTTAAAAAGAATTAAATTATTGTAACCCATTTTATTAGAATTTCAGATTTTCTTTAATTCCTGTTTAATTTTATGGATTATAAATGATAGTTTTCACTGATTGAAAGGTATTGTATCCCTTTTTGTTTTTGTATATCTAGTATTTAGTTATTTCTGAAGTGTTTTACTTGAGCTAAAGCATGATTACCATTACCGTCTGCAATTATTAGTGGTTCCTTTACACTATGTTTTTCCCCCTTCTCGATTTAGGTCATCTTTATTAGAGAAAGGACAATTTTTTCTTTAAACTAGACTCTGTTCACGTGTCAGTGAAGTTACCCTGTGGTTCCTAAATTACTTGTAACCCTATGCATTTTGGTTTGAGTTTATTGTCTTTTCGCCTTTGAGCATGCCTGAAATTCTTAGTAGGTTAAATTTTAAGATTATCTGGTCTAGTCTTGGCCTGCCTCCTTAGGCCCTTACTGTAGTGAACAAAAGAATGTAGAAAATGTCAATTTTTCTTAGAAGAAAAAAAAAAAAAAAAAAGAGCCCCCCCAAGCTCCAAAATGAGAACTGATATGACTGCTTTTATTGCATTTTGTTGTAGAGCTTGTCAGTTGCAGCACTTTTGTTTGAATTTATATTTTTTAAAAATTTACATTTGTTATCAATTTCTTTGTTTAGTTTTCAGTTTTTTAGGTCATGTTTGTAAAGATGACTAAAGTTTGAAAGTCAAATGAGATTTGAAAACTATTTAGAATTGTACCAACTTTTAAAAAACATTCTAAAAGCAGTTCCCTCTTTCAGCATAATTTTGAGAACAGAAGAAAAATCTGTTATCAAGGTTTACTTTTTGTTTGTCTTGTTCCTGAGCCTTCATTTTTTGAAACTTCTAGTTCTTATATTTTCAAGTGTGGCTTCATCTGAAATAAATGTATTGCATGCCATGCTTGAATTTCCAAGATGCAAACATTTTGTGATCAGGCTAGTGGCAGTTCTGCTATCAGAGGATCATTATAGTGGTTTCTATCAAAATCCAAGATTCTAAATCCCTTCTCTTTTATTTGAGCTCAAAGTTCCTATCTGAAGTTGCCCATTAGTTTTACTATTCTTTATTCATAATATGAATTTGTTCTTTTATTTCTACCCTTTTTATTGGTTGTGAAATCTGAATCTGATGTAATATGTATACATTTGTTTGTATGTGTACAATAAAATGATCTTTGGCTGCCTTATAAGTTACGTTCATATGGACTTTCTCTTCATAAAAAGGAGGATATACGACTACTAAGTGATCCAGTGATAGCATAGACAAAAACACATGTAATTATTATTACAGTACTAAATTTTGTTGTTGCCATTGATTGTGTTCAATTCGAAGCTCATAAGAACAATTTTCATTCGAGCGAATTTACTAAATCAACTATTTCAGTTTGATGAAATTTTTTTGAAAATCTATTAATCCATAAGTGGGAAAATATCGTGGTTAAAAGAAATTTGAATGGATATGGTCCAGTATATCCACAAACAAAAGCACATGATAGAGTACAGTATATAAGCTTGTACTGACGAAGGCATAGATGGATTATTGTGTATTAATATTACGATATTTTTAACAATTTCGTCTTGTTGTTACTGATGAGGTTATGCAATCCCATTACCCCCTTCTCTTCTTCCATACTTATTAAACGAACTCCACATTCTTTCATTATGATATTTGACTCAACTTTCCGCCCAAGTTGATGGTAGCTCGTAAAGTCAAAGCTAATTCTGCTACAGTCCTCAATCACGCACGTCATGAACTTGGATCGAGGTATAACAAACCACCTAACATGGTCTAAATTTCTCATCATTGGAACGTAGAATGCATTAATTTCACCTTCAACTACTCGATGAAACACAGGGTTTTGGTTGTAATGTTCTGATCCAAACACATATGCAACCATGGCGAATGGGGATGTGAGAGAACAGGTATCTATTGGACTGCAAACAACGCACAAAGCAATGCGGATTGAGTTAGCATTTGGAGGGCGTTGATCAAACTTCACATCGATTGAAGACCCCATTGTTGTTGTAGTAAACCAGTTTGGAATTTCATTTCCAGGTATTAGGATGTTAAATGCTCCATCTTGACAGGACGCCTTTTGCATCCAAGAAATGATCAACTTATAGAGTTTTTTGTTGTTAGCCAGTTTGTAGCAATTCAATAGATTCACGAAATATGAACCCTCTTTGGTCGAAGCTGGAAACATTTCCAGCAGACAGCAATCAACGAACCGTACCTTCTGAAGCTTTGGGTATTCTCGAAGCTTCTCGCATCGGTTCGTTTATTTTTCTAACTTTTGATATATTTTTTTGGAGTATGACAAAATTTCTCATATGTTTTTATATAAAAATTTGATATATTTTTTGGAGTGTGAAAATTACTCAAATGGTTTTTTTTCTAAGGACATGAAAGCCCTTGAAAGAAATAAAAAAAACCCCACATTTTAATTATAAGAATACCACTTCAAAGACAAACACTTAATAGAAGAAAAGATAAGTCGACAACACATATTGCTTAGTTTAGTGGATAAGATATTAATTATAATTTTAAAGATGGATGGTTCAATTCGATTGTCCAATCTTTACAATTGTTGGAAAAAATCTAAACCTATCAACTACTAATACATCTAGTACAATAAAAATATAACATTACAAACACAACCACATCAAAGAGCTTTTAACACTACAGTTTTAGCGATTGCAACTTGTTGTTCTTGATAAAGATTATGTAATCTCATACCCCCTTCTCTTCTTCCATATGCACCAAACGAACTACACACTTTTTCAGCGTGCTATTTGATGTAGCTTGAACTGCATCAAGTTATGGCCATCATTGAAAACTTTTTTGTATCCCTGGATTGACTTCTGGAACAATCAAAGTGAAATCTGATTGTTAGAAAGATGATTAAGCTTCTAAATAGTACATCTATTGACCTCACAAAGACTAAACTCTTCATTAAGGAGTTATAACAAATGCTTGGGGAGATTACTCGCTCGTACTCACACTATTGATTAGATTTCTCGTGTGCATCGAGCCATGGAAGAGCACCAGACATCATTGCTAAAGAGTCCCTTTCTGATGTAGCAAAATTCTATGGTATTCGTTAAATGTAAGTTATAGAATGGGTGCCAGAAAATAAGTTTCAAAGTCCAAGTATTTTAACCTTCTATATGCATTCATGATCTGTAAAATAGATTGACATGAAAATTTTCATGTTAACCCGAACATAACTCAACTATAAGTAAGCTCAAGTATCTTTGTCTGTCAATTACTCACCACAACTTTCAATCTGCAATGATGATGATTATTAAATCAACAACAAACCACATAGCATCAGTATCAATTTCTGTATTTGTATAGATCTTTCTCACCCCACTGATACTCAATGCCTTTCAAGTTGTAACATTTATTTAAGAAAGTTGGAGAATTGTACTACATACAAAGTAAAGTAATGTGCTTTCCATCAAAATTCAGCAGCTCCTTTTCACATAATTAAAGTTTTATATTAATTGGAAATGAAACAAACACCAAACCAGAATGCTGTCAAATTCACCTTCAGGAGTACTAATAAGAGGAAAAATCTCACCATTTGATAAAAACATTAGCGTACGCCTTCGTTTCTTTCAATGCACATAGCATTGATGAATCAAAAGGTAGAAAAAATCAACAATATGCAAGTCTGCTGGCAAGTTGGCAGGTCATCGAAGTGCTTATTCTTCTTTGCTGAGGGGAAAAAAATGCTTCTTCTTAATCAAACAACCACAGGGCATCAGGGTTGATAAACCTCAGGAAGTTTAAGCCCCACACTTGCTGCAGACTTGCCCAATATTCGCTTCATTTCATCTGATCGATCAACAGCAATGTTGTACGAGAACAGCAAGTCCTGTGCATCACAGTCCATGTCAATTACAATTATAAACAAAGATCAAATGTGAGGAAGGAAGAAAAACCCGTTGAGCTGAGCTAGAATTTGGAGCCTAAGAACCTATGAAGATTACAAATTGACTTACATATAGTACAATGTAAGAGGCATATAGTAGAACCTAGAAGCAACTAATTGCCCTACCAAGCATTGAAGTTCTACAAATTTATTGATAAATCGCCTAATGAAACAGTATCTATAACATATGTCCTACTAACAGGTCATCATTTATCAAATCCTCAGTGGACAACATACATTCTGCATTGTGAGAGAATTATAATGCATGAATCACATTATCAAACAAAGAATAATTAAGGTCCCGTTTGATGGCCATTTAGTTTTTTAAAATTAAGCTTATAAACAATATTTCCACCGACCAGTATCACCTTTGTTCCCAGATGTTAGAGGCCTCACCCCACAGTTTATTGTACTCAATACTACACCCAGTGTTTAGAAAGGCACAAGGTTGGTGCCTCGCCTCGGATAAGCGAGGCCCAGTAAATAAGGTGCATGCCTCATTGGGTTTTTACTTTTTTTATTTTTTTTTTATTTTTTTATTTTTTATTTTTTTTACTTTTTTAAACAAATACCCCTCAAACGGGAATATTGTTGCCATTTTTTTTATAGAATATAATTTATTTATAATTTTTTAAACCTAATTCCTATGGCTATGATTGATTTACAATTCATAAGTGGCAGACTACGTCTTATTCACGTCACTCACAACCCGCAGCTTCTTCTTCTTCCAAAAATGGTACATCTCTTCTTCTTCTTCTTCTTCTTCAAAATACAACCTATTTGATTCTTCTCCAAAATTATAGTTGACTCTCAGGAAAAAAAAAAAAAAAATACAACCGATGTTCAGCTCTGTTTTGTCTTCAAAAACAGAGAAAACAGCAAACCTTCAAGGCTTCAACTTCATCCCTTTTCTTTGAATGACTAATATTTAAATCTTATCTATCTTTCTGTTTTTTTTTTTTATATTCTTCTTTAATTTCCATTTCCATCCATCTATGTTTTGGTTGTGTAAATAAACATATATAGTATATATATATATTTATATGTAGTGTGCCTCACAGAAAAAGAACATGCGCCTAGGCTCCAGTGGGCTATTGCGCCTTAGTGTGCCTTAGGCATTTTAGAACACTGTTTCCACCTATGAGTTTCTTATTTCTGTTATGATCTTAGGAATAGTTTCAAAATCCAACCCAAAGTTCGAAAACTAAAAAAAAGTTGTTTTGTTTTTGGAATTTGACTAGCATCAAAATGTTTCTTCATAAGTTACCAAAGACGAAAATCATTGTAAAGAAACTGCGAAACCGTTTCTAAAAGCCAAAAGCTAAAAGTTCAAATGGTTATCAAACATGACCTAATTAATAATCAAAATTCTTTTTCAAACAAGCAAAAAATATTGATTTCAAGAAGAGTAGTGAGAGTGAAGTATTATTGCCTTTTGATGGTGCACACTGTTAAGTAGAAATGTGTAATCCCGAGCAAGCTTGATTCCCTGTTGAACAGAGTGGGGTTTTGAAGGTATGGATTCATCCCTGAACTTTTGAGCCACATAGTCCACAAAATGCTTCGTGCTCTCTTCCTTTCCAACATGATTCTTTACAGCTTTGAGAAGCTGGCGATAGACCTTAGCTACCTGCAAGGCTTCTGAATTCATTTTCAAACCTTTAAGTCTTCAAGGGCCTCTTCTTGTCACTCAAAAACTCCACAATTTCATTATGTGCTCTGCCCAAGAAAACATTGACCAACAACATATTTTTTGAGAAATTTTGAAACAGAGGCAGTGGAGCTGAAAATGAAATTTGAGAAGAAACACATACATGATTAAAAGTAGAATCACAAACAATAAATCATAACATTATGACCGCTGAGCGAACCATCTTAAATTAATTTGGTTAAATTTGAAATGACCAAAAAAGCAACTAGACTAACGATTCAAACATCTAGGGAAATTCAATTGGGACTTAAAACAAACTCAGGAGTTCCTAAACATGAAGAATTAAAGTTTTAGGGGCCAAACTTTGCAACAATGCTCAAGGGGGATATTCTAACCTTAACAACAGTCTTAAACTCAATTTGAACAGTCAAAACAGTCTCCAACTACAAACAAAGAGTGACAAACTAATTTCCCAACATTTATACCGATTTCAAAAAGGTCCAATCCAAGATTTACGACCTAAAATCCCTTAAAGAACTTGAATCTTTGCTGGAAAAATAAGTAAATATCAATCCTACGCGATAAAGAGAGAAATGCTAAAGGTTAGAAGCTAAGCTAGAGCAGCTGAAGGAGTTTAGAGCACCTTTACCACTGAAACTATCCAAACGGACTCGAATCACGCATACCACAGAAGGTCGCTCGAGTCGCAGGTAGGTGAGTGCGCGCCGCCGTCGGTCGCCGGAGGAAGAACAAAATTGATGTCGGGTAGCAAAAAAAAAAAAAAGAGATAGCTTTGGTGGCTAGGGTTTGTTTTATTAGTTCATTTTGTTTTCTTTTAATATATTTTTCTCATATTTTTTTCAAATGATGAGAAAAATAGATTAAAAGATAGGAATAAGATGTTAGCAAATATATCACAATCTAAATAAGTTTATAAATGTTGTAAGTTTAAATTCCACGCAAGTCTAAAACCATATCGCTGATAAAAGTTTATTCGTGATAGATTTTGTTATATTTATAATTTTTTAAAAGTATTGTTATTCTTTTACCCACGTTCATAATACTCTAATTTCAAGAGTGATTTACATAATTAAATTTTCTAAATTATTTAGTTTAGAATGGATAATTGAATTGATTGCATGATGCTAAATAATAACTTTTCTTTTTATATATTTAAATATTATGCCTATTTCACTTCTTTTAGTTTCTCCACTAATGAGTCAAAATTGAAAAAATCTTATTATTTGAAGATGTAACAGTGGCACAGTAATGTAATATTCTTCGATGAAGAAATGTTGATTCGGACGGATGGATGATCCAAAAATTAGAAAAAAATTGTGGAATAAATCGTTTTTTGAAAAGATGCTAAATAACTTTTTGCTGGTGTCAAATTCGAGGGGAATTACCAAAATGCATTTGCGACACGGGAAAAGCAGTCTCGTCACGCTTAATCTCTCTCAGTCTCGCACATTTGGTGTCGCTCTCGTCCACTCGTTCAGTCTTGTTCGTGGAGAATGTCCAATTGAAGAATGAGACTATCACCTTTCAAGACGACATTAAAGAATCGAGCTTCTCGAATTTTATTTTATTTTTGATAAGAAACGATGATATATTAAAACAAAAGGGATTACAGCCTAGAGGCGAGGGACAAGAGGGCCCTCCCTAAGGCCAACTAAAACAGTAAAGCCTTCCAGTTGTTTACAATCAGTGAAAGACTATAATTACAAAAGAACTTTGTGTAGTTTGTACACCACCAGGACGCTGTGTTAGTAACCACAGACCAAAAAGAATCAAAAGAATTAACCGTATCACTAAAAACTCTTTTATTTCTTTCCAACCAAATGCCTCAAAGTAAAGAGCGGACTGCGCTGTTCTATAAAATATTTCCTGTTGGCCTAAAGTACTTCCAGCAGACAGCCTCACTGAACCAATCTTCTACTTTGCTAGGAAGACTGATATTTATATAAAAAATAGAAAACAAAGTTGACCAACCCTTGCAAGCAAAATCGCAATGCAGAAACAAGTGATCCAGAGTTTCCTCATTCTTTAAACAGAGACAGCATATAGAGGGCTTCAGCATCGAGTTGGGAAGCTTCTTTTGCAACTTATCATTAGTATTTAGACTTCTGTACACTAAAGCCCAAATAAAACACTTCACCTTTTTTGGGTATTTAAACTTCCAGACAGCTTTAACTAAGGGGGACGAAATGGAACAAAAACCATGATTTTTTGTTGAGGACAGAAAGGCAGATTTGGTAGTAAATCTCCCAGATTTTTCCAACTGCCACATAACATCATCTTTCTCTTCACTCGGGGCCCAATTCAACAAAAGGTCAAACAAAGCAGCAGCATTTATACATTCCTCTTCTAACAAATTCCTTCTCAGCCCCAAATTCCAAGTCTGATTATCCAAACTCCAGCACTCTGCAATGCTAGCCTTTTTTTTCAAAGAAATGGAAAATATATCCAGGAAGAGACAGGAAAGGGGCCTATCCCCGTACCAACAATCCGACCAGAACTGGATGTTCCTCCCATTACCAAGAACAAACTTCACAAAGCTAAAGAAACGATCTTTGTGTTTGTAGATTCCACCCATAGCCTGTTTTGATGCCTCGAATTTTATGAACCGTTGAATCAACAAAGAACATGTGGAAAAAATAGAGGTAAATGAAGCTTTTTACTTAAAATTTTGAAGCATTCATCAAATCCAATCTCTACCCTTTACAGATAATTGAGAAGAGTTTCTTGTGAAGAGAAGATTCATTATATTTGATCTCCCAATTTTATATAATGATTTGAATATTTCTTTAAGTACAATAAACTATTAAAACCGTACTTTTTTTTTTTTTTTTTAGTTTTAAAAAAATCGTTACTAAATAGAGTCTTAGTTATTGTTATTCATAACCGTTTTTCTTAACAAGGGTGTGTAATTGTAACTTTGGCTTCATCTTCTTTGTCATGCAGACTAACAAGAGTGATTCCAATCAGATTCAGGCTTCTTCATGATGGGACAAAAAGAAAGACAATAATTAGGACAATGGAGAATATGAAACGAGAACGGGTGATGCGACAAAAAAATGATGGCGACTTAAGTGACGTCTGCGCACGTCAATGGCGTTCTCTGGACAGTGAGCACTGCAAATACCCAGCTTCCTTCAATGTTATCTCTTGTAAATGAGATATTTGTATTGTAAAAGTAATAGATTTCTCCCCCGAAACAAGTTTTATCAAGTTGAATAAGATTTATTGTACAACCTCATTTGAACACATAGAGTCAATTTACAATTAGCAAACTAAGGCAGTCATTTGTTGGACTTGTTGCATGTGTAGCAAAACAAATTTAAAAAATTAGAACCACAACACACAAACTTATTTACGTTTGTAAAAATGACAAAAAAACCTTACCCTCATGATACATTTAATATACATTTGATACACTGATACACCTGATATAAACTGGATACACTCGATACACTACAAATATGCACTTGATACATTATTGATATCCACTTTGGTACACTTGGGATCTACACTTAGATAATTCTAATAGACACTTGATACACATGATATACACTTGATATGCATTTGATACACACTTGATGCACTTGATACACACTTGATGCACTTGATATACACTTGGTACACATGTACCAAATATTTGGATTTATGATAAAAGATCGATTTTGAATTTGATTGATTTTGAATTTTTGCTTAAGGATTGAGAAACGAAAAATATGTATATATTGTAAAAATATAAACTACAAACACATACTGAAAAACGGATTAGGATCGTACTATCAGTAGTTACACTGATAATTCTAGATTATAAAAAAGATGCAATGCAACAGTAGTCAAATAAACAGAAAGAGACACAAAGACGTTGATAACCCAGTTCGGCAATCCAACCTACATCTGGAGGGTTTTCACCCTGACGAAATCTGTTTTATTATTATCACCAGAAGCTTCACCCAGCTTACAAAGTTACAATAATAGGTATAACTTGCGATAATAACTAAAGCCACATTGATACAAGATTGATATCTCTATGTTGTATCCGAACGGCTCTCCCGGTCTATTACAGGGATACAATTCACAAGCTCCCCTTGTAAGAGAATTTCAATGTGTCTTCAACACATTATTGATCTTGTATCCAATGCTTTCATCGACCTCGTTCTATCAATCATAAAACTCCCCCTGTATGAATTTTTTCAAGATAGTTGATGAGTTAGACTCCCCCTAACACACAGAATCCTTTGCATTCATATGCTTCAACATCAATAAGAATAACAAATCACAAGACACTGATCTGGTTCCATTAAAATAACATAGAGAACATCAACCAGAGAAATAACACACATTTTTTATGATAAAAATGATCAACGCATTCAAGTCACCCTACTCCCTCTTTTTCCACTTATTTATTTCTCCACAGCAACAAAAACCAAATAATCATAAATCTTCTAATCATAACCACTCTCTTCAACACCATTGGATCACCTAAAAAACTCCAAGAAAGACAATAATTAACACCATTGATTCAAACTATTATAACTCAATTATTTCTATTGTCGATTCTTCAATGTCGTCAATTATCGATTCTTCAATGTCTAGAAGGTGATAGCCTCATCTTCAATGTCGTAGAAGGTGATAGCCTCATCTTCAATGTCGTCAATTATTCCTATTGTCGGTTCTTCAATGGCGGGGAAGGTGATAATCTCATCTTCAATGTCGTCTTGGGAGGTAATCTCATCTTCAATGTCATCTTGGGAGGTCATAAACTCTGTCGTATTGGAAGGTGATAATCTCATCTTTAATGTCGTCTTGGAAGGTGATATAACACTCCTCTTTAATGTCGTCTGGGAAGGTGATAATCTATTCTTCACTTGGACATTCCCCAGCTTCATAGTACAATTCTTCTGATTTCTCTTGTTTGCTATTGTATTGAAGAATTCTTCTTCAACATTACAGACATTCCTTAACATTTCTTTCCATGTAGCTCCATATTTATTTCGCAAAGCGGATCCAATCAATATCAAAGCTAATGGAAGTCTTCCGACCTTTTTCACAATTTCAGTACAGAGCTCACTCATATATTGACCGCCATTGTTTCCAAATGCATATTTGCAGAATAGCAAGTTGGCATTCTCTTGAGAAAGTAACTTCACATTGTACTCTCTCATTTTATCTTTGTAATTGAGTTGATGTATAATTTCTCTGCTTCTTGTTGTAATAATGACTCTACTTCCATGACCAAACCAATCTGGACTTCCAACTAAAACTTCCACTTGTCTTTTCTCATCAATGTCATCAAGAACAACAAGAGCCATTCTACTTTTCATTTCATTCTCAATCATCTTTGCTCCATAATCCTCGTCTCGAATTTCAATGTCGTCTTTCAATAGAAGTTTAGAAAGTAGTTGATGTTGTAGTGAGACTAAATTCTTTTTCTCAGAAATTTGAAGAAAGCATCTGCTTTGGAATTTGCCAACAATTTGATTGTAAACAACTTCAGCAATGGTTGTCTTACCAATACCAGCCATTCCACAAATCCATACAAAGCGTACTTCATTTGATTCTTTTAAATCAACAAGTTTAAGTACTTCCTCCAATTGCTCCTCCATTCCAACCAATTCTTTGCCACAAACTTTTTCAAACTTAGAATGAGTGTGCAACTGAGATATCTGCTTTTCCATTTTGTTGATATTAATACTATCTACTTCTTCAGGGCTGCATTTATTAAAGTTAATTCTAAATATTGGAACACAGAAGTGATGAAAGAAGTAATTTAAGTATATTAATTAATCTGTAATTAATGTGCTTTACCTTTTCTCTTCTTCAATCTCATAAACTACACTTTTAATTTCGGTGACCGTCTTTGGAGGACTCGACGGTGGAGATGCTGATTTTCTTCCATAAGAACCTGAAAATATAATGGAACAAAATTGACGTTTTCTCCTCCTTAATCAATCCAAAAGCTTAAACTGATAGATCATTCAAACACCTCTTGCTTAGATATATATAACATATCAGGTGAAGTATTGTCTTTTAATTTTTCTACTGTGAGATCATTAAAATAATGCCTCTTCGATGAATTCTAGGTTTGAGGTTTATGGATTTTGATACCATGCATGTTATCAGATCTAGTTATATCAACACTTTAAGAAACAATTCTAATCTAGTTACAATAATAAAATTAGTAATAATAATCAGATCAAGATTAAGGGTACACATTATACCTTCATCATTTTGTGAGATGTTGTCATGGGAGTTTAGTCCTCCAACATATTGTAAAGTGGTAGGAAACTTTGGTAACAGTTGTGGCTGAATGTCATTGCAATCATTTAAGTACAATGCTTTTAGGTTAGTAAGCTGAGTGAGACTTTCTTTGAGCTTTACAAAAGAATTCTTGCTGAGATCAAGAATTTCCAATAAAGTAAGACAATTAAGATCATCAGGAATATCTTCATCCTCAAGTTTGCAATCACTTAGATTTAAATCTCTAATTGGCAAAACACCATTATTCCCAATCAAACCACTCAAAGACCGCCAAATGTTTCTTGATAGCCTTTCACAATTTAAAGTGTCAAGATTGGTAAAAGAAGTGATAGCATTAGGTGCATGGTCTATAAGTGTTCTCCCAATGTCAAGCATGGTAAGAGATGGTATGGTCTCCAAAGTGGAGGGAATTTGGTGAATGTTTAAGCAGCCATTTAAATTGAGAGTTTGAAGAGACATCAATCTACCAATTGATTCAGGAAGACTTGAAAGCTTTGTACAATCCCTTAGGTTCAATAATGTCAAGGCGGTTAGATGTTCGAGCGACATTGGAAGGTCGTGTATAAGCGTCCCGTCGAGGTGAAGTTCAGTCAAAGATATGGTTGGTTTTTCAATCTCTGGAAAAGACTCAAGGCCTGAATTGGAAAGAATTAATGTTTGGAGTGTTTTGGAAGTGATTAGTTTAGATGGAAAGGTTTGGAGATTGACACAATTTGCCATATCAAGTAAAAGAAGATGATTGAGAGTAGTAATGGAAGGATGAAGCTCACACAATCTTTCACAACTCCTTAATATCAATCTTTGAAGATTTGGAACCTTTGAAAAATCAGGAGTCTTAACCAAATTCTCTGATCCACTCACATCAATCTCTTTCAACCAAATAAACACCTGTATAAAATTGTGAAACAACAAAAAATATATTATTGAAATTCTCAAATTATTCATACCCAAAAATATAACACACTAAGTGGTTCACAATATACTAATTAAACAAAAAAAGAAAAAAATATTAGCAGATATAGCACAAATTATGTATACATATATACCAACCTTTTTGCCCTCCCAAAGTTGCACAAGTTTACTATTGCGCAAATGCAATTCATGTAGAGACTGTGGTTCGAATGTTGAGGGCAAAGAGTTGGAAGGATAGCCATTCCATTTGAGAAATCGCAAGTTATTTGACAGAAATTGAATATTTCCATCAACCTTCACATTATTATTGATTTCTAACATCTTCAACTCAGTCATATATTCAAATGGCTTGGCCTCAAGTACTAATTCTTCTTCCTCCATGTCCATAATCACTATTCCTTTAACGTGTTTTAATCCCTGAAAAGTAAACAAGAATAATAATAATATTTACGTACATATGGACTAAGGCTATGTTTGTGAGTGATAGTGATTTTGAGTTTGATGTAAAATAAAACAAACATAAAGTCAATTGTTTCTTACACTTTCTTCTTGAAATACACGACGGACATCTTCTCGATGCCAAATCCTACTTTGGGTTTCTCTCTCAGCTCGTACAATTTCTCGACCCATACCACGAACCAAGGGATGCATTTGTACCATCTCATATGAAATTTTAATTAGATTTCTTTCGGCCAACAAGTGCAATTTAGTGTCGGGTGATCTATAACCCAAACTCTCAAGTATTTCAACCACTCTATCCACACTCATACCATTATTATTGAACAAACATGCCAAATCTAGAAAAGCTTGTTGGCTGTCTTTATCCAATGCGTAATAACTTGGCTCCAATATGTCATAAAAAATATATCTGTACTGTAGTTGATCAAAATTTCTAAAATTTTCTTCCCATGTGTTTATATCTTCTCCATATAGATGGGATCCAATTTTAGTCAAAGCTAATGGATGTCCTTCAATTAATTTTACCATCTTCTCAGTAAGATCCCGAAAATTCTCATTCGGTGGCTCCTGAATATCTTTTTCAAATGCATGGTTGCAAAAGAGCGAGAAGGCGCTGTCGTGATCTAGACATTCAACGTTGTACTCAAAGATTTTACGTTTATACTTTGGTTGACGACAAAGATTTCTATTTCTAGTCGTAATGATGATTCGACTCCCTGGACTAAACCAATCTGGACTTCCAGCTAACTTTTCTATTTGTCTTCTTTCATCAACACTATCAAGAACAATCAAAACCTTTCTGTTCCTCAAACACTTCTTGATCAACTTTGCTCCATGATCCTCATTCTTAATTACTATGTCAAGTTTCCTACAGAATCTCAAAAGTAGCTTCTTTTGCATTGAGACTAATTTCTGTCCATCAACTCTAAGAAAACAATGGTTGTACCTAAAGTTAGGTTCAAGTTCTTGGTAAAGAGCTTTAGCAAGGGTTGTTTTACCAATACCACCCATTCCAACTATCCCAATAAAACGTATGTCATTTGAGCCTAACTCAAGGAGTTTATCCATTTGATACAATTGAGGTGAGATTCCAATCAATTTAGGAGGATCTTTGACATTTTCCATGATGATTTCTTTGACTTTTTTAATCATATATGATTCAAACATATATGATTCACACATATTTGATGTAATACTGCATATTCAAATCAAATTAATATCAATGTTGGTTTTCAATATTGAGAATCGTCAACTTGTTTAACTAAAAAGAGAAAGCATGATCCTATTACATAAACAAGTAATTGGACCGAAAATTCAAGAATATGTATAGCAGAGTATGTGAGCTTAGCATGCAATATTCAATATATTCTTGTTTCAGAAAAATATTTTAATTATGATATACTTGAAAGTAAAAGAAAAATAGCAAAATTTCAGTGAGATCTAAAAGAAATAAAAGAAGTGTGTTAACCTTGGATGTGATTAAGTATGTTTCTAGAAAAGAAATACCCTAATGAAACTATTTTACATGATGTGTTTATTTTAACTATTTTAGCATAACTTGGGTGTATAACCCACCCTAGCCACACACAAATAAAAAATATTTTAAAACGCGATCAAGTAAGGAAGAGTTTTCCACGTGGCAAACTATTAAGAACAAATATTAGATGAAGTGAGAAATAAATCCGTGGTAGCCTGAGATGTGACTAAGTATGCTTAATTATACGACGAAATACTTATTGTATTATGGTTTTTGATGTTTTAGTCTACCTAAAAATTGGTTTAATTAGTTTATATGGTGTGTTTTTGGTTTGATATTTCAAGTGTTTATTTTCAATAAGAAAAGAAAAAACTAGATTATAAAAAAATGTTATTGAAAACTTTGTGCCTTAGGTAAAGATAAAATAAAATACTTTGGTTTTGAATGTATATTTCTTTTTTATTTTTTATTTTTTTTATTTTTTAAGTTGCACCTAATAAACTTGTTTTTTAAGAACTTTTCTTTTAAGTTGGATGTGTGTGTGTATATATATATATATATATTTAAGTAAAGTTATTGTGCAACAACTAACATATTTTAAATAATTAATAGTAAATAATTTGAAGAGACGTTGAAAAATGGAATCCCTTGCACGTAACCCTAACACGCTTTAAAAATATATTGTATTTTGATTTTCATCAATACATATTATTATATGTAATTTTGGATTGATATCTATATATCTATATTATGTTTAAATAATGTAATCAATTCATGAAAATGGACAAATAATAATCTTAATCAAAGTCATATGAAAAGTTTAAAAATAATAAAGACAACCAAGTTATTAATTCGAAATATAACATTATGAAATGATAAATAAAAAAAGTATGAAAACTAAAATGTGGTAGAAATAAAACTAATTAATATGATATGTTACCATTTTGGTCCTTAAAAATCTGAGAATTGTTTCATTTTTGTGTCCTAAGACTCTTAAATTCTATTTGTTAAAACATATTTGAATGCATGGCTAATTAATTCAAATATGTATTTAAAGTGTCAACTTAGATATGTATTAAAAGTCACAAAAATAAATTAAAATTATGCACTTGAAGAATCAAAAGAGATTTAAAATTTAAATTTAGAGAAATTTTCACAAATACAAAAAATGCCAAATTATTTACAAAAATAACAAAAAAAAAAAATAAAATTGATACACGTTAATAAACTTCTATCACTCTTATTAATGGTGGACTTCTATCTGTTTCTTTCGCTAATAGGTTCTGATAAACTTCTATCAACGTCTACTATGATAGACTTCTATCAACTACAGATAAACTTCTATTAATGTCTATTAATGATAGACATGTTTCAGTTTCTACCAGTGTCTATATGTGTTTCATGAAAGGTAAAAAATTTTGTTATAACATGTAAATAGTTGGATCCATTTTTCTATATTAGAAAAAAAAAACCCTAAAATTTATTGGTCTTTTGTTTTTTACCTGTTTTTTGGTTCAAATATTGTATGTGGGGAATTGCTTTCATCTAAAAGTATTGTATTTGGGGAAGTGCTGATTCTTTCCAAAGCAGACTTCCATGTTGGAAACTCCATCAAAAGCTTTTGGTTGTCTTCTTCTGAGAATACATAATCAAAGTTATGTTTGAAAAGATCGCCAGTAGTATTGGCCCTATTTGTTCTGTTCAAAATCTTGAAAGACCCACACTTGGAGAATGTTTCTTCTTTTCCTTCTATGTAATCTTCCAATAACTTTCCAAAGTCTTGCAATTCCTTTACCAAAATAGATGGATCGTGGTAAAACACAGGGATTACTTCTTTACCATCATCCCCTGATCTGTATTCCATTATTCTGCTCAACTCTCTCAAACACGTAATTGATTTTACACAATCTTGTGTTAGAACAATAACCAAAAATCTTGATTTTTCTATTGCATCCTGTACAGTATTCTCACTGTAATGTTCAAATATGTCCTCCCACCCATCGTTATTGAAAGTCCTTGTTAGCTCAATAATGTTTGACAACTCTTCGGTCAATTGAGAAATGAAATCACTGCGGCCGCCGTGGCTGCTGGAGATACCAACTCTTCTGAAACATATGGTAAGATCATATGTGCTTGAAGGAGGAGACAATGAAGTTGATGAGGCAGAAGGTGGCTTCATAGTTGTTGAATACTTTGAAATGGGCATTGTTTGTGAGCCTAAGGATAAAAAGTCGTAACACAATGTTGTATATATATAAGAAAAAAAACTTTTCTGCACACCAATAAAACTATGTAACATGACATAGTTTATTTATTTAATTCATTTTTTGTCTATATATTGTTATGGAATAGACTAAGTTTGATGATGATCGAGGTGTAAGCTAACTGCATCCAATCATTGTCCTAAATAGGGAGGGAGAAGACATTTTAACACAAGAGTAATCCTTTGGTGCTCTATAGCGCCATCCATTTCTATGCACAATTTCATTAAACAAATTAAAAAATTAAAAAATTAAAATACTTCAAGAAAATGTAAAAAGAAATTTACCATATGAAAAAATGTGTGTGATTGAACAATTTAAAAATTAATTATGTTCAGGTCGACCATTTAAAAAGTTTATTTAGTAGTCATCAAATAATAATTACTTGGTTTAGATCGCTATTGAAATGTTTTAAAGTCATCAAATTCTACTCTTGAAAGCTTCACATTTTCGTTAATTATTAATGGAAAAGCTAGCGTGTTTATTTTTAATTCTATTGGACTATCCTTGATCAACTAATATCTATCTATTAAGTAATTTTCTTTTTAATTTTGTTTTAAAAACCCACTTTGATACTATGATATTCGTTTTTTGGAGGTTAGGGAACAAGATCCCATGTGCATGGTTTTTGTATATAGCATTCTTTAATTTATTATTCATTCATGGCATTGTATTGGTGAGGAATCTTAAACGCATATCCATATAGGATTTTGGTTCACAAATGCATGAGTGGTGATAATTAATATGATTACATCTTTTGAATTGATGAACGATTTGGGACACTTGATTGTATATTGATCCGTAGAAAGTGATAGCTAGGTTAGATTAGTTTTCAAATTGATTAAGATAAGCAATGTTCTTATCAACATAGGATGGAATCGAACGAATGTTAAATAGGCACTTGAAATTTAGATATTCAACCTAACATGCATTGATCTTGAAATATTATGTAATGACGATTCTTTTGTGCAGTGTAAGGTGTTACAAAATATGTTATAGCAAGAATAGTAACAATAATAAAAATGACAGTAACAAAACAAAAAAACACACTGGGATTGGTAACCCAGTTCGGTGTAACAATACAAACGTCTTGAAGTAGTGTGTCCAGGAAACACAATTCACTAATATAAATTAGTTGAGCAATTACAACGATGTACTTATCTGTAGACTCTCAAGATTACAAGACACTCGTAGAGCTAACTTATAAGACACCTAGGATCCCTCCAAGATGTGAGACCTCTTATCTTCAATACTTAGGCTCCCCCTAAGTAGTTGCTATTAGTGAGTATGCAACTTAGGCTCCCCATAAATGAGTAGAACTTCTTCTATCTTGATGTATTTTTCCTTCTTGCTAATGAACTCCCTTCACCTATGAACTTATGTTCCCCCAAGTTAATGAGAACTCCATTCTCCAATGAGTAGGCTTAAGGCTTCCCCTAAAGCAGAGTAGTATGGATGAATCAATGTCAAGAACGCTTAAAAATACAAACTTCTCTCGAATAACCAACAACTCAAAATCATATGCAACAACTCTAACAAAGAGACTTCTTTGAGTTTAAAATGCCACATTCAAACAAGGGAAATATCCTCGGAATAAATCAACATAAAAGAAAAAGGAAAAGAGCACGCAAAACCAATATGCAGAATCAACAACCTTTGAGACATAAGCCGAGACATGCGCACTCTGATACAACTACCAAACAACTCAAGAGAATATAGTTAGGAAACATAAACAAATATATTTAGCTAATAGCAAGGGTACTAACAGATCTAGACAATTGAAGGAATTAGGACAACTTAAACTTGAATTCACATGCTTTCAAATTGGATAAATTAATTTATTAGAACAATCAATTAGGTTTTCTAATTAATTCGATTAGGTGTAAGCAAATACTTAATTCTAGTCATGAGAACTCAGCGATCAAGTATGTTGAATAGAAAATATTTTTTAAAAAAGATAAATAGTTTATTAAAAATATGTAATCAATGTTATAATGTTTTTTTTTTTACAATAATTGCAGGATGAAAGATCGAATTTCCAACCACGGAAAGAAAAGTCATATCAATTAAGTAGTATTGAGCTAAATTGTTTAAAATAAATTAGTTTCATAAAAATATATCACACAAAATATTTCCTGTGAGATGACTTGTGAGAATAAAATTTTTAAGGTCTTGTTTAGTAACCATTTCGTTTTTTATTTTTAGTTTTGAAAATTAAGCTTATATCCTCCAACATTCTTAGAATGGTATACATTATTTGCGTTGAAATATTAGCAAATTTCTAAATTGCAAAAACAAGGTTTTAAAATCGGTTTTTTTAAATTTGTAAATTTTAGCATGGGTTTTTTAAATTATTGAGGAAAAGAAGATAACAAATGAAAAAATTTGGAGATGCTAAATTTAAAAAAAAAACAAAAAAAAAAAAACAAAAAACAAAATTGTTACTATATGGATCAACAATTTTGTTTAAACAAAAAAAAAAAAAAAATTAGAATAAGATTTTAATGTATATTTTAAAGATACAAGCAAATATATATTTTACTTCCAATTGCCACCTTAAGGTAGCCTCTCCCATGTCTATCTCCCAAACGTGAATATTATAACAAGAACGTGAGAATGAAAGCAACTTTGAATTGAATAATTTTTAGATTATTTTTAAAAATATTTTAAACATTTTTTTTAAATGGTAGATGTGACATATAAATAAATTAAGTTTTCTATGGGTCTCAGGACTGACAAGATAAATAGAGAAATAAAATGCTTTATTTTGAAAACTATATATAAAAAATTAAATTAGAAAAATGGCAAAGTGATTTTCAGGGTTATTAATTATGAATTAATAATTTACCAAAATATCTTATTTTAAATTCTAACGACTAAGATTTCATTGTAATTTAAAATTGGATATTTCTAAAATTCAAATCGTAACTATATTCCAAAACAATTATTATTAAAAAAAATCTAGTAATTATGGAAAAATATAACATTTTCAAAATAAACCTTCAATTACATTTTAGAAACAAACCTAACAACCACAACATTTAAAATAACTATCAGTCTCATCCATCCTACCAGTATCGTCAAATAGAATTTCATAGAAATTAGGCAACAATTTTCAACCTAATCAAAATACCATAAATAATGTGTATTTGCTATAAAAATAACTTTTAGTTATGACTCTTATATTCAAAGAACTATCTAACCACATTGCACTATATTCTTTAAATATTTTAAAAATATAGTGTATTCGAAAGAAAAAAGTTTGACAAACGTTAAGAATAAATTCATTTAATAAGTACAAAAATACCTTAACCATCCAATTTGTTGGTGGTACAGCTGTCAAATTAAGAGGTAGACAGATATCTTTCATGAACTAAAATTGAGAACCATTTCTAGAAAGGAGACTCCAAAAGTATGAGAATGATAAATTTTTTTTATAAAAAAAAAAAGAAATTACGTTTTCGTTCGATTTGCATAAAAAAAGAAACTTCACCTCTCTTAATTGTTATCTTTCTTTCTTCCTCAAATATATACACTCATCAAATAATGTTCTTTTTATTTAAAAAAATAAAAATGATTATCAAACTTTATATTTTTAGTTTCTATTTTAAAAGAACACAGAAAACAATCTTACAACAATGATGAAACATGTGTGATTTTTGTTCTTAAGAGAGAAAATTCAAAAAATAAAAAATAAAAAGAACCAACAATCAAAAATGAAAATGGTTATATATAGAGATCTACATTTTTTCAGTTTTTAAAATGTGACTTGATTTTTTTTATCATTTGGGAGAATGTAGACAACAAAATTTAAAACAATATGGAAAAATAAAAATTGTAAGCCTAATTTTTATTTAAAATATTTTTTTTTAAAAAAACTAAATATTAAAACTAAGTTTTAAAATATTGTTTTTCAAATAAATGAATTTTTTTTAAAAATATTTATAAATACATCAAAATATCACAATTTATATGTTATAGATCACAATAGACCAAGATGTCACTACTATTTGTGATAGTAGTCTATCTTGGTCTTTCGTCGTCCATTGTAAATAGACTATGATATTTTGCAATATTTTTTAAAAACTATTTTGGTTCATTTTGGTATATTTGAAAATAGGTTTAAAGGTTCCTGATATGAACCAAACGTCCTTGTATTACCTCCGCGACCAATCACACTTTCAAGAGCCAAGAAAGTACAATTAGCATTGAATTCTCACATTCAAGAAGAACTAGGATATTGCTACATAGATGATACGTTTTTTTTAGGGTAGAAGTAATTAATATGTATTAAACAACACCTTCACCTTAATCACAATAACTTCTCACAAAAACACATCAACACCAACAGGTAGATACATAAATGAGAAAATGAAAACGAACAATTAAGTCCTTACCAAGAGGAAATTCAAGTTTCCATATGCATGCATATTTGAGATATCTTCTTTCAATTGATTTTTGGACAGCTTGTTGTTATTATTCCCTTGGAGTCATAATTTTCTGCTTTTCTCCATAACTTCACCACTCCTTCCTTATTTGTAAATTGTTCTTATCTACCTTTCTTCTCCACTTGAACATACAATACTGGGATATTTGTCAAATAAACACTAATGATTGAAACTTCAAATCTCTCTATAACTAAAAAAAATCTCATATTTATTGTAGAAATTTTATAACCCACGTCGTCTGACTCTGAACATCCCCATAATCTGAAATATAACAAAAAGAATTAGAATTATAAGTTAAAGTGAAAATAACTTAACAATAACCGTTATTATGTATTATTTTCTATGAATATCTCGACACGGTTTAAAACTACCGACTATTACAACGGATATTTTTTTAGATGTGACAGAAAATAAGCAAAAACTCTAATTAATCTTCTATATTTTTTCACTCTTCAACTTTAGTATCGAAGCGTGTGTGACATTCGTATGTGCATGATTTCTGTTTTGCAAGCTATATAAGTTTAGGGTTTAATTAATCATATATTGTAAAGAACAAGGAATAAGTAAGAGCTTACACGGGAAGAGAAGCTCCGGGATTGGGGAGAGAGGCTGACGGTGCTTACACCGGAAGAGACTCTCGGGGATTGGGGCTGTCTCGCAACTCCTTACAATAATAATTTAATTTTTATTGCATTACATTACAATAAAAACCAAATAATGTATAGTATATCCTAATGGATACTACTTTTAGGACTAAACAAAAATATTGCAAATGTAGTAAAGTTATCTATGTAAAGAATTTCCTAGATTATAGAAATGAGAACTTAATTAGGACATAATTGAACCAAAGAATAATGTGGATATTGATGGAAATGAATAAAGTTTTCCAAATACCTTCCGACGATTGTCGACGCTCTAGACCACGAAGTTCTATCTTTGGGAGATTCTTCTTCACCGTTTCGATACACTTGAGACTAGATGTTTCGAGGCTAAAACAACATGTGAGGTCCACTAAGCGTAGATATTTTAGCCTAATAATCGAATCATCAATACTCTTCAATCTTGTACAATTACTTAGAATCAAGCTTTCTAGGTTAGGAACTTGAGTCAAATTCGGTGTCTCCACCAAAGTTCGAGAATCGCTAGCATCGATAACCTTCAAATGTTGAAAACTCTATAACAAAAATTGTACGAGCGATTCACTTTTTTTAGTACAACAATTAAGAGTAGGAAAATTTAAACCACATAGATATTGTTGTTACTAGTAAACTTGAATGTTGGTTGAGCTATACCACACAAATAGTAGTATCTCGTTTTTCAAAACATAAAATACTACTATTTTTTCATTGACTCTTTTGTTTTGAATTTATTTTTTGCACAATGATTTGGCACATCATAGAATGTGGAGCACATGAGATGATAGCATCCAAATTTTTTTTTTTCTTATAAATTTGATATGTACTAACCTTTATTCCTTTCCAAAGATGAGTAGTTTGAGAAAGAGGCAAGAGAAGTCCAAATAAATATGGTGCTTCAAAATTTTGTGGCAAAGTGTCTAAAGGATAGCCATCCCAATGGAGCAACCTAAGGTGGTTTGGGAGATATTCAAGGTTTCTTTTAAGAAGCTTCACATTGTCAAATTCTAATATCTTTAAGCTTGTCATCTCTTTAAATTGCTTTCCCTCCAACTTCAATTCAGGTTGCTTCTCACTTTTGTCCAACACAACACCTTTAATATATTGTAATTTCTGACCAAAAAATAAAAAATCAACAATATAACATGAAATAGACAGAAATTACATACAATATATATTTCTAATTTAAACTTACATTTTGTTGAGGAAATATGTCAAAGGCTTCTTTTCTAAGCCAAATCCTGCTTCGTCGAGCTGCTTTTCGTTCCATTTCTCGACCCATTGCTTGACTTAAATTGGGTATATGTATTGTGTCGTTTTTAATCTCAATAAGATATCTATCACACAACAAATTTAGTTCACTTTGGGGAGTACTATACCCTAAACTCTTAAGTATTTCCCTAACTTGGCCTTTATCCTTTCCATTGAAGAAACATGTTAAATCAAGAAAAGCTTTTTGGCTATCTGGTTCCAATTGTCCAAAACTTATCTCTAATATTTTGGACAGACGTTTATTCTCAACTAATTCAATACTCTCCAATTCTTCTCTCCATATATCAATATCTTTATTGTACAAAAATGACCCAATTCGTTCCAAGGCTTGTGGATGTCCATCAATCTTTTTCACAATCTTCTCACTAAGATCCTTTAGTTTTTCATCTGAATTATTGCCATCTCCTCCAAATGCATGGTTGCAAAAAAGTGCGAATGAATTGTTGTAATCAAGTGGTTTCACATCGTAGAGTTTTACTTTGTTTTGATAATTAGGGTGAGAAAAAACATCTTTATTTTTAGTGGTAATGATGATTCGACTTCCTGGACCAAACCAATCCAAACCTCCGGCTAAGTATTCTAATTCCTTTTTCTCATTCACCCCATCAAGAACAATCAAAACTTTTGTTCCCTTCAAACAACCATTAATCAAGTTTGCTCCTTCACTCACATGTGGAATTTTAATATCTACCTTTCGAAGAAGTCGAGAGAGTAGTTGAACTTGGAGCGAGACAAGATCATGGCTAGAAATGGTGAGAAAGCAAGCATTGTAATCAAATTTAGATTCAATCTGATCGTAACAAACTTGAGCAAGGGTTGTTTTACCAATACCACCTATTTCAACTATCCCTATAAATCGTACTTTATTTTGATTCAAAATAAAGAAGGTCATTCATATCACTTAGCCGTTTTTCCATATCAACTAAGTAATTCAACTTATCAGCAGCTACTAACTTTGGTTTTCGCAACATATCAAATATTTGATTTGTGATTTTGGTGTCACCGTCCACTTCAGGGCTGCATGTATGGTGGGGCCAAAAAGTAGTATGTCAATAAATTTAAAACCTACAAATAGATGACTATTACAAAGAGAGTTATTTGAAGAGAGTTATTTTTCAAATTTGAAAATATCTAATTGAGAAAAAATGGAGAGACCTCACAATGCATGTTTGATAAGATACACGAGCTACATTCAATTCATTTTTGAGATGAAATTTGATGTTTCTCTAATATGGTATCAGAATACACAAAATTATCTGTAGAAAATAATTATCTGTAGAAAGATGAAAAATAAGAATGAGAAGAATGAGGTACCTGTCTTCCTCTACTACGACTCCAACAAGATCGCCAGCTCTTGTCAAAGCTTTCCTCCACTTGTTGACTTCCTCAAGTTGTAAAGGATCAGTTATTTGGTCATATACATCAAAGCTTTCCCTAAAAGTTCCAGACTGACGACGAACATCTGAAGGATCGACATGGTAAAACACAGGAAGAACTCGATTGGTTCCATTGTCCATGGATTCCATAATCTTCACCAACTCTCTCAAGCACCATTTTGAAGTAGCATAGTTTTTTGATAGAACCACAATGGCAGTCCTTGATTCCTCAATTGATTTCTCTAGCTTCTCACCTAGACAGTCTCCAATCAATAGTTCCTTGCTGTCCAAAAAAAACTTTACGACTAGCCCGTAATCACACAACGATTTGTCCAAATATCCGATCAATTTGTTGCGAACATCTTCACCTCTAAAACTTATGAAAATATCGTAAATCATGTTTGGAGGATTTGATGTTGAAGTCTCCATGATAGGACACATGAAAAATGTTGAAAGAAATAAGAAACAATTATGTTTTTGTATATCTCTCTCACACACACAATTACAATTTGTATAGATTCAAACTCTGAAAGTACTGTAAAAGAAATTGTCCAAATCAAATAAATATATGCTAAAAAAAACTTCATATTATATTATTGATAATGTTGACTTAATAGATGGAATCATGTCATTTTTTATGATGAAATATATAAATACAATATCTATTTTATTTTCCAAACAAAAAATCAATAAACCCTAGCAAAATAATGTTAATTGTTTATGACAGGGAAAAAAATAATACTTAGACAATTACAAATAAATAAAATTTGCTCTTCGTTTTCCTCATTTTTCATTATTTTAATTTTTAGATTTTTAATCATCATAAGCATATTTGTGAAAACTCTTTAATATCTCCATAAGGGTGTGTGATATTGCCCACTTGAACTTGATTTTGATTTCATCCTAAAAGAGTTCATATTGAACTAGTCCTTTCATGGATGTAGGATTCCTTTGGCCGAACCACGTAAAACTGTGTGATTTTCTTCTTCTCTACTTCATCCATATTAATCTGTATATTGAAAACTCCATTGTTGATGAACAATAAATGAATAGAGAAAGGAATTCGTCTGAGAGAGTGAAAGAGAGAGAGAGAAAATTTTATTTTCTTGTTTCTTACCTAAGTCAAAAGGAAAGGAAAAGTGCTACACATGTGTGATAAAGAAAAGGAGGATATGTGGCCACCCATTCTCCACTCTTTCTACGCACATGCGGATTTTACCAACATGAATACGTTAGAGACATGACTCTGATATCAGTAATGATATGATATTCAGATATTAGTTGACTTTGCTTTTGGTTTCATCCTAAAAGATCTCATATTAATAGAGATAATTGTTTCATTTGTATACTCATGATCATTCTCTTATTTAATCAAAGTCACACTTTATCCGGATAAATCTTAAGTTCCTAACACATACTTGTTTGTTTCTGTTGAATAAGGCTCGAATGAAAATTAGGTCTGTACATCCTAACCATGAACATATACTTATTTTAAATAATCATGAACACTATGATCTTGGCCTCTGAAACTTATGAAAAGATCGAAAATGATATGTTTGGAGGATTAGATGGATGAAGCATCCAAGATTTGAAATTAAAAATCACACAATGAATGAAATAGGAAATATATATAAAGAAGGTGGATACAGTCAACCCATAAAACCATATGAAGTCATAATAAAATAAATAACTATGTGTTGACTTAAATCAAATTGAATACATGGATTCATGAGAGTTCGTGGTTGGCACTTAATAGGACCAAGGTTTTTAATGTTAACTAATTTTTGTATTAAAGATTAAACAAACTTCAAATCTATATTATACTTTCCAACACATAAAAATAAATCTGATATGATTTCATATACACAGTTTATGACAGAAAAATAAATTATTTACACAATTCAAAAATAAAAAATAAACTTTGCCTCTTTGTTTTCCTCATGTTTCATATTTTAACTTCTTACATTTTCTTCGGACAAGAGTTTAGCTCAACTAGTATTGTATCAAAACGAGTATAGCTGTTGAGTCAGCTCGAACATTTAGCAATGGGAGAAGTAGCCTAATCTATTTTAAGGAGTGTGAGGTCCCTCGATTTTTCAACGGTAGATTAGAGTTTAGGGAATCAGACCAACCCAATATACCCAATATATACATTTATATATATAGGAAGCTACAAAAGTTTAGGGAATCAAACCAACCCAGTTACAAAAGTGTTTTCAGAGTTTGTAACTGGGTTCCATAGTTTAGTTTGTTGGAGTAAAACATTCTAGGTCAGACAAGGAAATTTTGGGCAGGTTGTGACAGACATGTTGACGAAAAAATCAAGGGACTTTACAGTCTTTAGATCGATGTGATTTGTCTTTTTTGTAAATAATGCAGTGTGAGTTAGAATTAAGGACAACTTTGAACGTTTTTAAGGCTAACATAACATGATTAAATTTTGAAGGAAGACAATAGAGAACCTTTACATTGACTGTCTTGGAATTGTCTACATAACAATTCATCTAGTTTATGTGTCTAAGACACAAGAATTTTGGAATCTTTTCACTTTCCTTCCTCATCAATAAGCTGTCCAAATTTTTCAATAAACTGTGTTTCAACAAATGAAATGTATAACTTTTCTAGTTTCCTAAAGTACTTTTGCAAAAGCATTTCACTTTATGTTCTTAAAAAAATGCTTTCTCTTGATCTGGTGACCCCTTTGAGCTATCTTCATTTTCTTCTACAACTGGAACTTTAGGATTTTCTTCAATGATTTTTCAAAGTGTTGAAATTAAAATGTCAAAAATGCTCTCTTTCAAAGATAAAAAATTGATTAATTTCAGAATTTTAGAATTGTAAACAACTTTGAAACAAATTGGTGTTCATCCAGCTCCAATATCAAATTTGTTGGAATCTATTGAGCTCTTGCTTGTTTACTTACGAGGGGCACATAACTCATCTATACTTTAGATACAGAAGTTTTTTTTAAAAAAAAAAACAAAAATTTACATATTCCAAAAGACATCACAATTGAAGAACTCAAAGGACTAGTTGGAAAGAACAAACGACATTGATCAACTCAAAACATATTTGGATCGACTTTCTAAGGAAATGTTTGGGGTAAGAGATGAAATAGTAAAGAATAAGGAGTTATGAACTCCTGAGTCCCACAGTGTAAGGAGTTGATAAGGAATAAAATTGACGTTTTTTAAGGGTTGAACCCACAAACACCTTACGGCAAACAAACAAGGAGTGAAGTTCACAACTCCATATTTCTCTACTCCTACTTTCAACCTCCTTGGACCAAACACATCCTTAGTGTACAAACACATCCTAAGTGTTCTTAAGTACAAAAAAGTATTTATAAACACTTAGAAAGTCAATCCAAACTTGCTCTTGTTCAACACAAGCAAATGCCACTCAATATTTGTTTACATCACTCATGATTGTTGAAATCACAATATTAACGAAAAGAAAATGAAATTACGTAAGTTTCAATACAGCACCTTATACTTTGCTACCATGTTGAATCGCCAATAATCAAGTCAAAATTTTATACTAATAAGCTACGTCAATAATCCAACAATAAGTTCTTGTTTCTCAAGATAATGTGAGAAGCATACCGTTTCATGGCTTCCTTCTCTTCTTCCAAATTTATCAAACCAACTCCACACTTCTTCACTTTGACATTTGGGGTAATAGATTGTCTATAATTAGCTGCTTGAAGTAAGAATCTAAACTTAATCTCTTTATAGTTTCTAATCTTTCTTACCAGAGTTCCAGTTCGTGGCAAAACAACCATCCATATATGGTCTAACTTCTTCATCCCTGAAACAGGAAATGCACCAACCAGAAGATCATCTCCATTCTTCAAATTCGTGTCTTTACAGTCTTTTCCAGTCACCGACGCGATAATGGCGAAGGACGAAACATTGACAACGTCACTTTTGTCACTCAGACCAAAAACTACGCAGAGCGCAAATCGAATCATGTTGGTGTTTGGGGCATCTGGATCCCACTCGACACATACCGAAGATCCCATTTTCGTTGTTGTAAACCAATCAGGAATCTCGCTCCCCGGAATCAGTATGTTGAATGTTCCTTTTCGAAAAAACATCTTCTGCATCCAAGAAATGATCAATCTATGGAGGCCTTTGTTGTTAGCCAACTGGTAGCAGTTCAAAAGGTTCACTTCTTTCATCATATATAAATTATCAACGTTTGAAATATCTATAAAATGATCTTTCAATGAAATGCAATCCTTTGACATCAAAAACAAGATCCTTGGAGGTAGCTTTGGGAAATGTACAAGCATTTTGCATTGGTTTATCCTCAATTTTTTCAAGTTATGAAGTCTTGCTATGCTTGTTGGAAGATGAGAGAAATTATTGCCACTCAAATCGAGCTCTACCAATGACACCAGACACTCAATCCCAAGTGGGATTTCTTCAAGGTTGGAATCCCTCAAGTTTAGTTTTGTAAGAGAGCACAAACCAGCTAATGATGGGATCCCAAAAATGTCACTAGCTGGAGTTTTGCATAACCAAAGAAAGATCTTTTTGAAAAAATTGTTACCGTTGTCGTTTCTTCTTCTTCTTGCGGTTCCTCTCACGTCGAGCTCCCCCAATTCGACGTCGTCCATTTTTCTTTTTCTACTTCCAAGCTTCGAACATCCAGAAAGATCTAAGCTTTGGAGAGATGTCATCTTGTCCATCGCAGTCGAAATGTTGATTAGCTTTTTGCAGTTGGCTAAACTCAATATTGTTAGATGACTTAATCTTGCAATGGATGAAGGTAGGTTTGATATGGAGGTACCATCCAAATGGAGTTGGAGTAATCTATTTGTGTTGCCTGAAAATTCAGGGGTATTCTTAACTTTTGAACAACCAGAGAGAATCAAGATTTCAAGAGCCTTGACGTTAATGTGGGATGGAAGATTGGTGAGATTGATGCAATCTTTCAAACTTAAGAAAATGAGTTTTTCTATAGTGAAAATTGATGGATGAATGTTGACTAAACTTGTGCAATCTTCAAGCTCTAATCTTTTGAGATTTGGAATGTTTGCAAAGTTTGGAGTTTTGGACAACTTTTGAGAGTGATTGAGTTTGATGTACTTTAGCTCCTCCAAATCCTGTCACAAGTAAAGATTGTTTGAAATTAAACAAAAAAAAAAAAAAAAAAACAGCACTTGGAATTCCAAAACTAATTTAGATGTATGGTATGAGATATTGTTACCTTTTCTTCTTGCCAAAATTGTCTGAGATTGCTATGGCACATGTGAAGCTCAATAAGCTTATATTCTTCAGAGCTATGGATTGGCAGAAACTCCAGTGGATATCCTTTCCATTTCAAATATCTTAACTCACTTGGAATATTGCAATAGTCCAACTTATCTTTCAGTCTCACGTTGTGAAAATTAAGCAGCCTAAGTTGGTGCATTCTTGAAAACAAAATTGGAACTTCAACCATTTTCTTTGATCTTGATTTGAAAAATATGCTTTGGACCAATCCCTCTGTTACCTGAAACCATAGCAAATGCAACACCAAACAAATTTATTTGTTACTGGAACAATATTACAAATGATAAAATTCTTAGTTGAATTTTAAAAGCAAAAACATGTCTTTAAAAACTACTTTTTTCTAGTTTCCAAAACTTGGCTCGTTCCTTTTAAAGGAGGGACGTGGGTTTGTCAACATAATTTTCAAAAACCAAGAAAACCGAAAACCAAATGGTTACCAAACAAGGGTTTAGTAATTTTTAAATTATTGTTTGGGGTTTAAGAATGTAGCAAGTCATTCAAACCAAATAGGTCAACATTAATATATATCTTACCACGCTTTTTATATCCTTGTGGCACATTAATCGATCTCGAACATGCTTATCGCGAACAATCTTTCGACCCATTTCTTGCAATAAATCATGCATATGCAGTTTATTGTCATAAGAAAGAGTTAAAAGAGATTTTTGAATAAGAAGTTCAACCCTTGTTTTGGCATAGAAACCACATCCATTTAATATCTCTTCTACAACTTCTCTTCTCTTCCCATTGAAGAAGCAAGCAACATCAAGAAATATCTCTTTCTCCCACTCATCCAACCCATCATAACTCACTTTAAGACACTTGAAAATTTTTTCATGAATATTCCCACCTCCTTCAACCTCTTCTATCACTTCATTCCACAAACTCAATTTTTTGTTTCTTAGAGATGACCCTAACAATTTGAGTGCAAGAGGGTGCCCTCCCACAACCTTTACAATCTTCTTGGAATGTTCTAAGTAACCTTCTTTTGGACATGTTTTCATAAAAGCACTTAAACTGAGGAGTTGAAGAGCTTCCTCATATTTAAGTTCATCCATTTCAAAAATTCTTTTCACCCCGAATTCGTTTGAAAGTAAATCCGCATTCCGTGTTGTGATGATGATTCTACTTCCATTCCCAAAAGAGTTTTTGTTTGGAATCAATCCCATCATTTGATCTGAATATTCCACATCATCAAGTACGAGAAGTGTCTTTTTTCGAAAAATGGCTTTATTGATCATAGCGATACCTTCCTCAACATCCATTATGTGGTTGTTTTTAAATGAAAACATCCTTGAAAGGAGTTTTGTTTGTAAATATGGAAGGTCGCCGGTGGTTTTGAAATAATTCTCTCGAACGTCGGAAAGGAAGCAATGAGCTTCGAATTTGTCACAAATTCTCTCATAACAAACCCTAGCTATTGTGGTCTTACCAATGCCACCCATTCCATGTATTCCCACAAAGATCACATCATTATCATTATCATCATCTGAGTTTGGGTTCAAAAGTGAAGAAAGTTTGTTTAGTTTAGAATTGATCCCAACTAGTTGGTCTTCCTTAATGACCGTCAAACTAGGTTTCAATCTTTTCCATATTGTTGTGGTGATTTCTTCAATGAGATTTGATTCATGTGACCTAATTGCAAGGAAATAAATAGTAAAGATACATAAATCTTTCAGAAATATCACTTCTAATTACCATATACTACAAAAAAATCATACAAGAGATCCATGACCACGGAAAACTTTGATTATCGAAACCACAATTGACACGAACAATTGCGACAAATGATCGACGACCAACACAAATAAACAATGCATATTTGACAACTCATGAAAAAGATCCAAGAAAGCAAACCATAAACAAAGCAAGTAGAATGATCGAGGAGAGACAAAAAAAATGATCCAAACAACCAAGGAGGGATCGTTTCTGCTTTTGTCAGCCAATCATGAGAGGTAGGGAAGGTGAAGGAAGTGAATGAAGTGATTCATCAGCTAGAAGATTTGAACCATGAACCTTTTGGTCATCAACTTATACTGAATGTTAGCTGAACTAAACTCTTATTGACTGATGAATGATTTTTTCAAACCATCAACATCTATGAAAAAAAAATAAAACCCTCCTACACATGGACTTGGTTTCAAAAGTCAAACCTCCCTAAATCCAAATCCATAGTCAAATAAATACACATAATTTATCTTAACCTATAACACTATCACATAAATAAAAACATGATAGTTTATTCTAATCACCAATGCTAATTATTTATTAATAAATGGTATTTAAAAATATTATATTTACAATTACAAAACAACTTTGAATTTTTTATTTTCAGTTCAATCACAATCAAGAAATTTTGAGAGTTATTATAATTAATTTAATATAATATTAGGGCAGTTTACTTTTATATGATTGGTTTGTTGACTGAGGCTAACTATATTGTTTTTGGCCACCAAGAAAAGTCAACTTACTACTTTCTACATAGTCTAGTTCCCATTATACCCTTCTTGTAAGTGCATGTTAAATTGTGACTAGAGGAAGCTTACACTATATCTTATCCTAGTCTTATGCTTCTTTCTTTTGCATACAAAGAAATAATTTTAAAAGAAACTAATTAGAAAACAAAAGTGTAATGTGATACGTTCTTATTGGATGCTAGTCGGGTTGCACAAAAGATACATGCAATCTAGCTACACCGAAGTTTTTTCTTAATTTTTAATTTGGTTCAAAATGGAATATATATGTCTAGTTTACAATAACAGGTGTTTACAAAAATCGAAAACAAAAGTGTCATGGGTTACATTTCTATTGTCTGCGTGACCATCAACAATAAAATTACCGAAACATACTATTATACATGCGAGTGGGCATCTCACCCTCGCTTCCTTTGCTTATCTTGCATCTTAGGGTTTAGGTTCAAGCTCTTCTTGTCTCTATTCTCTTGCCAATCGTTTTTGCTCACAAGCCTTTTTTTCCCTCACTAGCTCTCGTTCCTTTTATTCGTTTCCTTGTCCCAATAATCTTGTTTTTAATTATTATTATTATTATTAAAAGTAAGCAAACAATGAGAGTCAATACTAAGTATTGAAAGCAATGATTTATAGTAGCAAGAGCTAAGTATAAGGATTGGTTATTGGTGACGTATAGTAGCAAGAGTCGAGAGTTGAGAGCCCAACAAGAGTACACAATCATTCATCTCGATAATTTTTTACAGATGATGGCGCAAGTTAAGCTAACCGTTAAAACACTTAAAAAGCTTTAAAAAGTAAAACTAATTCAATTCTAGATCTCAAAATTGGGGCAATCGTACAATTATAAGAATTTAAAGGACAAATAATTAAACTAGGAAAAAATTACGTATTTGATATATGAATTTTAATAATTGTCTTTAGTTTGGACAAGTCTTTGACTAAAGTAATACCTTAATCTTTGAACATTTACAGAATTCGTATTTTGTCAATTTCAATCAAACTTTCACCATTAAAACTAAAATGCATATATTAATTAAGGTCAAAGAAATCTAGAAGAAAAAGAAAAAAAAAAAAAAAAAAAAAAAAATTGCGTATTTACAGTAGATCAAGATAGACTAGTATTTATATCTATATCAAGATAGACACAAATACAAATAGATTGTAATATTTTACTGTATTTGTAAATATTTTAAAAAATCAAATTCGAAAACAAAAACAAGTTTTGAAAACGCTATTATTTTGGGTTTTCAAAATTTGTAATTTGTCTAAGATTTTACTTAAAAGAAAGATATTTAATTTCCAAGAATAAAAATAAAAGAGAGATAGTTAAGTTAATTACCCGGATTGAGAAAGCCATCCTTTGAGGTTAGCAAGCTTGGTGAGAAGCCTCCTCCATTTTTGGACCTTAATATCATCTCTTCCAAGTCTCTCTTCATGTTTAACGAAAGCTTCTTCAAACCTTCCTCTTTGGTTTCTCACATCAGAAGGATCCACTTGATAAAAAACTGGTAAAACATCCATCCCAAGCTTCTCTTCACATTCAAAGATCTTAACCAATTCCTCGAGGCACCATCTCGAAGACGCGTAATTTTCCGAAACCACAACGATAGCAAATCTCGAGGCTTCGATGGAAGCCAACAGATCTAAAGCAATGTCTTTACCTTCTTCGATCTCATCTTCATCTCTAAATGTTGAAAGTCCCTTTCGTATTAAGGCTTTGTAGAGATGGTCCGTGAAGCCGCCACGAGTATCTTCGCCTCGAAAGCTCAAGAACACATCAAATTTCCATTTACCAATTGAAGAAGAAGAAGACGAAGAAGAAGAAAGGAACATTGAGAGAAATTTGAAGGTTTGATTGTTTGGTGTGATCTACACAGCCTTCAATGCATTTGATATTATTGTAATTCAAATGTGTGGTTGTGTGAGGCTTCTTCAATAGTGATTTCACTTTCAAATCTTGTCCTTTTTTTTCTATTTTTTTTACTTTAAATTTAATAGAAAAATGTACAAATTTTAATAATTTTTTAACCCTATAAATTTTATACTAAAATTATTATTATTTTTACTTTAATATAATAGAAAAAAATGTAGAAATTTCCATAAAGTTTGACCAATAATATGTACAAATGAGCATTTGAATGAACTCACAAGTGCCTTTTTCTTTCCTCATCCTTCATTTAAATCCCTATGTGGTTGCAAATTAAACATCATATCTCCCTCCGTACAACATTCTTTTTGTTACCTTTAGCAATCATTTCAAAGGGAAAAAAAAGAGTGATGCAACGGTCCGGGTTTGGTTAGATATTATAATAAAGGGTAATTATAATGATTAGCAATTTTAAGAATAATAATAAAGTATATAATAATAATTCTAAAAAATTGCAAATACATCAAAGTCTATCAACGATAGACTTCTATTATTGTTGATAGTCTCTTATGGTCTATTGCAAGGTGCCTCGAGGGGCACGTGTCCCCCCTCAACTCGGGAAAACAATATATTTATATATATACTTTTATTCCATCATAATATGTTATATATATAAACTTTGCCCAAAATTCTTAAAATCATTGTTTGGCCTATTGGTTTGTTGCCCACTATACTTCTCAATCCCCTTGCTTTGTCTGTAGACATTTTTTTATTAATTATTAATTCACCTAAATAATTATTTATTTTCCAAAACTACGAAATACAAAGATTTTTAAAAAATTCACAAAATTAAGTAACAAGATTTCTTATTGTTAAAAATAAATAATTAAAATAAAACAAACAATAATTTAATTTCTGTCATGAATTTAAAATTAATGATATAAAAATAATTAAATACTATTTTGACATGTGCATTTTATTTTTATTTATGTGCTTTAAAATATTTTAATTTAACTTGTATGTTTTCTACGAATTAATTATGTAATGAGAAATTTTTATGAATATAAAAACATTGAAGCTATTTACAAAATATAACAAAACAAAATTAAATGATTTGTCGAGAATTTGATAGATTTCGCTATATTTTATAAATAATTTTAATTGTTTGCAATATTTGAAAATTTCTTAAATATAATATAAATTCATGACAACTTACTTATAGAAAATCAATTTCTTAGAAAGTACTTTAAATCAATTTTATAAAACCTTTAGTGTAGATTCAAGTCCTAACCTAAAATCTTGCATTGCCCGTTTTATTAGTGATAAACTTATATCATTGATAGACTGACAGATTTTATTATATTTGCTATTTTTCTAAATGTTACTATATATATATATATATATATATAATTGTTATATTTGCAATTGTTCTAGATCTAAACATGAAATTTTAAAAAATAAACTTGAGTTTGATTGCATTACATTTAAACAATATATTGATGCAACGCACTTCAAAACTAACTTCAAATCTGTCCTACTTCAAATCAATCTTTTTTTCTGTTGTTAAAGTGGAGAACTGAACCAAGAATTCTCTTTCTATCTCATCAATCGAATCACTTTTCCAGACCCAGGATTCTATTTTCTCGTCAATCCAATCACCGTTCAAATTTTTTCTTATCGATGAATATAAATATTTTGCTTAAAAAACAAACAAAAAGAAATATATATTTTTTTCTTCGGATAAACAAGAAAAAGACTAATGTTCGAAAATACAAAAGGAGATTACAAAAAGAAACAAAAACTTACTATCTTCCTACGTTTATGGAGGCAGAGGAGATCTGACCGACAGATAGGGACGAACAACGATCAGTCATTGGCAATCTTGAACTGGATTCACAGATACTTTGAGAATTAGTCCATGCATCGAGTGCTGGAAGTGGGTCTTCTCCATTAAGGAACCTCATGACTTGTCTCATTGAGGGTCGAGCTTCTTGATTCCAATGTGTACAAAGAAGCCCAAGTTGTAATACCATCTCCATCTCTTCTACCTTATAAATGGAATCCAATTTTGGATCAGCCACATGAAGAATGTCCCCTGTTTCATACCATTCCATCACCCAGTCCACCAATATGAATTGGTTCGACCCTAGAGGCTTTCTTCCACTAGCCACTTCCAGAAGCAAAACTCCATACGCAAACACATCCGTGCTCTTCGACGCCTTCCACGTGCGAAACAACTCTGGCGGTATGTAGCCTATTGTCCCAACGACTCGAGTTGTGTGCGACATTTCGTCATGGTCGTATTGCCTGGACAATCCGAAATCACTCAATCGTGCATTCATGTCGGTGTCGATTAGAACATTACTCGGCTTTACATCTCGGTGGATCACTACTTGCTCCCAATCTTCATGAAGATATATTAATCCTGCAGCAATGCCTTTGATGATGTTGAATCTTTGTTCCCACTTCAATACCACGCTCTGTTTTGGAGTATAGAGAAGAGAATGAAGGCTTCCATTTGGAATATAATCGTAAACTAAGAGAAGATCGTTCTTTTTCTTGCACCATCCTTGAAGATTAACCAAGTTCTTGTGTCTTAATCGTCCTAAGCTTTCGATTTCCGCTGCGAATTCCTTCATTCCTTGGCTTGAGTTTCGTTTGACTCTCTTCACAGCAATCTCAGCTCCTGTTGAACTTAACTTGCCTTTATATACTGACCCGAATCCCCCAATTCCAATTTGCGCGCTGTCACTAAATCCATTTGTTGCTGTGTAAAGATCCTTGTAGTTGAATCTATGAGGGCAATCTTTTTCCCAATCCTCCAAGCTCTCTGTTTTCTTCGTTCTTATAAACAAGAAGGTTAAAAAAACAATTCCCAAAATGGCTACAATAGATGACACTGCTAAAATAACTTTCAACTGGGGATTATTATTTGATGAAGAAGAAAGATTTTTCTCTTTTGGTCCGTTGGGAAGGCGAGAGTACCTTAGTTGCTGTGCCGGGTCATTCACTGCAAAGCTCCATCCCAAAATGTAATGAGAGCTTGTTTTGATGCCGGTCGATGCAGAGAACCCCACGAACATTTGATCCTTCATAACAGACGTTAGATCAATATGATATGAAATGAGTGGCTGCTCAGGCTTTTGCTCCAAAAGGCCTATAGTGACGCTCAAATTTTTACTCAGACCATCATATTCAATCCAAGCAGCAATCGGATCACCAGAATCTATTTCGATTTCGTTCCCAAACTCATCATCAATATAAAAGGAATACTCAGCATATTTAGCTTCAACTGATGAAATGCCATTGATGTCAATCCCAACATGGTTGCCTCTAGAGCTACTTGCCTCATCATAGCCATTAACAGTGTCGAATTCGACAGCGAATATATGGTTGGATGAATTTCCATTGTTGGTAGAGTTGAATAATCCAAGGTAGTGTCCACTTTCAGCTCCATCAATTTTGGTTGATGGCGCCAAGGTGAAAGCCAAGCCGTGGCCGCCGTGGCCGGGGATTGAAGGATCAATAGCAAACACAAAAGTTGTGCTGAAAGATGAAGCATTTGAAGGAGAAGTTTTATCAAACATCTTAACTGGATCAGGAAAAAACGCATGGCCTACTACATTTTGAGATTTGCTGGTAAGGCACAACGCACCAGATGACTTAACAACTGCATCCCCATCAAGAATCAATCTTAATTTTTCTCCACCAAATCCATTATATAAAATTGAAGACTGTACAAAAAAATAAGGAATCATCATATAGAAGAACACTAGAAGAAAAGGCAATGACACCATGTTTTTCAGTTTGTCTAACTGAATTGGAGAGCCAAACAAAGATAATCTTAACTTGACTTTGAAATTTAGAAGTCAATGTGAGCAAATTTCATGGAAATGAGAGGGAGTCGTGTCCGGCAATTGAATGGTTTGATGGGGAAATTTTGGAATTTTGAAAATTAATTTTATTGACTTTTCTAAACTATTTTTTTTTTTTTTGGAAATAAATTTGCTAAAAAAATGTTTTTCAAAAAACTCATTTTTATGTTGGTTCTTTGGATAGATTTTGTTAAAATACAATTAAAAAGATATTTTGAGTGTTTACTAAACATTCTATTTTTTTTTCTAAAATGACTTTTTTTTAAGTACTGAAAAATGTATTTCAAAAACGCCATAATAATTTATACGTGTTTACTACTTAGTATTTAAAAATTAAAATATAGATTTGAAAATAAAAGAAAGAGACTAAAACATAGTCAAAAGTTAGATATGTCAGTGACACGTTTTTAATTAAAAAAAAATGTATTTTGCGAACAAGAGTTTTGCTCAACTGATATTTGCATATGTTGAAGACCAAAAGATTTGTGGTTCAAATCTCTCCAACCACTTTGTACTAAAAAAAATATGTAGTTTGAGTAGGTGTTGAATGCACTTGGATTTATGGAAATTTTTGTCAAAGTTTGACATATAAAATTAAAGCTCCATCATTGATTCATAGAAATGATGTCTTGAGATTGGAGAGCTCATTTTAAGACGGCTAACCCTAAAAAGGAATAATAACACAAAATAAATATATATTTTGAAATAATAAACATTATTTGCAGGAGAATAAATGCTGAAGATATATGTAGGAGGAGAATAAAGGCTCCACGATCGAATATGCAAATCAATATTTCATACGTGGAAAAAATATTTTGTTACTCGAGTTTTGCCGCCTTTAATAAAATCAGCCAACCAATGTAGTAACAATTCCTCTTCCCATGCATTATTCTCTCCCATAGAGTGTAAAATTTATGTTGCATGCAAAGTTAATTATCAAGAAAGCATTGTCTGTGTTCAACGCAAAAAAAAAAAATAATAATAATAAAATCGAAAAATTATCTCTCAATTTGGTATGAGAACTTTTGAAGTCAAATAAAAAACAAAACAATGAAATCTTATGCTTAAAGTGGACAATATTATATCGTTGTTGAGATAAGTAGACATTTTGTTGTTTTATCATAATCGTACATTAATTAAAGGATTATTTTTTGTTTTCCTTTTCTTCTTCCCTCCCACTAAAAGTACTTACATGATTAATTTATTGTTTAAGGACAATCGGGTCATTTCGAGGACTTCGACCTAGTAAACCACCACATGAGATTATAAAGGAGTGTTCCACCATGAATGCATCTTCAGAGGCTGAAGAAAATTAAAAGTGACTACTCTATCATGTTAGAACGAACCCTCAAGGCACAACACTTCTAAGGATTTTCGATGTTTTTCTTTCTATGCTTCACCTCTTATGATGTGTTTCGTTTAACTTTTAAAGTATTTAAAAACACTTTTTTTCTCTAATCCATCCAAACAAATCACTCTCAAACTCTTCATATATATTCTTGAAATACAGGTTAAGGGAAAAGCAATTTAAAGTTTACAGCCCCTAAATCTTTTCTAGGAATGTCACATTTTTATCCATATATACTTTCATTTCATCAAATTTTATAATAAGTGTTGCAATAATTCTTACCTCTAAAAAAAATCATTATAAGAAAAATAATAACCTTATGTATGCTTTGATAAGTTATAATAGCAATCTTATATCTAGTAAAAAGTTGATGAGATTTTAGAGAAAAACAAGATTGTTTTAGAATTTGGATAGAAGATTTGTCTCATATGTGGTTCATTAATTTTTTTTGCATTAATCAAAGCTTAATTTTACACAAAATGAATGTGTTTGGAGAAGATTGGGCTCTGATATTATCTTAGATAACCATATTGTTGTTGGTTTTATACATTATGTAATCAACTTAATTATACTTTACAACACAGGATCGATTTGAAACCTCATTTGAATTCATTATTCCAAGGAAAAACATTGGCCCCAACTGATTAATCATCTATATCCAATTGCCTCCAAATGTGTCTATCAATAATGATTGGATGGGATTTGCGAGTTTGGACAGTTTTCCAAATCAACAATCATCCAACAGCAATTCTCAACAATGTTGGCTCAGTTTCAAGGCATGAACTCATTTGTCAATTTGCAAGTGAGAATGGAATAGTTAAACCATTACACATTCATAGTATCATTGAGGACACACTGATTTGGCTACATGAAGGCCAGTTTGTTTGGCTCTATTACAGCCCAAGAAAGAAATATGGTGAAATTTTTCTGTCATAGGTCTCATGTTTGGGCTATTAATGAAGCTGATACCCCAGATTTGATGGTGAAATGTTGTGGACTTCAATTAGAATACAAACAAGACGTGGAAGTGATGGACAAGATATTGATGGAAGCCATTCAATAATATATATAATCATCATCTTGAACAAATAGCAGCTAGCACCCACAAAATTAAGTACTACTAATTACTTTAGTTTGTCAGCTGTCGTTACCTTTCACTTCATTTGTTTTGTATAACTTTTTGTTTTTCTTTTCTTTAAACAAGATAATTGGAGAAAAGGGATCAGGAGGGGCATGCATCGAGATATCTCAACTCAACTGTATAACTTAATGTATGTAGATATAATGTTTTGTAGTTTTGGGTGTTAGAGCTATTTTATTCTTCTGATCGTTAGAAGGTCTCTCCCATTGATTAATAATGCCCTTCACTATTTGTGTCCTAGATAACAAGCTTCCCACAATCCATGACCGTACTAGATCTTCTGACACCATAGCAAGCTAAGTAGCTAGCTAGACTCTGATGATACTACTTAGTGATTAAAAATTCGCAAGAAAAAACAGGCAAACCCAACTCAATTCCAACGCTGCGACCCAAACACAGTAATCAATAACACAACAATCCAATCCTGCACTCCAATATGATTTTCATTAATCTTGATTATACCACATCAAAATTTATGGTAATTTGATTTTCAATAATCTTGATTACATTTCAGTCTCCCAAAAAGACCCGTCAATCACTTTGAAGAAAGAAACTTTTATTAAGAATGTACAAAGATGGACACTTTTGAGAAAATATACTTTTTCACTTCCTCGATATACATTCGCTCACTTTTATTCACTCTAAGTTTGTCTAAGTCTCTAGCTTTGCTTAGCTTATATGTGAGGGCACACCACCTAATTATAGGGATGAAATCCTTGAAACTAGCTTAATTAGCAAAATATTTCTCTAACTTCTTTTTGGATTGTACAAATATTCTAGACATTTTTATGTATTGCCCTTTATCTAAAGGAATTTTCTAGAATTCTTTGAACATAAAGAAAACACAGGATATTTCTATATCTTTCCTTTTAATATATTTATTTATACATATTTCAATATTTTAGAAAAATCTAATTCTAAACCCTGCAATACCTTCAGAAACCCCTCAAATAAGCCCCTTGACATTTGATTTTCATACTTTTGACTCCAAACCTACGTCCCAAACGCCTCTTTAATATCATATCGTAGATACTTCAAGAACCTACAAGATTAATTAGTGAACTCATAAAGAACTCAAATGTCATTAATAATGAAATCCTAAAGAACTCAAATGTCACAATGGCTACAAAAACCAAAAGTCACAAGTTGAAGTTTAATATTGAAACTGTTCATATTTGTTGAAGTTTTTAATTGGCTTAACATAATTTTATTTAAGATTATTTTATTGGCTTGGTTGTTGAGATATTTTAGGATGGATATGGTAGAAGTTTTGAAGCTAATATTATATAGTTTGTTTCTATCGATTGATTGCGTGCAGATTGTTTGATATAGTGACAAAAAGAAAATAAGAATAGGTTTAGTTTTTCTGCCGCTTTGTTTCTTCTTGCTTCCGCTTTCCTGAAGATATTTTGAAAGAGCAAGATGTATGCTCACATATGAAAGAACATTAGTGTATCTGCATTTGAATGCTTAGTGTGGCCTCTTGAGGGGGAGTTTCACAACAATAAACAACTTGAAGAATTTATACGGGGGAGCCTGTGAGTATATGAGATCATAAAGACTCAGTAAAGACAGATTACTGAACGATTCGGTGAATTGTGAAGACGAGTATCGGTTGCGAAGATATCTCTGTCGTATCTGTGCTACTGTAGTTATTATCCTAAGTTATGACAAGTGTTGTAACTCTGTGAACTATGAAGAGTTTCTATGATAATAATAATAATAATCTCGTCAGGGTGAAAACCACCCAGATGTAGGTTAAATTGTCGAACTGGGTTAACAATGTCTCTGTGTTTATCTCTTCTTATCTAAGTATCATCATATTGCATCTATATTGATATTTAGTGTAACTACTACTGCAAGATCCTAACCGGTTTTTCAATTGGTATCAGAGCGTTAGGTTGTAGCAAAAAATCATTATGGATGCACTGAGAGAAGGCAGTTCCACCACAAGACCCCCCGTACTTGATGGGACAAACTATGCGTACTGGAAAGCGAGAATGACAACATTTTTAAAATCCATGGATCAGAAGGTGTGGAGAGCAGTTTTGATTGGTTGGATCCCTCCTAGTATTACTAGAGCAGACGGGGTTGTGATTGCAAAACCTGAAGGGAATTGGACAGAAGATGAGGATCTCGCTGTTGTAGGTAATTCACGAGCTGATCTTAACGCCATTTTCAATTTTCAATGGGGTGGACAGAAATGTGTTCAGACTTATAATCCGAATGTGTTCAATATTCTCATTAATAATGAAACTTTTCACAGTCTCAACCATCTCAAAGGGCAGAGTGTGACAATACACAATAAACTAATTAATACATAATTTTGTGGGGTGTTTGCATGTTTGTCGTATAAAGATATTGATCATTGAATGGCTCTCATCAATATCTTGTCAATCACTTCCACATCTTTCTTGAATACTAATTGAAGTCCACAACATCTCACCATCAAATCTGGGGTATCAGCTTCAATAACAGCCCAAACAGAAGACCAATGTCGAAAGATCTCATCATATGGGTTTCTTGGGGTGTAATAAAACCAAACAAATTGGCGTTCATGTAACCAAATCATTCTATCCTCAATGATACTATGAGTGTGTAATGGTTCAATTAATCCATTCTCAATTGCAAATTGACAAATGAGTTCATGCCTTGAAATGGAGCCAACATTGTTGAGAACAGCTGTGGGATGTTTGTTGATTATGAAGAGAGTGAAAACTACAAATCCCAACCATTGATTATTAGTATATAAATCTGGTGGTAATTGGATGCCTGTAGGATTCTCTGGAGATAGTTGATTAAGCAGCGACTGGGGAAAGTTTCTCTTTGGAATAACAAAATCAAATGTGTTTCCAAATCGATCCTGTGAAAAATGTTTAATAATTCGATTAGTTAATGTATAAGAATGATAAGTATATATATAAGAAAATATTAAGTAATGATCTAATAATATGCATAATATTGAGAAAATTAGAGGAAGGTTTATTGAATTTAGCTACATGCTCCATCTAAAAGTATACTTTAAATTGTAACTTTTAGTTCTCTCTCGTATGCCTAATAAAATAAAATTATCCATCATAATTTCTAACGTCGTTGAAATATCTTTCGAGAAGGAGAAATGTATTAATTTAGGGCCCGTTTGTAATCATTTGGTTTTTAAAAACGAAGTTGGTTTTTAGCTAGAATGATAAGGATGCTGCGAGGGTGTCCTGTATGTACTGATCCTTATAAGAACAAAGAGAGAGAGATTCTACAAGAAATAGTATTTACAAGAAAGAGAAAGAGAGTGAGAGATTGACCTTTGAATCCTTTTGAAGGAAAGAAGGAATGCTTTCTTTGAGTTGCAAAATGAGGCTCCTTTCCATATTTGAACTGCAACTTGGATCTTCTTCTGAAGAATGAGGATTTGAATTTTGTTCCTCAACCCACTGTTGTATACACAAATCTTGTCTTCTTTCTTCTTCCTTATGCTTTGGATCATACTTATGAAATTGTACATTCCTTAACATGCCTTCAACATACATTTGGTCATAAAATTCATGCAATTCAACTGGTGAACTCAACACATTACTCACAATTGTGTTCACAAATCCGTCAACATCTTGCTTATAAACAAGACGTGCACCACAAAGAACAGCCTTAAAGTCTGAGTTATTGCAGACAAATGAGAAACCAAGATGCCTCCATTGATTTAATCTATATGGATAAACAGCTCGAGGCTCGAAAAACATCCAAAGTTGATGGGAATCCTCGAACAACTCCACATTCAAGCGAAGAATTGATTCTCTTTCCATTGAATATTCATCATTGTCCACTTGGTAAGAGAAGGAATGAGATTTTGGTGAATTCTCATCAACAGAAAATACTACAAAAAAGGCACACCCCATCCACTTCTTATCTTTATGCAAATTTGGAGGTATCTTGATTGTGATTTTAGGCTCTTCTAGTTGAAAATTGAAGAAACCTCTTGGCATTTCTTTTTTAGGAAAAATGTAGTATTCACCATACAACTTCAGTTCCTATATATATGAAGATATATATGGAGAGAGTTAAATTTGATGAACATATATGTAATTAAGTTATAGCTTTTCTAATTAACATTTATGGATTATTCCGCTCTCTCATTGCTTTTAAGATGAAACACATGGGTTTTCTCTAAGATTGTATTAGAGCTTATAAAGTGCAACCAATCATTCAACCGAAAAAAAGGTTGTATTCATATAGTTACTAAACGAGACTTAAAGTATTTTTCTCTTAAATTATATTTCTAGAAGATGATGAGTTAAAAAGGCAAAGAATAGAGATAACCTCAAAAGTCCTTAGAAGTGTTGCCTTGAGGTTTCGTTTTAAAATAGTGTTGTCACTTTCATTTTCTTCAACCTCAAAAGTTGCATTCATGGTGGAAGAATCCTCTATAACCTTACGTGGTGGTTTACTAGGTCGAAGTCTTGGAAATGACCCAATTGTCCTGAAACAATTCATTTATGATGTCAATACCACGAGTGAGAGAAAAGAAGAAAGAGAACAAAAATGAGTGTATTTTTAAAAGAAAGCAACATATGAGGTCCAACAACACTAAATTAGAATAAAAAAACTGGGCAAATATAATATTTTTTTAAAAAAATAAATAAATAAAATGTTGAACTGTTTTTAATGTACGTACCAAAGGAGTGATGCATGCACCGAATCATTGCCCAATTAATGAAGTAACCAAAAGTGTTAGTGAGGAGAGACTTAGCAAGTGTCTTTCTAAAAGGAGACTAAATCTTTGACCAGTAATAAATATTGCTTAACTAGTTGAGCTATATTTAGATTGACAAAAAGATCGAAAGTATATATATAGAGAGATATTTAACTGATTTACCTTTGGAATGCATTAAACCAAGAAGTCTTGTAACGTGCTCCACCATCCAACAAAGTAGAAACATCGACCCGTTTTTGTCGATTCAAAATATGATCAACAATTGATGTATGATATCTTCCAGGAGATCCAAACAACGCTTTGATAATCTTCCCAATAAAACTCCCAGCATTTTGTTCATACAATATTGAAGCTCCACACCATTTGATCTTTACTAGTGGATTATCAGTGATTATTGAAACATCAATACAACAACATTGGTTCAACCAACTTGATATCCTATTCATTGGAATGTAGAAAACTGATAGCCCAACTGGGCTTTCCAATTCATCTCTTTGCCCATCAAAAACAAGGGCTGACTTTGGAGGGCACTCATCTGTTTCCATTTTCACTATGAACTCACAACAAATTTTTGAATTCTTATCATTGTGGCTCATTTCATGTTTTTGGACTTCAAATGCAGCACCTAAAGCAATTCCAATCCTCGGATTTTCTTCACATATGTAATCTGGTTTACAGCAGGCTGTTATTGAGAATCCATAATGTTTTTCATCAAAGCATCCTATGAAGTTAGGATATGGAATCACAAAAAAGTACTTTTCTTGTTGCCATGTGAGTACCTGCCAAATCAAAATGCTTACCTTTTAAAATGGTTCCTTTCTAACAAAAGTTTAACATGTTATCAAAGAGATAGATAGATGTGTCTTGTATTTAAACTTGTGCAAGATGAACCAAAATAACTATAAGATATAGCAAAATTTCAAATTATATAATACGGTCTACTAAATTTTTCTTTTTTTTTAGAAAATATTTTGCATTATGTTATATGTATACTAATACTTAAGGTCTGATTGTTATATTTGCAACTGTCTCTTCAATAATTTAACGAAAAAAAATGCACAAGAAAAATTGTTAATAAGAAGGAAAAAATTGCTAAAATATGGTTATGGGTTTGCCCTAAATAGTAATACTATGATGAGTGAGAAATTACCTCAATGTATCGTTGAGCCATAGTCCTTAAGTGAATAGCAGAAAGGTTTGGCTGATCAATACTGTAGCTTTCAGATGGTTCATTGGAAATAGGACAACGAATGAATGTCATTCCCATTTCACTTGAAGGAATTTGTTTCTCTTTATTGTAATATTCTTTTAGTGAAACACAATCTCTTGCTTCTACATCTCTAACACTCAGTGGAAGCTTTGGTAAACTCAAAAGATGAAAACATTCTTCCAGAAATAAATCCCTCAAATTCACAAGATGACAGATGCTTTCAGGCAATTTGGTAAAATGGTTTTTGCTTAGATGAAGAATTTGCAATGATGCTAAGCTATGAAGGTCGTTAGGTAAATCTCCATCCCACAAATTACAATCACTCAAATTCAAAATCCTCAAAGAACAACCAAACCTAAACCAGTTTGTCACTTTCAACCCTTGAGAGTAATTGGTGAATTTTCTAGTGAAACTCCAAGTAGGGAATAATGATTGAAGAAATTTGCGAGACAGTCCTTGACAGTTTAGTATTTCTAGTTTGGTCAAAAGTTGAAAAGACATTGGAGCTTGGTTTACACAAGTGCTTGTAATATCAAGCTTCTCTAAGGAAGAAATATTTCCTAAACTCTCTGGAAGACTGTCAAGTTTTGAGCAGCCATTTAAATTGAGGGTTTTTAGAGATGTTAAAGAGCCAATATTGGATGGAAGTTTTAGAAGATTTGTGCAATTTTTTAGATTTAATACAACAAGTGATGTTAAATGTGCTATTGATGAATGCAAAACTTTTATGGATGTTTCATCTAAATGAAGCTCTAATAAATGGTTCATGTTTGATGAGATTTTTGGGAAATGGGTGAGATTTGAACAGCCTGAAAGAACCAAAATGTTGAGAGATTCTAAGGAAATATTGAAAGGAATGTTTGTTAATTTCTTGCAATTTTTGAGGTCCAATTGAATTAGATGCTTTAGATTACCCAAAGAGTGGTGAAGTTGGTGTAGTTCAACACAGCCACTTAAGACCAATCTTTCAAGATTTGGAACACCTGAAAAATCAGGGGTCTTTGACAGCAATTGAGAATCACTTAGGTTTATCACTTTCAATGTTTCCATGCTCTGCAAAAAAATTCTTTGTTAGCAAATTTTCATTAATAATTTACAATGTGGTTAAAATATATATCAAATCTTCATTTACCTTTGAGGCAGTCCAAAGATGGTGAATAGAGCTATTTGGCAACTCAAGCTCCAATAGGTTTGTGGGATTGAAATTTGATGGTAAGGTCTTTAAAGGGTATCCATGCCAATTCAGAAACCTTAGTTGATCAGAGAGATACTCAATTTCTTCACAAACATGAACATTGTTCAATTTCAATACTCTTAGATTTGTCATTGAAGAAAAGGCCTTGGCATTCAAATGTGATTCTCCCTCCTCATCCAAATCCATCATTATCCCTTCAATTGCTTCTGTTCCCTGACAAAATTACTAATTCATCATACACACATATATATATAGAGATATATATCATTCCCATGCCAAGTTTTCCTATGAATTAAAACAATATATACAGTTAATTACCTGATCTCGACTTAGAGCGCGATTGACATCCTCACGAAGCCACAACCTAGTTCGTTTTTCAGGCTCATTCGGAAATTTTTCGTTAACGATTTTTTGACCCATTTCTTGTATCAAATCATGCATTTGTATCTTCTCATGTGGTGTGGTAATAAGAGATTTTTCCTTCAATATGTCGAGTCCAAAAACAGCAGGAAATCCAAAACTTTCAAGAATTTCTATTGCTTGTCGCTTACTCTTCCTCTTGAAAAAACATGCAATGTCTAGAAAAATCTCCCTATCAGCTTTCTCTAACATATAATAACTAATTTTCAACTTTTCAATAATTTCCTTATCACGAACTTCCCACAACTTTTTCACTGCATCTATCCAATCCTCCATTGGTTTGTTACGTAAAGAAGATCCAAGAACCTCAATTGCTAATGGAAGCCCTCCAGCATAGTCTACAACTTGACTACACAGATCAAAATACCCTTTCTTTGGACGGTCCTCTCCAAATGCCTTTTGTGAAAAAAGTTGAAGACCTTCTTCAATTTTCAGCACTTCGACATTGTATCGTCTTTCGATTCCGTGTGAAATTAGTATATGTTCTTCTCTCGTTGTAACGATGACTCGACTTCCAGAACCAAACCAATCCAAACCGCCAGCTAACTGTTGAAGTTGACTTAGATCGTCGATATCATCAAGAATTATAAGAGCTCTAATATTACTTATTCTTCTCTTGATTAATGTAGCTCCATCAGCATTAGGGATGTCAATGTTTCTTTTCA